>WNWU01000030.1:10884578-10923715 GCA_012654045.1 Ptyas mucosa | reverse complement strand
GGAAGGAAGGAAGGAAGGAAGGAAGGAAGGAAGGAAGGAAGGAAGGAGAGAGAGAAAGAGAGACAGAGACCATTGCATTATTTATTTATTTATTGGTTTGATTTATATGCCACCCTTCTCCGGAGACTCAGGGTGGCTTACAATGCGTTAAGCAATAGCCTTCATATTTTTGTATATACCTGCTTAGTAGGGCTTTTGCCCCCACCCCCACCCCCCCAAGCGGTGTTCTTTTTTTATACAAAGTCAGTTTATTGCCCCCGCAATCCAGGTCCTCATTTTACCTACCTCGGAAGGATGGAAGGATGAGTCAACCTTGAGCCTGGTGTGATTTGAACTCGCAGTAATTGCAGTAATTAATTAACTTTAATATAGGTTTTAATGTAATGACAGATGTCTTGTTATGGAGCAACTGTGAAAATTATGGCATGAATGGAATGAAGGCAGATGTTTTATGTTCTATTTTGATTGTATGCTTGCAAATTTATTTTTATTTTGTGAGCTGACCAGAGTCAATTGTAGTCTGGTGGTACCTAAATTGAATGAAGTTAAATCAATCCATCAATCAATCAGCAAGCAAGCAAGCAAGCAAGCAAGCTGTCTTGGGAAAGCTGCCCCTAGCCATCCACTTCTTGCCTCACATCTTTAACAAACCACATCATGTGGGGTAGGGCTTAGATGGACGTAGACAGCAGCAAAGTAGATACTGTTAGCTGCCATCTTGTGCTCATCCAGATTTTTGTGGCCCAGATATAATAATCCAAGTAGGAGACCTCACTAACAGCCCTATAGAAACAGGAGGGAGACAGAAACTACAAATAGCTTCTCCTATTATTACTCCTATTATTGCTATCATTATTAGCTGGTGTTCCCAAATCAGCCACCATCTCAGCAGCAGTTGCAGTAGGAATAGGTTTATCTTCTCTAAATACTTGTACTCTAATACTTGTATCTGTTTGTTTATGACCGTCAGTTGGGCGACAGTTATTGAAGCAAAGTAATTCAAGTGGATTAATTTACAGAGTGTTTGGACCCATAACTCTCATGGGAATGACATTTGTTAAAGCCCTTGCTACTTTAGCACCACTATCGCAGTCTGCTGCAATCACATGATCCTCATTTCCAATGCTCTCTGACAGTTTCCCAGAAATCAATGGGGAAGTCAGCAGGAACTGTAAAATTTATTGTGATTGCCAACATTCCCTACAATCTTTCCAATAGCAAAGGGTTTGCTTGTGGGAAGCTTACAGGAAGAAAGTCAGTGGGGAAGCTGACAAGGAAAGTCACAAGTTACTGAGGTCTCCTGTACCCACACATTGTCTCTAAGCCCCTTTGCTTCACGCTAAACACTGACAGAACCTTTCAATCTCCCTTCCAGTAAGCAGTAGCCACTTACTGATTTTGGACTTTCACCTTCTTGCTGGCCTTATGATCCTCATTTAAGTCAATGGGAAAGCTGCAGTAAGTCGAAACTTGGAAGGAAGGAAGGGAGGGAGGGAGGGAGGGAGGGAGGGAGGGAGGAAGGAAGGAAGGAAGGAAGGAAGGAAGGAAGGAAGGAAGGAAGGAAGGAAGGACGGACACTGATGCAGTGTTTTGTTAATATGATTTATTGGTTTAGGGATTTTCTGTCTTCACTTTGAGTTGTATTATGTTGGGGGGGGATGCACTGAGGGAGCTCAACCAATCTCATTGTACATATGTTATGCACTGACAATAAAGATTTGAACTGAATTGAAGAAAGGAAGCTTCCTGCCAGCTTCCCACAAGGAAACTGAAAATAATGATAGATTAAAATAATGTCACACATTTATTAAATGCCAGAGTTATTCATACTGGTCAGAATGTTAGTTTAAACCAGAGAAAAAATGGTCAGAAAAAAATCGAGAAGTCAATATTTATATGGTAATATGATGTAAGAGAAGGCGGTATGGTAGAGATTAAACCAATAACTATGATGTGTTGGAAATTCCATCACTGGAGGAGATTGACCGATAGTAGAAGTTCCTTTAGTCCTTCATTTAATTACTTATATATATTTATGTGTGACTTTATTTGTTTAAAAATATTAGTCGCAACAATAGTTGGATATAATGAACAAGTGGACGCGATGCTTTTCATCTCCTAGAATTTGTAGGTTTAGAGTTTAGAAGAGCAGAGTGGTGGTTCATTGGTATCTGATTCACCCACATTTCTGTCAAGTGATACTTGGTGGATTTTTCCATTCCCACTTTTGTCTTCACAAAAGCTTTTGAAACAGATAAGGTAATAACTATGTTGGATAGGATTGAGAGTTCCCGTCCTAGCATACATAAAGAATATCAGCTTAGGAACAGTGGTGGATTGCTCCCGGTTCTGTCCGTTTTTTCCGAACCAGTAGTAAAAGCAGCGGGAAGCTCCGCCCACCCCACCCACCCTGGACATCATAAGATATGATCTACAAATGCACAAAAGCTTCTGCGCATTCACACGCGCTCCCTTTGCGAACTGGTAATAAAGGTAAGTAGAACCCACCCCGGTTAGGAAGGCTGAGAACATTTGTCCTGTAGTGACTATACAGTTAGAATAACAGTGACAAGGGATCATAACAAAGAGTCCTTCTGCTCTAAAAGTCTAACAATCAGACTCATGCAGGTGGCAAACTTAATGTTCATCTAAGCATGGCAGCACTAAAACTGTGAATAGATGATGGCTTTCAAAAATGTAGCAAATGGGTCAGGAAGAAATGAATTTGGATAAGGAGTAAGTGATAAAAGAAACGGTTATTTCTTTCTCCTAACAGAACAAAGCCTTGATAAAATTTTAAAAAAAAACAACCTTCACCTAACCTACATTTTCTATCACCAAGAGAATGGTTGACATTCGGTACCTGAACATTTCAAGCAAAATACCAACATTTCTAACATTATCTGTTTTGAAAAGATGTTACTTTTTCCCACATAGAAACACTTCATTCATCCATCCATTCATTCATTCATTCATCCATCCATCTAACCTAATACGGTCACTGTTTTATCATGGATGTTAATTTGGATCTATAAGTAACCTCTTCATTTCAAATGGCGCCTGAGTGGCGTGGCAGGCTAATGCCTCCTATTAAGGCAGCATTTAACATCCAGCTGCCTGTAATTACTGTGAGTTCTAATCTCACCAGGCTCAAGGTTGACTCAGCTTTCCATCCTTTCTAAGGTGGGTAAAATGAGAACCCGGTTTGTGGGGGCAATAAGCTGACTTTGTATAAATATACAAAAAGTATGAAGGCTATTGCTTAACGCATTGTAAGCCGCCCTGAGTCTCCGGAGAAGGGCGGCATATAAATATAATTTTTTTAAAAAAAATTGGCAAGAAGAATAAGAGACAAAGACAGAAGTACTTTCAAATACAGACATTTCTGGCTGGAAAACATGATTTAAGTGCATCACAATATAATCAAAATGCATAATAATTTGGATTATATAAGGCAAACATGTAAGTGGTATAATTAAATTAAATTAAAAGCAGTTGCATTATACAACCATATGTTGCTAAAGCCATTGACACATTTCACTTCAGTTTAATGATTCTGAAATATAATTTATTCCAATGCTTTGTAATGCTACAGCTGTGCATGCTATACACATGGGGGCCTCTCCTGAGAATGCGGAAGCAGATCCATAGGCAAAAAAAAAGAATCATTAAGGAATCATAGCCTTAAAGCTTTTTAGCCACATTTCTATGCTGCTTAGATGGGGGGCATCATTGTTTATCTCAATGGGATTTAATTCTAACTCAAGACGAATTACAAGTGTGTTGTTAGTGGCTTACGGCTACAGTTCCATACCTATTTACCTGAAAGTAAACCAAACTGAATTATTGATGCTGCATAAGATTGGGCTGCAAATCTTTTTCAAAGCTCTCCCTGTTTAGCAGCTTTCAAAACAATGTGAGCTAATACATTACCATGGAACTGCTTAAAGTTATTCACCTGAACAGAAAAAGGAGTATTTTTCAGTATGGCTTGAGGGAGAGTAGCAGAAATTATTATTCGGTATTGGTACATTTTTGTAGATTATTCATTAGCTGATGTAATATTTCTTGGCATGTGTGCAAGAAAAGAGTACTCAATGGATAGGTTAAAATATGGGACAAGTAAGTAGCCCTATAGAATTTAGCCCGGGGTGGGTTCTAATATTTTTTACTACCGGTTCTCTGGGTGTGGTTTATTTTGTGGGCGTGGCTTGATGGTCATGTGACAATTATTTAGGATTTAGCAGGGGTACTGGTCTACCAGGCTTTTAACTGCTTGCAGAGCTGTACCCATCTACCCATTTATTTTTTGCAGGCACTGGTCTACTCATGTATTTTTGCAGGCACTGATCTACTCATGTATTTTTGCAGGCACTGGTCTACTCATTTGTTTTCTTTTAACACTAATCAGTTGTAGGGCGGCCCTTTGTAGCCCTGCAGCAAGAGTTTAAACAGTTTTTTTCCCTTTAGCCATCAGCTGAGACTCAGGAGGCAGCAATAGATTGGGGGTGGAACCAAATAAAAGGTAAGAATAACGTGGGTGGGGTGGTTTGGGGCAGAACCAGTTTGGTGACATCATATCGTCACTGCTACCGGCTCGGGACAACAAGGCCGAACCGGGAGGATAAGGATAAGGATGATTTTATTTCTATACCACCCCTCTCACGAAGGACTCGGGGTAGTGTACAGCCAGGTAAAAACACAATACAAATATCACAATTTAAATTTAAAAGATTCTTAAAAGTATCACATTTAAGGCCAAAATTAGCTAAAAAAACCCAAAAGAACTCCAAATATAAAACTCACAGTGGAGGAACCCACCATTGAATTCAGCACTGATTGCAGGTGGATTTTTTCAGTATTTCTTTTTTTTTTCCCCTGGAAAAAGTATGTCTTATCATTTCTGTTCTGTGAATGTGATTTTAAGACAGTAGGAGCATTGAATGGAAAATATATACATGTGACCTTACAATATGTTCCTTTATTCTTATCATTAACAAAAGAATTGGATCAAACACCCCCACTATGGTGCTTTTCATAGGTGCTAGAATAAACTCCTATAATACCAAGTCAGCACAATGCTTCTTTGAAAATGTTTTGTTGTATCATAGAACCAGTGAGTTTCCTAAAGCTTAGTTTCCAGTCTCTGATCATTCTCTGTTCCAGGTTCTCTGAATGCTTCTTAAAAGGTGATGTCCCAAGTCAGACAAGGTGCTCAAGATAGAATCTACCGTATTTTTCAGACTATAAGACGCACTGGAGTATAAGATGCATCTTAGTTTTTTGGGAGGAAAATAAGAAAAAAGCTGATTGGCGGGTGGATGGCCTCCCAGAATACCCTCAAACACCTGTTCCTAGAAGTGAACTTTAGCAACAGGCTCCTTGGTTGTGAGCTCTGTGCCTTCCTTTTTTTTCAGTCTCTGAAACCTCCCTTTAAGAGGCTGGGCGGGGCTACATTCGGTATGTAAAACGCACCCAAATTTTCACCCTCTTTTAGGTGGGAAAAAGGTGCATTGAAAGATACGAGTAATCAATATTTCCTGTGATTTAGAAACTAATGTAGATGATGCCTCCATCACAAATTCAAGCAAGATGGTTAATTGTACTGCGCAGTTACCTGATAATTAAAATGTTAATAATTAAAAAGAAATGCTCGAAAGGTAATCATGTCTGGAAAATGAAAGCAAACTAAAACTGGCACATCAGGACATCATCTATTTCTTCTATTATGGATGGAATTCATTGTCATGCAGATGTATTTTCAATCCTTCATTGAAACTTCCCTTGTTTTGCTCTTCCCTGAATTTAAAAACCTCCCAAAATATGCTCCAAAGAATATGTGGGGGGTATATGTCTATGGAGATTGTCAATCATCCAGGTCATGGTTGTCCCAAAGATGCTTTTCAAAAGGCAACTGAACTTTCTTGAGTTTGTTTTTTCTCCTTGAAGACATTTCACTTGTCATCTAAGAAGCTTCTTCAGTTCTGACTTAATGGTGGGGAATGGAAAGATTTATATATTTTAGCACTCATCTGGTCATTAGCACTCTGAAGATTGGTTGTTAGCAGGGGTGAAATCTAAAATTTGTTACTACCGGTTCTGTGGGCATGGCTTGGTGTGTAGGTGTGTGTGTGTGGGGGGGGTAATGTGACTGGGTGGGTGTGGCCAATTTTTTTTTTTACTTTTAAAACCATTTTTTACATGTAAAACCATGTAAAAAAATGCTTTCAAAAGGCTCTGACGATCCCAGCTGAGTTGCCTGATCGGCAGGCAACTCAGCTGGGATCATCAGAGCTTGGATCATCAGAACTATTTAAAAGGGAAAAAAAGGCTCTGATGATCACGCGGCTCAGCTGGGCATGTGGGGTAGAGGCAGGGATTTTTGCTACCGGTTCTCTGAACTGCCCCCCGCCATTGCTACTTACTCGCCCGAGCCAGTCCGAACCAGGAGCATTTCACCCCTGGTTGTTAGCTCTCTGAAAGTAATTGAAGCCACACTGAAGGAATGGAAGGATTTATATATCTTAGAGGACCACTGATTTTAAAGAGAGGTCAAAGGGGCTATCTAATATTAAAACTGAACAGCCCTCTCTCACCAGAGGGGGAGGGATATGACACCACCTATCTACAACACAGTCTACTCAGCAGTCCCAAGAAGGTTCCACATCTATTTGGCACTCTGGTTCAGGTGACACTGGGAGTACACATAAACCCCAAGTGGCCTCAATGACTCTCAGAGAGCTAACAATGAGCTAATGACCAGATGACTGTTAAGGTATAGAAATCCTTCCATTCCCCACCATTCAGCCAGAACTGAAGAAGTTTCTTGAATGACAAGCTCCTTGGTCTTCAAGGAGGAAAAACAAAACAAGAAAGTCCAGTTACTTTTTGAAAAACACCTTTGGCGTGCGGGGGCTATGCAAAAAAAGAGGGGGGAGAAAGCCTATAGACAAGAAAAAAAGATCCATTTTGTCAGCAGTAGATTCATCTCCAAAAGAGTCACCGTGTGTGAGTGGGGCAGCTATATAAATCGATTTAATAATAAATAAATAAATGTTTACACGAAAAATTTTTTTAGGAAGAATCAAAAACAGCAAAATGGTCCCTATAATGCAAGAGAGGACCAGTGGTGAGTTTCAATTTTTTTCACTACCGGTTCTGTGGGCGTGGCTTGGTGGGTGTGGCTTGGTGGGCGTGACAGGAGAAGGATACTGTAAAATCTCCATTCCCACCCCACTCCAGAGGAAGGATACTGCAAAATCCCCATTCCCTCCCGATCAGCTGGGACTCAGGAGGCAACGAATAGATGGGGACGGGGCCAGTCAGAATTTTTACTACCGGTTCTCTGAACTACTCAAAATTTCCGCTACTGGTTCTCCAGAACTAGTCAGAAATTGCTGAAACCCACCACTGGAGAGGACCACCTGTGCCCCAGAGCTTCCTGTGACTCTTGACTTAATTTTAATCAGGCTTTGATCTCATTTCTATCCCCATAGATTCAGACTTACTGTACCTTCCCTTCTCTGAAGCCTTCTGTTTGGGGAAAAAAATAAGTGTAGATAAATAGAGGGGGTGGGGAAGAAGATGTTGGAGAGGAAATGGTGCTGCATTATATGGTTGTCTCTGGCTCCAGCTGCCATGTAGGTCTCTCCTTGCATCTCCTCAGCAAGGCAGAACTCAACCGAATACAACATCCTTGCCATTATGTGTAGTTAGGATCCATTTTCATTCATTGCTTATCTAGAATTTGCAAAAAGCAATAAGGATTCTAAACCATATTTTCTATAGAGTTACTGAACTGTAAGTGCATGGCAATTTTCTTTCTTTCTTTTTATATTAAAGGCGTTATATTTAATGAAAGGAAATCATTTCCAATTTGTTTCTCGGATCCTGTCGCTATATAAGAAATCAGGTGAATTATGCCCTGGAAGATTATATGAGTAAAATAAAACAAAATATGTGCCTATGCATCTTTAGAAACAAATCAAATATAATTGTTGGAAACAATGATGTGCCATTTTGGTTTTTTTCCATCTCTTTTGCATGATGAAAGGGAGATTTTTTTCTTCTTCTTTGCACAGCGTATAATCACAATGTATACCTTTAATGCTGAGCTCTATTGCAAAATGTTCTTGCGGATTTATGGTTCACTGGTCTTGTGCCAATAGAACAAGACATTCAATTATATTCTATTTTTAATGGGTGCAAAATAATATTTTATAATGAACAATTAGTCATTTAAAAACGTTCAAGGTAGAAGATCCCTATAGGCTAATCTTGACAATGACTTTCTAACTAACATCTGCAGTTAGTATGACCTTCAATTCTTTTTTTTTTCATTTTAAGGAATCTGAGCTCCAGCAAAAGAATAAAAAGTCTACTTCCGATGATGGTATCACTGATAACTAAAGAAGGATGCTGATAGAATTCTATGAGCAAAAGTTTACTAGAAACTGAGATAATCTTACCGAGGATGAAAATGAGCTGAGACCAACAAATGCAAGCCAAGACAGAATGAGTTTGGCTTCAAAATGTGATGGTTTACACATTTTCTTTTGCAATGAATACATTATGGATTGGCGAGCAAAATTGTACAAATCTTGGGGGGTAGGGAACTTCAACAAAGTTTGAACTGAATCATCTTTTTGTAGCAGATTCACAAATTAAGGGAGAGGCCTGCTTTGGTGTGGGTTTCTGAGATGTTATAGACCAGTGATGGCTAACCTTTTTGCCATAACATGCCAAAAGCAGGGGGAGCATGGAGAGGTGCCCCCATGCACCCTGCCCATGCGCACGCATCCTCACACTCTCCCCCACCCCTCCTCATATGCACATGTGAGCCCCAGCACGTGCATGCAAGCTCCCTGAGACCTTTGAGACCAAAAACGGACTGCAGCAGGGTAAGTCGCAGCCCCCCATGACTCATTTTGGGCTTGGCAGGCCTTCCTGAAGCCTCCTGGGACCAAAAATGGGCCATGGGGGGGGGCATGTTGCTCCCCCTGTGGCCCATTTTGGTGCAGGTGGTGTGTGCCACTCCCCCTGCACTCCCCCCACCCCTTGCACATGTATGCACTACCCCCCCCCATGCATGCATGGACATCTCCCACATGTGCCAGAGACCTAAAAATCAGCTGGCCGAGGAGAGGTATGCAACTGAGCTGGGCAATGTCTCATGTGCCTGCAGAGAGGGATCCACATGCCACCTGTGGCAGGCGTACCATAGGTTCGCCATCATGGTTATAGACAATAGATGATGTGATGCTAATGGAATGATACATTTCTAGGCAGAAGATTGAACAGTCCAATTAATATTCCTAAACCAAGCCTTTTTTTAAAAAAAAGTCTGCATGAGTGAGTCAGATTTAAGTTTCTTGACAAGGAGTGCCAAGTTAAGATAGGCATTGGCTCTAATATTTACGGTTTTTAAAAATAGGGATCAGCAAGTCTACAAGTGCCACTTATTCTGTGCCAGCTTCTTTCTCTGTGGTGTTCCTATCTTTGCTGCATTAAATCTCACTGTGCCAGCTTGCTTCTCTTGGCCCACGCACAAAGACACAACTCTGACACAACAAAGACCTGGCAGTGATGAGGGGATCCTTCCTGGGAGCAACCAAGCTGGCCAACCATCTTTGCCAACCTTCCTGGCACCCTTTCAAGACATTGGTCAAAGGCAACAAAATTACACCATCCCTACATTGCACAATTTTCATCCAATTTTGCCAAAAGGGGATAGAAGGCACTTTGATGTTGCAGCCAGTTGCAGCCAATGGACAAACCATTTCAAAGAGAAGTTGCATATTTTTCTCATCTTACTTAAATCGCTTTGCCTTCAGATCATAAAACTGCATCAAATTAGGCTCTGTACGAATTTTAGTACCCAACGCAAATCAAATCAGGGTTGATTTACATTGCTGGCATTGGCAACACTGCATCTACAATTTCCATAGAAGAGCCCACAACACCCTAATCAAACAGTGCTGTTTAGTATTATTGTTGAATCTTTTAACATTCTAATGTTCTCATGTGAGGTTTTTGTTTTTTTTTACAGCATCATATACTGAGTTGATAACTCAGCATGTGATCGTGGTACAGAAAAACCTTAATTGACTTAATAGGTAATATTCGTTCTGTACATGTAATGTGTTTTAGGGTCTAGACAGTGACTGTTATTAAGAATCTATCCGAGTTTATTTTATTTATTTTATTTTATTTTATTATCAGATTTATATACCGCCCTTCTCCCAAAGGACTCAGGGCAGTGCACAGCCAAAGTAAAAACATAAATACAAACGTTAAAATACAGTTAAAAAGAGATATAAGTGTTTGGCCCCATAGTTAAAAAACAATAACAAACCTATTATAAAATATTTAAAAAATGTGTTAAGTTGATATTTTAATTGGACTACCCACCATGATTTCAGTCCTTTCCCTGGCCAGACATTAGAGCTGAGATTCCATTAACGTATTCTTGGATTTCTTTTCTTGTTTTTGTTGTTTGATTCAGTTAGCATGATTTTGAATCTTCTTGCCTGGAATGCATTCACACCCACAGATGTTTACCTAATCTGGAGAGAGCCTTTTGGAAATCTTCATAATCCTTTAGTTTAATTTGCAAAGCTGAGTAGTTTAATATTTAGCAGCAGGAAACTTGGCCAACACACCAGGCATCTCTAACTCCATCATTTATAAAGAAGTTGAGTGATCTCTGTGGGATATCATTTTGAATACATCTCCAGTTTGAAAATTGTCCACTTATTCTTTCTCTCTGTTTCTTGTTCTTTAGCCAAGTTTATAGTCCAGAAGAGCATCTGACCTTATATTCCACAGCTGCTGAGCTTGTTTAAGAGCCATTGGCAGGGACTTTGGCAAAGAAAGGTCAGGTATATAATTTTAACTGGATCACCACTCTCTACTGCCTTGTTGACACCTTCAGAATAATCTAGAGGGTAATTGAGATGAAATTTACCATTCCAGAATCCATATTGATTCCTTAGCAAGGGTAATTCTACATATTTGATTAGTTTTTCATTAATAATGCTTTCTATTTCAAATACGCATTAAGCTAATTGCACTATAGTTTCTACATCGCTCTAGATTCTTTCTTTTTTTTTAAATTGGAGTTGGCTGTTTTCCAAGCACAGTCACTGACTTTGAAAAGAAGTTGCATATTTTACACATCTTGCTTTTTAAAGAAATTTCAGAATAATATTTTGACCTTGACATTTGTTTATTTTTAATTTATCCATTATGTTTATAATTGCATCTTTGTTATCCCTTTTTGTCTCAGATCTTCTGATTCTGCAAAAGCTAACTTAGGCATGGACACATATTTGACATCCACAGCAGTGAGAATAAAGCAACACATTCACAGTAATTTCGCTTATCTCTTTTAGCACCTTTAATCATTCAACAGTCTTAGTTTCCTGACTTGAATGCACTTAAAGAATACTTTTATTTTTATCTTAATATAGTTTGCCGTATACTTTTATCCTTTTTTTCTGACTGTAACGTGGACTTCTTTTGCCAAAGTTCATGTAACTTTTGGTTCTCTTTGGGCAAAATGTCAATTTTTGGAAGAAAACTTCCATATCTTTAAGTGCTTCTCTCATCATCCATTTTAAGTATCTTCTTGAAGATACTTGGCCTCTTTCAAGTTCGGAGCTATAGGTTCTGAATGAGCATCTCTTATTTCAGTTTTGAATAACCTCCAAGTGCTCTGGAAAGACTTGAGTCTTTTGAGTCTCCATTTCAATTTATTTTTATCAAGACCTCATTGTTTGAAAATTTGTTCTGGTACCCTCCTGACTCAAGTGGAGACATTCTTTTTGTTCAGCCTTGTTTTATCTTACTTTTTTAAAAAAATCCAGTGCTCACAGATCACAACTACTCTTCCTGCTGCTGTCATCACAACACACATTGTGACCTTTCAGCTATGCTTGTCTAATTGATTCTGTGCATGAAACGGAATAGCCTTTCAGAATAAGCTACAATGCTAGTCCTGGATTTCAGCATCCCACTGAACAACCTGGATTTTTTATTTTTTTTAAAAAAATTGATTTATATGCCGCCCTTCTCCGGAGACTCAGGGCGGCTTACAATGCGTTAAGCAATAGCCTTCATACTTTTGTATATTTATACAAAGTCAGCTTATTGCCCCCACAATCTGGGTCCTCATTTTACCTACCTTAGAAAGGATGGAGGCTGAGTTAACCTTGAGCCTGGTGAGATTAGAATTTGCAATAATTGCAGACAGCTGGTTTAAATAACTATGCTTTTAGACTGCTGAGCTAAACCAGGCTCCTGGATTTGACTTCTAGGTCCACAGGGTTGTTTTTGCTTATGTCATTACTGTTCTGGATAATACGAGATACATATACAGGACTCAAATAAAGGGTTGTTGTCTGACTTAGAAGATTCCAGGTTACTATCAACATAAAATAGAATGTCAAGGTAGAACTTTGGAAGGAAAATGAGAAAACTGTACTGCTCCTTCATGGAAGCAGCCAGCCTGGTCCTCTTACCTCTAGACACTAGGAGTAGAGCTTGCGAAATCATGAGGTGAATGTAATTCTCAGTTGGGTTTAGACCTCCATACAGAGATCCTACATGAATGTTTTCAATCAACTGCCTAGAAGGAAGGTACTAAAAAAACTCAGCTGTTTCAGTAAATGAGCTCTGACGGTTGGATGGATGGATGGATGGTTGGATGGATGGATGGATGGATGGATGGATGGATGGATGGATGGATGAATGGAAAGAGGGAAGGGGAAGGAGAAGGAATCCACATAACTTTGAATGGAATTCTCCCCAAATGAGATTGTTTATCCAACCAAATGTATATTCTCTGAGTAATCCCAGTAACAAATGGGCTACTGCTGAAGCTTTAGATTGGATTCTTGAAGTAGGTCAGGTTGTTTCAACATAGCCATATGTGTTACTTTGTACATTTTCTATATGCATATTTAAGTATAGATATAAACTTACAGAGAGACAAAGAGATGAAGATAAGATGAAGTTAGCTCTCTATATAGTGGTCTCTAATACATGGATATATTGACTTAACTAGCCACTTGGTCAATTTAGTGGGTACTGGCCACCATTGCTGTATAGCAAGTTAATTATGCAAGGTGATCAGGAATAAGTTATAAACATATGGATTTTTCCCCCTGATGTAGTGTAGATGATCATCTCAGCACAAGAACTCTGGATAATAGTGTCCAAATTCTGGTTGAATACATTAAACCTTCTATAACAATGATCCTTAGAGCTCCTTGTATTCTATGATGATAAACTAATAGAAGACTCTATATATCTATTTATGTCCCTCTGTGAGAAATTGTGAGAAACAGGTGGGGCAGGAGGAATTCTGCCAGTGTAAGCAAAACCAAGAGGTGGTAGTTTGAGAAAGGAACATTTCTAAAGGTCTCTGCCTTGATTGGCTTGCTATATTTACCTTTGCAATTTTCAAGTTTGTGTGTTTCATGCTAGTTCAAATCATGAGGTAAAGGTAATTCTTAGTTGGGCTTAGATCTCCATTCAGCGATCCTACATAATGTTTTCAACCAACTGCCTAGAAGGAAATAAAAAAACTCATAACTGCTTCAGTAAGTGAGCTGGATGGATGGATGGATGGATGATATTAAACAAATAGAATAACAGTTGGAAGGGACCTTTGATGTCTTCTAGTCCAACTTCCTGCTTAGGCAGGAAACTGTATACCATTTCAGACAACTGGTTGTCCAATATCTTCTTAAAAACTTCCAGTGTTGGAGCATTCACAACTTCTGAAGGCAACTTGTTCCACTGATTAATTGTTCTAACTGTCAGGAAATTTCTAGGTTCTCTCTTAGTTCTAGGTTGCTTCTCTCCTTGATTAGTTTCCATCCATTGCTTCTTGTCTTCCATCCATTGCTTCTTATCCTGCCCTCAGGTGCTTTGGAGAATAGCTTGACTCCCTCTTCTTTGCAGGAACCCCTGAGATATCAGAACACTGCTATCATGTCACCCCTAGTCCTTCTTTTCATTAAAAAGTCATTCTTTTCATTAAAGAAGTCCAAGAGGAAGGGGAAGGGGAAATACACCTAGCAGGACATATGCCTTTCTGAAAACTGTATAGTATATTCTTGCATCTTGAGTTTGCCAGATATCTGGGGCTTGACATCTCCTTATTTGCTCTTACTACCAACATTCACTCCCCATGAAAACTGAAAATTGAAAAGCCTCAAGTTGGCATTCTTCAATCTAGCACAAAGTTCCAAATAAATCAGCACTAGAAATATCAGAATTCCTAAGCACCATGGTCCCACCATCTGTAAATTTTGAGAGCAGAATTCTAAGTTAACATTGTGGGCACATCTTTTGGAAGGGTGGCTTAAATTTTGTTCTGTAGTGCAACATGGATTAATGCTCAGAGTATGTATTTCACTTAAAAGTGCTGCGTAAAATATTACGCATAAGAGATCATATAGCTAAACACGATGAACTTATTTCTTTTTGATTGCTTCTGAGATAGTATTCCATTTTCACTACCAAATAGGGGCAAAAGACTTTAAAAGATATTTATAATATGATGAGGGTATGTGAGGTTACGTGTATGAGATATACGCAACACATAATAGCCACCCTATTGCTTCTGTGAAGGAATTTGAGACAATTGCAACAGCATGATGCTTGTTTCAGTCCATAGAGTAATGTTTTACCCTAAAATAGCGAAAAATATGTCCTTTAAAAAAATCTTCTGTTATACCGTTAAAAGGGATATTTCCTTTCCTGGATTCTACTAGTTCTTTACAGGTTTAGCATAGCTGCCAAGCTATATTGGTCTCATTTGTCCACTGGTCTCATTTGTCCACCTGCTCAAAGCTTTCCACAGTTCACCTTCTGAAATGGGTGGGGGAGGGAGGGAGGGAGGGAGGGAGGGAGGGAGAGAGAGAGAGAGAGAGAGAGAGAGAGAGAGAGAGAGAGAGAGAGGGAGAGAGAGAGAGAGAGAGATGCTACTCAGTTATCTTTATACCCTCAAGCTTCTTAATCTTTATCTCATTGGGAATCAAGGCCTTAATCCAGTTAAGTTACGACAAGGATCCTGAGGACACCACTGAATGATTATAGGATAAGGGAAGAACCTAAATATAAAGGCAATTCTGAAGTAAATAAAGCAGGAAAGTGTGGCATTCAGGCAATTATTCAGGGATCGAAATATCCAATTATTATAATTGCTGTGGTTGCTGCTGTTGTTATATTTTCTCATATCAGAAAGAATTTACAACACATCCGCATTATGTCTGGCTTAACACCAGAGGATGTTCAGGTTTGATTTAAAGTGAAAATGTTTCATTGGACTTACTGTAGGGTGGCTGACCTAAATCAAATCTAATTGTGTGCTGTTAGAACAACTCGGGTCTAAATTATCTATGCTGCACTGCACCAAACGGCATTTTAAAAAATGGGTCAGAAACCTTGAGCCATATTTGTCAGCTTCACCACCTGCCATTTACATGGAAAGCATAACTGCACAGAAATCACAAACAATTGCCACATTGAAAGAGAAAGAGCTTCATTTTGCAAAATGCTCACTCGAGGGATGTTAACTTAAGCTGAAAAATGCTGTCCCAAAATGATGATAGGAAACAAAGAGCAAGCAAGTTTCTGTACAGGTCTCATTGCCCTTTTATTTGATAATAGCTCACAAATGTGTCAGACACTTGAATTAATCTACCTTCAACAAAACTGCATTTTTCAGTTTAAGTATTTCATGCTGTAGAGTGATTTTATTAATGAAATTTATCCCCAAAAGCTTCTTTCTCTTTCCTTCTCTCCCTTGGTCCTTCCCTCACATATATGTGTGTGTGTGATATACTTTTTTTTTTTAAATGGGATTTTGTTTTTTATAAGGAAACAAACCAAACCTATTAGGACAGTGCATCCTTTATAAAGGCTGAGGTGGCACAGTGGGTAGAGTGCAGTACTGCAGGCTACTCCAGCCGACTGCTAGCTGCAGTTCAGCAGTTCATATCTCACCGGCTGAAGGTTGACTGAGCCTTCCATCCTTCCGAGGGGGGTAAAATGAGGACCCAGATTGTTGGGGGCAATATGCTGACTCTGTAAACTGCTTAGAGAGGGCTGAAAAAGCCCTATGAAGCGGTATATAAGTTTAAATGCTATTGCTCTAAAGATTTGGAAGAACCTCTCTGCTTCTGATTAAGATAGCCATGTCCTTTTGGAGGCTTTTGCATTCCTTTGACAAAAGATGCTGCTACTTTAAGGCGTCAGCTCAAAAGAGTAGCATCCTTTTTCAGGCAAAAGTGTATGTTTCTCTGGGGGGAACATTACTGTTTTCATGAATAGCAGAGAGGTTCTGGCTTGGCTGAGATCCAGAATGCCTCTTCCACTTTATTAGGCTCTAGATGCATTTAAAGTGTAAATCCTATTACTATGAATGGAATTTATTCTATAGCACGGGTGTCAAACTGGTGGCCCATGGGCCAGATGCATCATGGGTAGGTCGCGGCTGCCCCAGCTCCACAAATGGGAAGAACATCAAGAAACCTCATGTGATGGCAACGTGACATGGCAAGTTTGATACCTGTGTTCTATAGTAAGAGAGAAAAAGGCAACAAAATCTCTATCTGCTTCCAGAAGTGTTTGAACCATCCCAACTAACAAAGCTAAATGTTGTGGTAGCTAGAAGATATTGGGAACTGTAGGAAAGTTTAGGTTTTTAAGTTGAGGAAGACTAAAATACAGCATGGGCAAAAGTTTTCATGGACAATAATTCACCTCTACTTCTCCATCTATGCACAGTCAATGTACACGATTATAATCCTGGCCTTTATAAAGCCCCATAATTTATTAGATGGACCTTTCAATAAATCTGAATTATATTCTCCAATTTTTATTACAAGCACCAATAGAACCCATCTATGGCTCTGAATAATGTCATTTTCCACAAAATTTTCGCTGTAAACATATTTCATATGCATTTTCCCTAATATTTGGTTTGTCTTTTAATTATTTCCTCATTTATGCCTACAAAGCAGATTTGTACAGGAAAAAAAAGCAATTGTCAAATGTATAAGTTGAAAAGTATCTTAGAGACCATGTAGTCTATTCCCTGCAGAAATCTACTAAACTAATTTTGACAAGGGATCAGTGATGGGTTTCAAAATTTTTTTACTACCAGTTCTGTGGGTGTGGCTTGGTGGGCATGGCATTGCTTGGTGGGCGTGGCTTGGTGGGCATGGCAGGGGAAGGATACTGTAAAATCTCCATTCCCACCCCACTCCAGGGGGAGGATACTGCAAAATCCCCATTTCCTCCCAATGAGCTGGGACTCGGGAAGCAAAGAATAGATGGGGGCAGGGCCAGTCAGAATTTTTACTACCAGTTCTCCAAACTACTCAAAATTTCTGCTACCGGTTCTCCAGAACTGGTCAGAACCTGCTGAAACCTACCTCTGCAAGGGATCAACCAGCCTCCATTCAAAAAAATTCCAGTGAGGGCTTAATCCACCACTGTTTCAGGTAGCTTTTTCCTCAAGCTTGATTGTTCTTAGCAATAGAGAAGACCATGATTTTTCCTACTTGTGAATTTTAACATATGTGTAATGGGAAGAATAAATGATTGGATACGCTTGAAACTAGCATAAATCTGGTAGAAACCAATTCATCCATCTTTCTTCTCTGCATGCAGCTTCTACCACTGAGCTTAAGCCTTTTCTCATTATGGTTAAAAAAAAATTACAGACTAACTATATAAGGTTGACAGCTGTGAAACACTAGATCTTTTCTTAATCAAAGAATGACATTTAGCACAAAGCAAACAAAAATGTAAGAGCCTGAAAGTTGGATCCGAAGCCTTGATCTCCACTGTGTTGGCTTAATTGATCATTTATCCATTTAAATTAAATAAAACTAGTGACCCTTATTTCCAAAACTTAAAGACGATATTTTTCCTCCATTCTGCTTGGCACAATTGTCTCTTTACCACTCTCCAGCGTGATCTACAAAACACTTAATCAAGCATTTGTTAAAGCTGTTTAATTGGAGGCAGAGTTGGCAGTACTATTTGTGGCCCTTACTCTTTATCAATTAAGCACTGCAAAAAGTTTTACCATTACTAATTACATTCTGGCAATTGTTTTCTCTAACAAGCTCCCCAATGTCTAATGTCATTTGCAGAAAGCATGCAGATCAAACTAGGGAAATTGCACCAATTGTTATCACTCCAGCAAGCTGCGTTATCATGCATAGCAATTGGAGTGGACTTGCTGGGAAGTAGATCAGCATAATGAATTTTGCCATGGGAAGGCTCAGAGTGATAGGACGGCAAGGCCAAGGAAGAGTGCCAATACAAAGCATGAAAATAATCTAATTATTTCTCAAGGAGGATTCTTGTAATCCATTATTTTGCTACATATCCCTATTCATTAACTTTGCCTCATCACTTATGGCTTACTAATTAGCATGCATAAGTATGCCATTTTTTCCCCCTCCAAATGAGCTATGTTGACTTTACAGACATCTTCTTGCAGCTGGGTTTTCTCTCTTATTTTATCCCACCAGCCAAGGATCAATTTCATGAAATGTCTTATGAGCTTCTGGTTCCCTTATTTCAATTGTTAATTCCAACAAAAAAAATTCACTTTGGCTGATTTATGTTTGCAAAAGCAACTTTTCCTGATCTGGGATGACGGGGAGTGAGAGGAGATTTGATACAAATATGTAAAAGTCATGCATTTCATAAATACATAAGAAGAGAAAAGCTTTTTCCTCACACATAGCGTTAGAAGAATTCAAGATAATTCACTAGCACTAAGTGCAGAGAGATTTAGGACCAATAGTTAAAAAAAATACCATCTCATACACTGCATAATTAAAGTGGAATTTGCTGTGAATGAATATGGTGATGATGACAACCAATCTGAAAATAGATTGAATAGGTCCCTGGAGTTATCAGGTTAACAAAATTTACTAATATTTATAGCTGCTTATTGCTGTGGGCATGCACGAACAAGATGGAAAGAAAAGCCCAAGTGAGATTTGAAAGATAGCTAAACCTTAGGATCTATACATTTTTTCGGAACTGTGTGCCAATCACAGTGATGGGCACTTGGTTTCCACTGGCTGTTGATTTCCAGTATGGTCCATCATAAAGTATCTGTTCCAAAGGTGGGTTCTAAATTTTTTTACTACTGGTTCTGTGGGCATGGCTTATTTTGTGAGCGTGGCTTGATGGTCATGTGACAATTATTTAGGATTTAGCAGTACTGGTCTACCAGGCTTTTAACTGTTTGCAGAGCTGTACCGACCTACCCATTTATTTTTTGCAGGCACTGGTCTACTCATGTATTTTTGCAGGCACTGATCTACTCATGTATTTTTGCAGGCACTGATCTACTCATTTGTTTTCTTTTAACACTGAACATCTATAGGGCGGCCCTTTGAAACACCATGAGAAGAATTTAAACAGGTTTTTTCCCTCTAGCCATCAGCTGGGACTCAGGAGGCAGCAATAGATTGGAGGTGGGGCCAAATAAAAGGTAAAAATAATGCGGGTTGGTGGTGAGGATGAGGACGGGGGACGGGCAGAACCGGTTCAGTGATGTCATATTGTCACTGCTACCGGCTCGGGAGAACCGGGCCGAACCGGGAGGAACCCACCACTGATCTGTTCTCTTTGGAGTATGTGCAGTGAATTTCAGTATTTTTATGTGTTATTCTAAATGTCTAGTCTTCCAAGATGGAAACACTTTTGTTGAGTGATAAGAAAAAGCACTACCAACAGTATTGTACAGATAAAAATGAATCCAAAGGGTCTCCTTCATGATCGCATTAATTTTTAAATTTAATTTTTATTAGAGATTTTTAAGAAGGAAGTTTTAAGAAGGATTAGTTTTAAGGAAAATTAATACAAACTGATATAAAGAAAGAAAAAGAAAACCAATAGAAAGAAATCAAAGAGAAAGCTAAAAGAGTGCAAAAAAAGGAAGAAAAAGTAAACGAAAAAGGGAAAAAAGAGAAAAAAAGAAGATACCAAGAAATTGTTTCCAATGTCCTTTACAGTAGTTAAGTACAATTATAAATTTACCTTACACTTTTACAAGAGTTTACAAGTTACAACGCAGCTCTCTTCTTTCTGTAATCTTCAGAACCATAAATCAGGTCTTTGTTTCCCCACTTGATGCAAAAAGGTCATAAGTGATTTCCAGTCAGCAGTAAATGTAAATATTTTCTCCTCCAGATCTTGTTAACATGCATTTCTCCAGGCTTTGAGTTGACAGAAAGGAGTAACTCAATCTGTGGTGTTCCAATGGCTAAGCACTATTCTATCTCACTCACACAATTGTTTAATGTTTAATTACTTTAATATTTAATTAATTAATGCTTAATATTTAATGTTGTTTAATATGTTGAACATATTAAAAAAGGTAAAAGGTAAAGGTTTCCCCAGGCCAGTCGAATTCGACTCTAGGGGGTAGTGCTCATCTCCGTTTCTTATCCAAAGGAGCCTACATTGCCCGAAGACACTTCTGTGGTCATGTGGCATGACTATATGCCGAGGTGCATAGAATGCTGTTAACTTCCTATTGAAGTGGTACCTATTTATCTATTTGCATTTGCATGTTTTCAATCTACTAGGTGAGCCAGAGCTGTGGCAAGAATGGGAGCTCATCCCATCTCACGGTGTTTAAGTCTTGAACCTGGGCTACTAGCTTTCCAGCTCAGAATCTTTAACCAATGAGCCATTGTGGCCCCATATTAAAGAAAGTGATTGGTAAATTCCTCTATCTTTCTCTTCCCACAATATTACCAACAGATGGAGGAAAAATAAATACCAGTCACTGTCCTTAACATGGGGAATCTTGGATGACTATGGGTAAGTGTCTAAGAAGAAGATGGTAGCCAGCTTCCATGTTGCCTGAGAGAGAAATCAAGGGCACAGACTGTTCTGATCCAGCCTTTGCAGAAGCAAGAAACAAACTCCCCGCAAAGAAAACCCCCTCTTTATTTACACATTGGGAATCAACTCACTGGTGAAATCTGAACCAGTTTGCTACTGGTTCTCTGGTCGCGCATGCACACTGCACACCAAACACACGCTGCGTATGCATGCGCAGTACATGCCAAAAGGATGCTTGGGGAGGTAAATAGAACAGCAAGGGGGGAATCACCTGTGCAGCATGATTTAGCTTTGCTAGAAAGCAGGATTTCCTGCTTTCTAGCAAAGCTAAACCCCGCAGCACAGCTGATCATCGGAAATATCAGTTCAGAGGAACCGGTAGCTTTTTTTAACTACCAGTTCGCCTGAACTGGTAGTTTTTATCACTACCAGTTTGCCGGAACCGGAGCGAACTGGTAGCATTTCACCCCTGAATCAACTGCATTCACCAACAGAAAGTCCAGGCAAGAGTCCTGCAAGAAGTTAACTGAAACAATAGTCCTTATCAGCTCGTTATGATAAATGCAAAGTTGTGAGGTCCCAGCCGGGAGGCTGCAAATTAAATCAGTTCAAACAAAGAAATAGACAAACCTCAGTTCTGGCAAGGCAGTCTTTGTCCCACGAAACACACAAGGAGCAACTTTCCAGAAATGCAAACGGTTGTCTGTGACAACCAAACCACTCCCCTTTCCTCCTATCTATTCAGTAGCCAGGGAGGGGCCAGTCAGTGTCCACATTTGTTTTGCTTCCGGAGCTTGCTCATTGTCCTCTGTTGTTCACCTCTCCTATCTGCTCTGCACATATGCACATCTGGAACAGGCCTCAGCTGTTCCTCCTCCTCACTCATCGCTGACTCCAAAGACAGCTGCCTCTCTGGCTGGGAAATGCCAGACATCCCTGGTTCTATCTCTGTGTCTGACGCTGAGCATCCATCAGAGCTTTCCCCAGGCTCCAGAACTGGCCCAAGTTCTTCCCCAACTTCCTTATCATCCGAGTCTGGCAGGCCACAACACAGCCTGTTTTTCACCAGTGGCTTTTCAATGAATTTATTTTTGAACATGTCACCTGTCTTCTGAAAGACCAATATTCTCATATTCAAATATTTGGACAGGGAAACACAAGAGGGTTCCAGTTCAGTGGTGGGTTCCTCCTGGTTTGGCCCGGTTCCGCTGAACCAGTAGCGGTGACGATATGACATCACCAAACCGGTTCTGCCCCCCCACCCCCTCTGCCCCCACCCCCCACATTATTCTTACATTTTATTTGGCCCCACCCCAATCTATTGCTGCCTCCTGAGTCCCAGCTGATGGGCTATAAGGAAAAAAAACTGTTTAAACTCTTGACGCGGGGCTTCAAAGGGCCGCCCTACAGCTGATCTGTGGTAAAAGGCAGTTTGGTGGTAGACCAGTGCCTCCAAAAACAAGTGAGTAGACCGGTGCCTGCAAAAGAAAATGGGTAGACCAGTGCCTGCAAAAATACATAAATAGACCAGTGCCTGCAAAAATAAATGGGTAGACCGGTACAGCTCTGCAAGCAGTTAAAAGCCTGGTAGACCAGTACCTCTGCTAAATCCTAAAGAATTGTCACATGACCATCAAGCCACACCCACAAAATAAGCCACGCCCACAGAACCAGTAATAAAAAAATTTAGAACTCACCCCTGTTCCAGATGTAGCAAAAGGGAACTCCTTGCCTGTGTTCCCCCTATACTCAACCAGCCTATCTACTGGGCTGTATTTGGATTCTAAGTTCTTGAAACATATCAATGAAAGACAAGTATTCTTTTATATCAAATTTAAAAGTACCTCTCCTGTTCCATGCAGTTCAAACTTTTGCTGTTAGCAACTGGAAACACCACACATTCCCAAATTCCACAGGAATGTGCAACTCTGAACGATCAGCTTCTTCATTCACGTCAGACATTATACATTTTCTGCCATTTAAAGGTTCAAAAATTGTAAGAACAAGTACAGTATAATGTGTCCACTGTATTTCAGAATAATCTTTTTTACTGAGGTTCTTTTAGAACATAAGCTATGTTAATGTCTTAAATATGCTTGTTACACAGGGCACAATTTATTAGACGTGGGATATATAACTCGGCCAAAATCACAGGGTGTATTTTATATCCCTGGTACTGAATTTCACCATTTTGGAGCGAAATGATCTTTCAGAGGAAAGTGGCTGCATTGTTTTCAGAGCAGGCAAACAACAAAATAAATCAAACTAATTAAACAACACTACATTAAAGAAATCCTGATCTGAATCCAGAAATTCCAGTGAATAGGTTGCACTTGAAGATAAATGAGCATGCAGACATTTAACTCCTGAAAGTTCCAGCTTTTGCTTTTTCCCTGATTTGTATTGAAGACAAAACTCTTCAAAGGGATGGGTGTTTTTTTCCCCCCCACACTTGCCATCAGGTCAGAGATATGGAAAGCAGCAGGACTGATGCAAGAAGTTTATTTGCATTGATTGCAGCCACTCTGTCTGTGGAAATTCAAATGACCCTTTTTTAATCCCTCCAACTGAATAATTTGTAACCTCTCTTGTGCCCCAAACAAGAAACCAATGTCTCCTTGTTTCCCTTGTAACTCTTTCTACAGGCTCTTGGGCAGTGGTCTCCAACCTTTCTGGCTCGGCGGACCAACAGAGCAGGGGTGAAATGCTCCTGGTTTGGACTGGCTCAGGAGAGTAGGTAGCAATTATGGCCTGTGGTTTGGAAAATCGGTAGCAATGGCAGCTGGAGGCTCCACCCACCCACCCCACTCCGGCCTTGCCGTGGAGCCGCTGCCTGCTCGCCCTTCACCACACAGTGTATCCTACTGCTCACCTTTGTCCTATGGCTGGCTGTCAGGGAAGGCAAGCGCCTGAAAGTTACTGGAGTCGCTCACTCTCCTTCTTGAATGAGCCGCTCTGGTCCATGTGCTGGCTGCGCAAGCGACACCATTTATTTAATTCAGCGGCAGGTTGGGTGTGCACAGCCAGCGCATGGACCAGAGCGGCTCATTCAAGAAGGAGAGTGAATGACTCCAGTATGTTTCAGGCACTTGTCTTCCCTGTCAGCCAGCCACGGGAGAAAGGTGGGCAGTAGGAGTCGGGAAATGGTGCATTCCCCGACTCTGGGGAATGGGGCGGGTGGGCAGAGCCGCGGGAGAAAGGTAAGGACATGTCAGCAGAATAGAAATTTAAAAAATTTTCTCTACTGGGTTCTGTGGGCGTGGCTTGGTGGGAGGGGGTCTTGTGACTGAGTGGGCATGGCCACGCCCACTCAGTCACAGGACACCCCCCCCACCAAGCCACGCCCACAGAACCAGTAGGGAAACATTTTAGATTTCACCCCTGCAATAAGGCAGGGGTGATGGTGGTGTGGGGGGAGGGGATGGTTTTGTATGCGCTCACCCACCACTTCTGTGGCCTGGTTCCAAATTGGTCGTGACCCAGCACCAGGCTGCTGACCTGGGAACCCCTGATCTAGAAGCATAGAATTTCTATAATTTCTTCTCTACAACAACCCAGCGAGATGAATTGGATGAAGAGATGATGACTGACCAAATTAACTTTGTGCTTGACTCAAGCTTCGTTTTTCCCAGTTCCATACTAACATTTTATTTTAGTTTTTGCCAAACTTGGAACCATCCAGGTTTGACATCCTATAGTCCACTCTATAGGAGGAAAGGCTATTTTGATCAGCACAGTACATCTTCCTGTTCTTTCACATACATTTTAGTAAGAATCATAGATATTTTCTCAAACACACACACACACACACACACGGGCAAAAAACTTTGAAACATGATGGCATCACTGCCTGCACGCATGTTGCCTATATAGCAAAGAAGCAGATATAATGTTGATTTTAGTGGCAGCTGCTGGAACAGTAATTCCGGCTTCAGTAATTCAGCATTCCGTGGTTTTATTTTACAGTGAAAGGTATAAGCATGCACGGTCAATGGAGAATCATAGCCAGTTAAAATGTGAAATAATTTAGAGTCCACATTTCCTTTTTCAGTTCCACTGAGATTTCAGATAACTTTCTTGTAGCTATAAAAATAAAACACCTCTTCTACTTGGCTGCAGTTAAGAGCTACCAGGGTTAGGAGCTTACTCTGTGTTCTGTCTGAATTTAATGTCAAGACATCTGTTCCTTTCTCATCAAATTCGCAATTCATGGTGCAGGACAGGAGGAGGAGGAGGAGGAGGAAGAGGAGGAGGCTGCTACCCTACAAAGAACTAAAATATGACATAAATACTACTATCAAAGACAAAGAGCCAAGTTAGAGATCAAGTGGTGTTTTGTCATCATTGAACAATCTCTGAATGACTACTTGCACTGTTGGTCAATAAAACCAGCACACATATTGGCTTTGATATTTTCCAGCAGGTTGATATAAGACACAGGAGCCAGGAGAGAAGAATGCTGTAATACAACTGATTAAAAAGCATTTTTTCTTCTTGGATTGCTACAAAGCAGTGGTGAAATCCAATTTTGTTTTTACTACCGGTTTTGGGAGCATGGCTTGGTGGGTGTGGCCAGGGAAAGATACTGCAAAATCTCCATTCACACCCCACTCCTGGGGGAAGGATATTGCAAAATCTCCATTCCCACCCCACTCTGGGGCCAGCCAGAGGTGGTATTTGCCGGTTCTCCAAACTACTCAAAATTTCCTCTACCGGTTCTCCAGAACCTGTTAGAACCTGCTGGATTTCACCCCTGCTACAATAGTTGTACAGGAATATTCCATCAATCATTTCATTTCCTTTATCAATGCATTCCTCATCACAACATGCTGTATATTTTCTAAATTCATGTTAATGTTGGGAGCTAAATAAAATGTGTCTACCCTTAGTCATATTTGACTATTGTCTACTATCTCCATTTTGTGTGTACAAAATACTATGGATGACCCTTTTTGTTCCTTCTCTGTGATGGCAAAGGATGATAAGATCCAGATGAGAAAACCTTGAGTCAAATTTCCCTTAAAATAAAATTATGGTGCAATTTCACCACAACATGTTCACTTCCAAAGCAGATGTTGCTTTACAATCCTATCCAATTACCAGAGAGTAAACATTACTGAAAACAAATGTCAAAGTATTATCTTCAAGGATTGAAATGTAATTGTAAATAATAAACCGATATTTAATTCCAAAAAGAAACAGATTTTTCAATTATTATTATTGTTTGCTGGAGAACTCTGGATCGTCTGACAACCACCACCTTAACTTGTTACCATATTTTCCGGTGTATAAGACGACTGGGCGTATAAGACGACCCCCTACTTTTCCTGTTAAAATATAGGGTTTGGGCTATACTCGCCGTATAAGGCTACCCCTCTTCCAACGCACACCAAATAAAAATTAAAAAACATTTATTACCCTACCATACTATGCATATTTTAAAATCCTCGAACTATAAAATCTAAGGAGTCTGTTACTACTGTAGCATTTTACTTTCTCTACATGTATAAGCATTCCATTTACTGAAATGCTTTATCATAGAGGACTATTACAAGTTGAGCACTGACTGCTTCGTTTTATCTGGCACGCAAACTTGGGTTCTATTAAATTGATAGAATCTTGGTTTGTAACCACTCTAATCATACATCTGAGAAATTTATACCTTTCCTGAGATAAACTAATTCATCAGCGAGAGAAATAACTTTGTTCCTAATATGTTAATTTTTATCATCGGGGAAAATTATACTTCCTTGCCTGCTTCCCAGCATACTTTTTGAATAACACAATGATAAAAAATAGCAATCTGAGGAACTAATATTACTGGAAAGAAAACAGTATGGTGGGATGAGGGTTTGCATATTTCAGTTCTGATATGGCCAGGAAAGAGGTGTTAAATGTATTGATATCAAAATAGTTTATATTCGCATTGTATTAAGTTTTATTGATAAAATTATTTATGTCCAACAAATATTTTTTAGCTTTAGGATTCTAAAATCGAGATGAAGATCATCCAGTGGAGGTAATTTCCAACAAAATGTATTTAATTGCTTACAAAATATATTTTCTTGGAAATTACCTTCATTGGATCTATAACATTCATTTGCAATAGATGGGCTTAGCATTACCTACAGAGCCCAGAACATCCCAAAAATTATCTGAGTCATTGGAATTGAAAATAATATTACAAGTGAACTGTTTGTTTAAAAAATTGTTATGGTCCCTGTTTTCTAGAAGGGAAGAAAGGAAATGTATTTACAGGTGATATACAATACTGAACACTCCGATTTGTCCAGACAGCTGGGGCTCGCCAACACTGAGGGTCAGTGGGGAAGTCGGAGCGTCGGTAATATCCACCTGGATGCCTAGGACGGTGGGGGAAGCTCCGTGCAGCAACCAGCTGTGTCCAGCATTCAGCGGCATGCAGCCTTGATGAGATCGGCACAGCTTCCCAAATCTGAGTTGCCGGCACTGACCGATGACGCTATAGGAGCGCCAACAACATTGAGGGGAAGCTGTGCGGATCTCATCAAGGCTGCATGCCGCTGAATGCTGGACCCAGCTAGTTGCTGCGCAGAGCTTCCCCCACCATCCAGACATCCAGGTGGATATTACCGACACTCCGACTTCCCTACTGACCCTCAGTGATGGCGAGCCCAGCTGTCTGGGGAAGTCGGAGTGTCAGTAATATCCACCTGGATGCCTGGGATGGTGGGGGAAGCTCCGCGCAGCAACCAGCTGGGTCCAGCATTCAGCGGCATGCAGCCTTGACAAGATCGGCACAGCTTCCCCTCAATGTTGTCGGCGCTCCCGTAGCATCATCAGTCAGCACTGGCAACTCAGATTTGGGAAGGTGTGCCAATCTCGTCAAGGCTGCATGCCGTTGAATGCGGGACCCAGCTGGTTGCTGTGCGGAGCTTCCCCCACCATCCCAGGCATCCAGGTGGATATTACCGATGCTCCGACTTCCCCAGACAGCTGGAGCTCACCATCACTGGGGATCAGCTGGGGAAGTCGGAGTGTTGGTAGGCTTATACCTGGCATATAAGACGACCCCCGACTTTTGAGAGGATTTTCCTGTGTTAAAAAGTCGTCTTATATGACAGAAAATATGGTACCTTAATAACCAAATGAAGGTCTGCAATAATTGTGGGGGAAAAAAACCCATTATCATTCATTCATTATTTAGGTCAACACATCATACAAGATTCCAGTACACAGGGTGAGTCTGGCTATGCTTTTGGTTTGGAGTCCAGGCTCAACACTGAGGGCGTTAGCTTAGGATGGGATCAGCAGGTGATTTAAAGGTGAAGTTTAGATCTGGTATACTTGACCACTTTAACTTCATTCATCGGATGCTGAAATCTCTCCTGAACTTTCTGAGCAGTCATCCTCTCTCGAGAAAAAGGTGCCTAGCTTTCTACATTACGCCAAGGGCCTTGTGAATTCCCATCAAACATTTCTGAGGATGAAGTTATGTTATTATTAAAAAGGATAAAAGCAGTGGTAGTGAGTGTTTGTTTTTTGACCTATTACTGACCTGGGGCAAGGAGTGTGAATGGAAAGGGATAGAAGCTAGCACTCTTAATTGTTTGACTGAAGCCACACCATTTTTATACATGGTGTAGGTGATCACCTTTAAAACCCTTGGATGGGCCTGGATCCAGGTTACTTGAGGGACTGTCTCACAGCATTGGGTTGGCCTGTCCCACTGGTACTGGCAGAGGAGACATGCTGTGGGTCCCATCAGCTTGATTATTTCAGTTGTCGGAGTCCAGGAGAAAAGCCTTCTCTGATGCTGCTCCTGCCCTCTGGAACATCTTGGGCTGCCCCCATGTGAGTTTGGCCTTAACCCTCCTATTCTTTCATAAGGGTCTAAAGACATGCCAGTTGGCTTGGGGCCTTAATGGGGAAACAGCACAGTGGTGGTGGCTGATTGAGTAACAACAGATCCCACCTCTCCCCTGCCCTCCCCATGTGTCCTTAGATTTTAATGTTTCATTTTAAATTATTTATGTTTTAATGTATATGTATAGACTTATTTTAATGACTATAAGCTGCCCAGAGTTACCCTATGGCAGGGGTGGGCAAATATGGCCCCTTTATGACCTGTGGACTTCAACTCCCAGAATTCCTGAGCCAGTCCACAGGTTGTAAAAGGGCTGCAGTTGCCCACCCCTGCCCTATGGTAACATGAGGGGCCAGTAATTTTTTACATACATATATACTTACATACATAATTAAAATCAACAGATGCCTCCATTTCCCAATCTAAAATTGGGTGTTTTAATTTTTGGGGTCTTAAATTGAGCCAAATTATTTAATAATTTTAATAATTTTAATTGATGTTTGTCTTGTGCTTTTAATAGGCTGTACACCACCCTGAGAAGGGCGGTATAGAAATAAAATTATTATTATTATTATTATTATTATTATTATTATTATTATTATTATTACATTCCAGAGATTTGAGTTCCCTCATGATGTCTTCCTCAGAAGAATGAAATGAAGGTTGGGATCCAGGGAGACTTCACATAGCTAGATAACTGATTATATTTTGAAAGGCGAACATTCGCTCATGTTCCTTGGCCACTTTCAGACAACAGATGCCACCCATATCTACTGTTCCATGATTATTTATCTTTGACTTTGAGAAAGGGGAACCAAAGCAAATTCTCTTTCTTCAAACTGTTAGAGAATGCTGGAGATAATATCAGACCAGGGCTAATATGAATATTGTTTTTTATCTCATTGACCCGCGCAGGACTGTATCTATTTTCACTTGCACATTGCATAGGTCAATGCTTAAGATGTGAAATGAGAACATAAATAGGATGACTAATAACTTCACCTGCTTGTTAGCATTTTTGCATATAACATATAAATGCCGCAGGACTTGCAGACTTCCTTTTATCTACCTGCTTTTTTAACTGTCTTTGCTAGTTGAATTTCCAGAGAAGTAGAAGCAGAACTCCATAACTGTATCACATATTGTGTAATTAAATAAATAGTGGCTAGCCAATTAAGAGCTCTGCCTAGATCAATTTGGCATCCCACATCCATACGATGCCATTTAGCAGGTGACATTAGTAAATTCCACTAAAATCAAAATGCCTTAAATTAATTTCCTACTGCACGATATCTTAAAGCTGCAGTCTAGGCAGCTTTTGATGGTCAGTGACTGCTTTTTAAAAAATGAACGTTGAATATGCGCCTGTAACTTGTGTGATGTTGATTGTGTTAACATTTTTGTGTTGATTTTACATATCAAATTCCGTAAAGTAATTAAAATAAGGAACACAATCTTCTAAATTTAAAAGTTCTTTTTTTCTTGTTTATCTTTAAATGTGAGTACACTTAAAATGGCAATTGCTTTTGTTTAATCATCTACCTTTTTTTCCCTCTTCAACAACATTCCGCTTCCAAAAATCTGTGCTGAGATTTGCATATGAAGCAAGCGGTTCAAATTGATTTTGATGAATCCCCTTTTGTTTCTGGGTTACATTGAAAAAGACTCAGCAACTCCATCACACCAAACATTTGGAAAGCTATTTGAAAGTGATTAGGGCAGGGAGAAGGGTATCTGTGCATTGCCAGAATAACCAGAAGTTGGTTGGTTTGTTGTTGTTTTTCATACAAAAATAGGGTTGGGATGTCTTATCACTTAGTTTGCTTTTCTGTTTATCATTGTTTTCTGTTTCCTGCTTTTTTTAATGTATTATATTCACCAGATGATAAAAACCTAATTGAAGTTGTAAATCACCTTGGCTGAAAAGCAGAATGTACACATAGTTAACAAGCAAGCTCTTTGGATTGTGGAACTAATGTTACAAATGTTCCACTATCCAGAGCCTAGAAGATCACAAATAAACTGCAGTGGTGGGTTACCCCCGGTTCGCACCGGTTCTATAGAACCAGTAGTAAAACCGGCGGGAGGCTCTGCCCACTGACCCTGACATCATAAAAATGCTTCTGCGCGGCCCTGTTTCAAACCGGTAGTAAAGGTAAGTAGAACCCACCCCTGATAAACTGGATTGAAATTACATCACTATGTTATAAGTTTTTGGCTGATGTACAGATGAAATCCAAATAGAATCATACTTAGTTAGTTAGTTAGTTAGTTAGTTAGTTAGTTAGTTAGTTAGTTAGTTAGAAAGCTAAGAAGACACTGAAAAAGTAACTATATTTGGTTAGTTAGTTAGTTAGCAAGTTAGAAAGCAAAGAAGACAATGAAAAAGTAAACACCTGCCTTCCTTTTGGGTAAAATGAATGGTACTTTTGATAAAGACTTCTTCTCCCTCTGGATCCACGACAGTGCTAATCACAGACAGCATTCAGGGAAAGTCAATCAAATATGCATTATAGGTTCTGAGGCTAAGAGGAAAACATCTGTGGCTAGAGCTTTGTGGCATTAGTTTTACCGCAATTATCTTTCTCTTTAGATGCTTTAGTTCTGGGGTAGCCCAGTAAGTAAAGCCCTGGATTATCCAGGAAGAAAAGAAAATGAGAGGTGGTCTGGGATAGGCTGAGCTGTAATCTAAACAAGGGAAGAGTGACTGTGTATTATCTTAATATGAATGGAGATTCCTGAGATAATGCATGCAGCTCTTAAAAGGGAAGAAAAAGGGTCTTCCCAACAGCCACACCATTGTTCAGATTTTGTCAAAGCTGAAATAAGAGGAGACAAGCTTTTCAGGTCCAGTCTGTGAGGACAGAAGAGTGGAATGTGGTTGGAATCCAGCTGAGTGTTTGATGTCTTCATTTTCTTTCTTTTCTTTCTTTCTTTTTTTTTTACCCAGGTCCTTTCTAAAGGAAACCTGGTAGGAGCATGCGGCCTGCCTCATGAAAAGGGCAAAACCTCAGGCAAGTCTCTTCCTCAGTAATGAGTTGACATACAATTTGATGACAACAGCACATCTTTATTGCCAGGGGTGAGCTAATAGAGCTGTGATGACTTTGCACCTGCTGCTTCAGCCTGACTATGGGGGGGAGTAATACAAGTCACACACATACACACACACACACACACACACACACACACACACACACACACACAAACACTAACCTTACTTCATGATTTTCCAGAGGCCCATTGTCCCCTACGCCAAGAATACAACTTGTTGGATTGAAGGTTTGATAATAATATCTCTCTTTGGGACAAGAATGAAAGGACTAGAATGTTAAGCTTCACTTTCCCATTGCTTTTTTTTTTTTTTGTTTCCTCCTCCTCTTCCATCAGATGAAAAGATGGAGCTTGAATGTGCAAGCAATTACACGAAACCCTTCATGACCATTCATTTTAAGAAGGTCTTTTCCTCCCGAAATTCATGTGAGATGCGACTCCTCTCTCTGCTCGGTGACATTTGATCTCTTTCAGGTCTACATTCTTTTGGAGGAGAAGAGAAGAAAGAGCAGCAGGCAATGGCATTTCAAGTCTTCCAAAGGGAACACGTGATCTTTTGTGTTTTCTTTAAAAAAAAAAAAACTTATAGGATGGAAAGCAAAATAAGAAAGATGCTTCCAACAGAGGATTGGTCACTCAACTCTTAGGCTTCAGCTTTCACTGACTGGATCTGCTGACTTTTCATAAATTACAAGAGGTTGCCTCCTTTTCCTTTACGTTCTTTCTGCCAAATACAATGCGCAGCATTGTTGCAGGATAATGGTAAACCTTACAGAGGAAGACCCAGCAGGGTGATCGAGTTTCTACATTCACAGTAGAATATCTGGGAAATGAATGTTTACATGACCCTGAGCACAAGGTTTAAATATATGCAGCACTTTTGCTGTTAACTCCTTGAACTCGCTGCTTGAGCAGACTTGTTGCTGGGATAAATTCTGCTCCCCTTGTCTTTCCATTGTTACCGTTTAAAAATATTAACGTCCTGTCAGCTGTTTGGGACATCTGCTCCACTCTCTACATTGTCTGCATAGGGCTAAGCAGCCTTCCTCCCCCTCAGGATGAAGGGGTGAGGAATGGAAGAATATAAACATTAGGTCCTCTTTTTATTTGTGTTGCTTGAAGACAGATGAGAGAACAGAGGGAAAGCTTGTGGAAAGCAAGCCAACAATAACGAACAGCAACAATCCTTCTGACAGAGAATGTTCTTGATCTTTCAGAGCTGTAATCTTTCTGTAAACAAAAGTTGAATATATGGATGACTTAATGTTTAGTTAATGGGCTGTTTAACAAAATAAAATCAGAAGTTCATCTGATAGTACATGTCTTTCTAAAATAACAGTCGTCGTATTTTAGTTTCAACAAAATTATCTTATTCAGGACCAATTCTGCTGTGTGATGGGGATGAATAAGATTCAGAAACTGTCAAACTGAATGGGAAAAACAGTGTACAGGTAGTCTCAAATTATGACCAGTCACTTAGAGATTGTTTGAAGTTCCAATAGACCTACGATGGTTGGAAGCTAAAACATACGAAGAACAGTTGCAGGAATTGGATTTGTCTAGTCTAGTGAAAAGAAGGACCAGGGGTGACATAATGGCAGTGTTCCAATATTTGAGGAGCTGCTGCAAAGAAAAGGGGGTTCAACCTATTCTTCAAAGCATCAGAAGGCAGGACAAGAAGGAATGGGTGGAAACTAATCAAGGAGAGAACCAACCTAGAACTAGGAGAAATTTCCTGACAGTGAGAACAATTAACCAGTGAAAGGGCTTTGCCTTTAGAAGTTATGGGAGCTCTATCACTGGAGGTTTTCAAGAAGAGATTGGACAGCCATTTGTCCAGAATAGTATAGAGTCCCCTGCTTGTGCAGGGGTCAGACTAGAAAACCTCCAAGGTCCCTTCCAACTCTGTTATTCTGTTTCTGTTAGTTATTTTTTAAATAATGTGTGATCATATTAAGATATTATAATATCTTCTGACTTGATCTAATGACATAATTATTATTCTTTCATATTTGAGTTTCTTAGAAAAACCTTTTTTCCTAATATATCCAAAAACGTTTGCCGTTTGTAATTTGTTTTACATTAAGTAGTTGAAATTCTTGTCCCTTTGTGACAGATTTATATAATGTATATCCACAAAACAGCTCATATTGAATCTTCCTGTATTTGAGATTGTTATATACACTATGTGAAGTCACAGCCACCAGTTCTTTAGTTGGGGCTAAAGTGGGGGCCTTTACATGCATTAAGTTTTTCCCAAGTATATATAGCTAGTATATATGTGGATTTAAGCAGTGTGGCTTTTTATAATTTACAGATGGAACTTTTGTCAAAGTACAGATTTTTAAATGCTATCCAAAGCTTTTTAGTATTTAGGGAGATTCTCAGTCAACCAGGTCATGGTGGTCCCAAAGGTGCTTTTTCAAGAGGCAACTGGACTTTCTGGTTTTTCTTTGAAGACGTTTTGCTTCTCAACTAAGAAGCTTCTTCAGCTCAAACTGGATGGTGGGGAATGGAAGGATTTATACTCCTTGCAGACAGCTGATCATTTCCATTTTTTTTTTTTTAGCCAGTCACCTGGAGGTTTATCTGTGTCCTCAGGGTCACCTGAGGGGTGCAATTAGGTGCTGAAGAAGCTTCTCAGATGAGAAGCAAAACATCTTCAAAGACAAACCAGAAAGTCCAGGTGCCTCTTGAAAAAGCATCTTAGGGACAAGACTTTTTAGTATGGGACTGAGTGTGCCAATAACCATTGCAACCACCACAGCTGGTTTATGCCATAATTTTTCAACTTAGATTTTTAGATCTCGATACTTTGTAAACTTCCCCAATTCTGTGTCTTCTATTCTACTATCCACTGGTTTTGCCATATCAATTATCCACATTTTCTTCTTTTCAACCACTGTTAAATTGGTGTGTTATGATCCAAGAGGGATCTACAATATACATTATCTACAGGATCTACAATTCTATAATATTTTAACCTGCTCATTTTCAACTACTTTTTCAACTCTATAATCCCATCAGTTATAATATCAACAAAGGAACCTGGAAATAGACTCAAAGTTGACTACAGCAGTAATCAAAATGGCTGAAAAAGAAAAGAGGCCTTTGCGGTACTACGATGTGAGGTTTAGCTGAGGTAGAGATTAGGGAGTCTGGTCTGAAGGGGAAAATCTGCTGTGAGTTTATTTTGTAGGGAAGGCTGGCTTCAGTAATAGGAATGGTAAGAACCTGAGTATATCTAAGACCGTCCAGCTATTCATACCTCCACTTGAAATGTAACACTTGGCACTCTATTTTAAAAAATCCCTTTCTTTATCAGGTCGTTCTGCCCATTTGGAAGAGTCTCAAGGGGCCATTCCTGTCTCAGTTTTCTGGAGGTGGTAGGAGAAAGGTTTTAGCAAGTGTTTATCTGCTATATATTTTGAATGATAATTACATTTCAAAGAGGAAGCACAGTTGGCAGTTTGCTCCTAGTGGGGTATGGGCAGGCTGCCATTTTCTTCAGGCCCCTTCCTGGGGCCTGCTAAGACTAAAACCGGTCTTCCCACCTGTTTGGGAGCACAATGGGAACTTATTATATTCATTGAAAACAGCCAGGTAGCTTTTCTACAATGACATTACTTGCTACTGTAAAAGATGCTATATAGTGGAAGTCCCAAAGCTAAGTACCCCCAAGAGAACAATATATTTGCATAAATAGGCTGTAAAGTGAAGCCTTATATTTCAACATGCAATCAGGAAGTGTAATATACTGTAATAGAGCTGAACAAGCTAGGAGTTTCCCATTACTTTAATTGTGGGGAATATGCCATTACAAACTCAGATTATATCAGTGGAATGGCTGCTGATATTGAAGTAGAAGGAATTTGCTCTGCTCTTATGTAGCATAATCTGCTTCTTTGAACAATTAGCTTTTCTCCCATAGCTGTTATTGGTTTGCATATATTTCAAGCTTTGGTACCGTAGTACAAAATCTTTGGTGCATGTTAACCTTCACTACTTTTGGCTACCTGAAATGGAAGAGATCCGGTAAATATGTATTCATTGAATTCAGGTTCTAAATCAATGCTTAGATAGCTACTCAAGTCAATGGTAAATCCTAAAAGACAGAATATTCACTCAGTAAAAGAACCAGCCACCTGGGAAAGCCAAGGAAAATCATCAAAATCATAAAAAAAGAGAAAGTTAGAATATTTTGGACATGTGATGCGACATCCAGAAAAATACAGCATACTTCACTTAATCCTCCAAGGAGGCAAATGAAGTTCAGGCAGAAGAAGAACATCATGGCTTCAAAATCTAAGGGACTGGTTTGGACAAAATTCAGCAGCACTTTTTCGTGGGACTGATGATAAAAATAGGATCACCAACATGATTGCCAATGATGGATATGGAAGAAGAAGAGGAAGAAGAAGAAGAAGAAGAAGAAGAAGAAGAAGAAGAAGAAGAAGAAGAAGAAGAAGAAGAAGAAGAAGAGGAGGAGGAGGAGGAGGAGGAGGAGGAGGAGGAGGAGGAGGAGGAGGAGGAGGAGGAGGATCACCATCAAATATTCTATCTGTTGCACTGAAATCATGGTACAGATGACAAATGAGAAGTTCTGCAATATTTATAGAACAAGTAGTCCTTGACTTACAATTGGTACCAGAATTTCCAGTGCTAAACAAGGTGGTTATTAAGTGAAGCTCATCTGATTTTTATGTTCTTTTTTGTCATGGTTATTAATTGAATTATTACAATTGTTGAGTGAATCACATGGTTCTTAAGCGGCTCTCCCCTGCCCCCCCCTCCCAATTTACTTTGCTTGTTGGAAGCTGGCTGGGAAGGTCACAAATGACAATCACATGATTCTGGGACACTGTAACCATAGATACTGGTTGCTAAGTGCCTGAATTTTGATCATGTAACTATGGGAATGCTGTGACAGTCGTAAGTGTGAGGACCAGTTATAAGTCACTTTTCTCAGGGCTGTTGTAACTTTGAACAATCACCAAAGTGGTCAAGTGGTGTAAGTTGAGGGCTATTCTGGCAGATATTATTACATTGTTTTGGAAACATTACAGCTGATTTAAAAAACAGTGGCAAGTCATAGAAGCCAGGCCACATAATTAATAGTGACATCTGAATATCTGACTTTCTGACATGCATCTGTTTAGACTGAAATCTCATTATTTATCTGAATCCAAAATATTTTCCACACAGCAGGCAGTTTACATCTTTAACTGTATGGTTTCCATGTTGTGGGGGAACACAAGAGTTTCACTGAGGAAATGTTAGGCTTGATTTTTTTTTTAAAAAAATGTCCTTTCAAAATGTCCCACAGATGGATCTAACAGCTGTTTGCACCTGACAGATTAAATCTGGTAATCGACCTTGGTGTTTATGTGCTCAGGCAGTCACTGAACTAGAACCCATGGGGAGTATTGAAGAAAAAAAAAACCCTTTAGCAACTGAGTCAAAGAGAGAACCTCCCACCAGCCAGTTTAAGCACCTCTCAGCTGGAAACCAACTATGTGAAAACCTTAGAGGGCTGAGGCAAGTATCTTTTTCATTCCTTTCCTTTTAGTTTTCAAAGGCATATCCACAGACAGAAATATGATATGAATTGCTGGGATATTTCTCATAACTTGAAAGATAAAATACTGGAAGTATCAGCGTTGTTATGTGTTGCTTATCAGGATGATTTATATCATTCAAGGACAAAAAGAAATTATCTCAGGCAATAAATATTTTCTTATTATGAGCTGTTGATGTCCAAAGAATCCAACTCTAAAAATGTTCCTGGCCTCAAAGAGGAAAAACACACGGACAGGAAGAAAATGTGCAGTGAAATGGCCCATCTAAATCAGGAAAAAGTAAGGGGATCTTCAGAGAATTTTATATGGCCGAATCCGAGGAAGTATGGCTATTTCTACTCAGGTTTTCCATTTCTCATTCAGGTCTTAGTTACCACAGCTGCTCTACGTTCGTTTCATTAAATCAGACAGTTTTCATATTGCCATATATTATGTGGATACAGGATATGACTTTCTTTTCAAAAGTAACAGCTAAAAAAGCTGGACTCCAATCCGGTCTTTACTCCGGGAAATATTGTAATGTTAAAACTTCAATCATTTCAACAAAATTGCTAATCAGTTGTCCAGAGGAAGGGGAAGAAGGGGAATAAACCCAGTTTCCTAGTTCCACTCCTGGGCAGATGACATTTCTATTGATTATCTGTCTAATGTCTACATTGTTGGGCATTTTTTTCAGGGCAGTTTAAGATGTCAATTTTGACTTTTACAGCTTACATGCCCTAGGTTTTGATTACAGGTGGCACTGCCTACCCTAATATAAACTGATTTACTTACAGCCAGCAGAAGATGCCTTCTCCTTACCTACTCCGCTCTTTCAAATATTTTTTTTTTAATTTGATTTATATGCCGCCCTTCTCCAGAGACTCAGGGCGGCTTACAATGCGCTAAGCAATAGCCTTCATACTTTTGTATATTTATACAAAGTCATCTTATTGCCCCCACAAACTGGGTCCTCAATTTACCTACCTTAGAAAGGATGGAAGGCTGAGTCAACCTTGAGCCTTGGCGAGATTCGAACCTGCAATATTTGCAGGCAGCTGATGTTAATAACAGCTGATGTTAATAATTCTTTTCTTTTGAAAGAAAAGAAAACAGCAAGATGTTTCAAAGAAAATCCAATCAGAAATCAGTTTCTTTGGAATTTCCTCAAATCAGACCAATTACAAATTCAACTGGATGAAGAACCCATCAGAATCTGGCTCTCCAGTACTCTGATGACATGATCCAATTGGGGATTAGTTATGTTGCAAATATAATTGTTGCCTGGTTTCCTGTGAGCTGCCAAGAAGCGTGCTACAGAAAAGACACTTTCACCCCTGAAAATGCCAGTCATAGTTGCTAGTGAAACATCTGGATACTCGGTAATTAGAACATGGCCTATTAGCCTGGAAGCTCATTGCCACTGGATTGACCCAGTTTATGAAAGCTTTCATCAATCATCAAATTATATTCTTTGTCAGGCCTTTCTAGGTATTTACTGCCAAAAATAGCTTTTCATTTCAGATGTGATGCATATTGTTTTCTCACTTGCAATAATTTCTTCATTCAGCTAGCAGTTAATATCTCCATTTGTACAGATATGGCTTTCATTTTTCCATTTCCTTTCCTCTAAAGTCAGCTGGGGTTTTATTCATTCCTCCAAAGAATCACTAGCAATATTTACGGAATTCCCAGTAGGGTAGGGGTTCCCAAACTTGGCAGCTTTAAGACTTGTGGACTTCGACTCCCAGAATTCTCCAGCCAGCTATGCTGGCTGGAGA
>WNWU01000030.1:10862200-10884178 GCA_012654045.1 Ptyas mucosa | reverse complement strand
TGTGGACTTCGACTCCCAGAATTCTCCAGCCAGCATAGCTGGCTGGAGAATTCTGGGAGTCGAAGTCCACAAGTCTTAAAGCTGCCAAGTTTGGGAACCCCTGCAGTAGGGTATCAGCAACACTTGCTCACTTGGATTTCCAAGATGCTGCTATTACTGTATTTATAAATGTATCAGCTTCAGCTCTTATAACCAGCTACCCACATTCCTGCCTTCCATCATATATTTTAAATGACACTGGTGTGAATTAGATAATAAAGGTAAAGGAATCCCTGCAGATTTTACTCTGCTAGTCTTTGCCATCTATAAGGGGTGGGGCTCCTCTTTGTTTCAAGGCCACTGAGCCAACACTGTCTGAAGACATTTTCCACCAAAGTGGTACCTACGTATCTAGTCACATTTGCATGCTTTCAAACTGTTAGATTGGCAGGAGGTGGGGTGAGGATGAGAGCTCTCATTCCATTGCATGGTGCTCGGGTCTCGATCCTGAGCTATCAGCTTTCCAGCCGATAAGCTCAGCTTATCTTAACCACTGAATTACTGTGTCACTTTCTTGAATTAGATAGTAAAGGAATAAAATACAAACAACCTCCAGATCATGTTTTGCTTTCCTCTGAACTATTTTTCAAAGATTAATAGCAATATACAAACTTGACTGGCATGCTTTACAGATGATCTTTCCTGTTTCTCCTCTCTAAAGATTATGCAAATGTTCGAAGACATGAAGGACTATTTCAGTTATTTTTGGTTACACTCCTGTTCAAGTCTACTTCCCACAGTATTGGGTGTTCTGTTTATATAATTTCAATAACAAGCATCACAGTTAATATCTGCTATATCATTATTGAGGTTTGTATGTAAATATGTAGTTAATTAAGCAAAATGAGAGTATTTAGCTAAAAACACCTTATCTACATTTTTGCATTAGTAGATCCCTTGAATCCTAGTGATACCAATACTTTCATTAAAAGTAGAAGAAAAATAGCATCAGAGCCATAAAGGACAGGTAGTCATCAACTTACAACACTTTGCTTACTGACCATTCAAGGCTACAACAGCACTGAAAAAGGGACTTATGACTGTTTTTCACACTTACAACCGTTGCAACATCCCCACAGTCACGTAATCAAAATCCCAATGCTTGACAACTAACTCACATTCATGACATTTGCAGTGTCTCAGGGTCACATGATCCTTTTTTGTAACCTCCTGACAAGCAAAGTCAATGGGGAAGCCAGATTCACTTAACAACTATGTTACTAATTTAAACAACTACAGTGATTCAGTTAACAAAGGTGACAAGAAAAGTCGTAAAATGGGGCAAAATTCACTTGACAAATTTCTCACTTAGCAACATAAATTTTGGGGTCAATTGTGGTAAAGTTATCTTGAGGCCTATCTGTAATATAAATTAGATTGTCAAAAGCCTGAATGGCCATTGTAATAAGGATGCTTAGGATATATCCTTTCAGTTTGACTTCTTGTTCTGCCCCAGCTACGGACACCAAAGAACGCAGCACACATAAAGTCTGTTCAAACCTTAGTTTACTAAATAAACCAGTTTTTTACAACAACGGCTATTAATTAACTTCATTAACAGCCGCCAAGAATTCAAAGAATAATACTGAAAGCTTACTGTGGTTGGCAGAATGCCCAGAAGCAATTTGCAGGAAGCTGATAAGATAAGCAAGACAAGACACGAAGGTATGTGAATGAAGTTGTTCCCTGCAAATTGCTTCAGTCGGTGTTCTTCCTTAAATAGGCTAAGGGAGTGGCCAATTAGCTCCAAGCCTTACTCTTGAGGAGACCTCCTCCTGAGGAGCCACTCCTGCCTTTTGGCAGCTCTGCGTGCCCGTGCATCGATAAGAGGCTCCTCCTCTTTGTCCTCTTCACTTAAGGGAGCTTTTGGAGGTTCTGAAGGCCCTGGCTGAATCCCCGCCTCTGGTACCACATCTTCTCCAGCCTCCTCATTGTCTGACTCGAGTGTCAGCTGCACAGGTTGCTGGCGCAGCACCACACCATCCTCCTCACTGTCGGAATCAGCTACTTGCTACACAGGCTGCTGATGGGCCACAACACTTCTTTAAATTATTTAGCATTTTTCCAGACCGGCATCTAATAAAATTATTGGCAAGGAAGTTGCTTTTAAAGCTTCTGTGTATATGGCAGAATCCACTTTTAGGAAACCTACCAATATGGTATACATGTAACCCTCAACTTACAACAGTTCATTTAGTGACCGTTCAAAGTTACAACGGCACTGAAAAAAGTGACATTTTTCACGCTTACAACCATTGCAGCATCCCCATGGTCACATGATCAAAATTCAGATGCTTGGCAGCTGACTCAGATTTATGACAGCTGGAGTGTCCTGGGGTCATGTGATCTGCTTTTGTGACCTTCTGACCAGCAAAATCAATGGGGAAGCCAGATTCACTTAACAACCACGTGACTAACTTACCAACTGAAGGGATTCACTTAACAACTGGGGCAAGAAAAGTCATAAAATGAAGCAAAATTCATTTAACAACTGTCTCGCTTAGCAACAGAAATTGTGGGCTCAACTATGATCAGAAGTCGAGGACTACCTGTAATATGGGTTTTCTTTTTCGTGATGGTGGGTGAAATGGTAGTGAAGGTCATAGTACATGTTTAGTTATGGATGCTTCATTTGCCTTAAGCTATGACTGTATCTCTGAGACTTCTTTGCTTAAAAACAATAAAACAATGACGAAACTATAGGAAGATCCTAAAAGCTGCTATGCGAAATGTTTGAGCTCTTATTCCTCACTAGAGATTCTGCAGAATTGTTAGATGGAATGACAAGAGTTCACTTAAATTCTCTTTAGCTGACAATCATGATCCATGATCCTTGTGAAAATCCTACTATGGAGTGATGATGAGTATCGGTCTAAAGTAATAGTAGAGGTTATGACATCTTGCTCACTACAAAATCGTCAGAAGCAAGTTTACAGTTGACCATGAAATCCTGAGCCATACCTAGTACATCGACACACCCTTGGCGTTAGTAGTGAAATCTAAAATTTGTTACTACCAGTTCTGTGGGCGTGGCTTGGGGGGGAGTGTTAGGGTGACTGGGTGGGTGTGGCCATATTTTTTTACTTTTAAAACCATTTTTTCTACAACCTCTTTGGCGAAAAATGCTTTCAAAAGGCTCTGATGATCCCAGCTGAGTTGCCTGATCGGCAGAGGCATTTAAAAGAAAAAAAGTCTCTGCCAATCAGGCAACTCAGCTGAGATTGTCAGAGGCATTTAAAAGAAAAAAAGAGTTTTTTTCTTTTAAATGCCTTTGACGATTCCAGCTGAGTTTTTTAAAAAGCCTCTGCCGATCAGGCAACTCAGCTTGGATCACCAGAGGCATTTAAAAGAAAAAAAACCCTATTTTTCTTTTAAAAGCCTTTGACGATCCCAGCTGAGCTTCGTGATCATCAGAGGCTTTTTTCGGCCGAAGAGATTGTAGAAAAAATGCTTTTAAAAGTAAAAAAAAGCCTCTGATGATTGTGCAGCTCAGCTGGGCATGGGGGGGGGCAGGGATTTTTGCTACCGGTTCTCCAAACCATCCGCCTCCATCGCTACCGAATTGGGCAATCCCGTCCGAACCGGGAGCATTTCACCTCTGCTTGGCATGCATAATAAAATCACTATCAAGTTGGAGTTTTAGAGGTTAGCTTTGTTAACTGACTCAAGGAGAGTCTGAGAAATGTAAAGCTACCACCTTATCAAAGTATACAGTGTGTTCAAACTCAGCCTTTTAGCTATTGGCACTACAAAATAGCTTCTTGGTAAGGTAGGCAATATAATCCTTACTGATCATAAGATCTCAAGCGTTCAACCTTTTGACCTATCCTTGTAAGGCAGTGCAGATCATAGAAAGAGTTCTTTGTCAGAGATCCAAGCCCTAGCACCGATTTCAAGTGACTGAACGAAGTGGCACCCCTCTTCTAATCAGCAGAATGGATACATCACTTCATTTTGTAATCGGCAGAGTGATGCACTCCATGAAGAGTGGACAGACACATACCGCCTTGCTTATGTTCAAAACTCCTAGGAGGCTACAGCTCCCAAAATCTATATCCTCCTGGAAGGAAACCAGTTGGAAACCAGACAGAAACTGAAGCTATCTCACTCATCATGGAGCAATATCTAAGCTCTTCTCTCGTAAAACACACACATAGTTTTTCCCCCATAGGTTCTTTGTAGTGTAATTTTTAAATAAAACTCAGAAGTTTCAGGTGGGAGTATATATATCTATGGTATAATATCTTGTAGGAAGTTAGCACCCACCCCTCTCCTAGGAAAATGAGATATTTTAGGAAATATTAAAAGTGCCGAATATCTCCCCTAAAAGAGAGGCAGAAACTCAGCCCTCACCCCACTTTTGTCAATGGGCCATTAAGGCTTGGCCCAGTCTATTCTACATAACAAAGATCTACCTCCTTCAGGCAGAGCCATAGTAGGAATTGCCCAAAGTCCTTTCATTACATCACCCAGCAAGAGTCAACCAAGCCTAGGACTCAAAAGACAACCTACAAAGTTACACCTGCATGCCCCCATGGGAGTCTGACAACCAATCAGAACACAAGCTCAAATTCAAAGCCCAACTGAGGGTATAAAACCCAGGCACTCTCAGCATCTCTGCCCTTTTTTGCCCAGGACTTCAAAACCATGTGGTCCTGTCCACCATTTAAACCATCTTTTCAAGCAGTCTCATTTTTCAGTGTTTTTCTCCCCACTTGAAACTAAACCCAGATGGACATTTCTTCCAACAATCTATTTCTATGCAATAATAACCTGGTTATGACAGTACCACAGTAAGGAATGTATCAGTGGTACACAGAATATATTTGCATTTCATTTTCATCTGCAGCACATAGTTTCTTTAAAAAAGAATCACTCCTAGACAAGAGCCTTAAAAAAATTAAAAAGTATAAGTTGCACATATGCATGAATACATAAAATACTCACGTACAGCTTTCACAGTGTGTTCTTTCTTTGAGAAATTAGATGCTGTAAGTGAGAGAACAGTATGCTGCAATGAACTGCTATTGCATGGAACCAATTTCCATTTGCTGCTTTGACATATTGTATTGTATCTCCCTTGGGTTGAAATGAGATGGATGGATACTAACTGTACCTGTAGTTTGGATATTATCTAACATATTACAGAGATGGTTATAAAATATTCATATTTCTACATTGAGATCTCTTGTCCTTTTCTTTCCTTCATGTTCCCAGTAACCAAACTACTTATGAGGATGAAGCCCGATATACTAGTACATTATAATTGGGGGAAAAGGTTAGTACAGCATAATGGAGAAATGGAGAACTTTTTTGGGGGAAAAAATATACTTTGAAAGGCTATTAACATAATTATTTTAGTCAGTTCCTGTCAAATATTTCAGAAGGTCAAAATCTCACTTTTTTAAAAAAAGAACACATTTTTAAATGAGGTGTGTCTCTCATAAAGTTTCATTAAACTGAAATATCTGGTAGGAAATCCATTAAACTTAACAGTGTTTCCTGATATGGAATTTTGCATTTTCTCATTGAATTAATGAAGCTACGGGGAATCTGCAGAAATGAGTCAAAAAAGAAAAGACAGAAATTATAACTACACAATTGAAGTTTCCAGACTGACCATTTTGACTTTTACCTCTCCAGCTCCCAAGGATGTCTCGGAATGAAACCAGTGCCATTTTATCTTTGCCAGTTTCAGACCACTGTACAGGAGCAGTAGATGGTGATAATATCCTAGCAAATGCTAGACCATTGGATGAACCCTGTGGATTGGTGATTGTCTTCAATTTATACTGATATTCCCTTGAATTCTTTCAGTCTCATCATGGTAACAACTCATAGAATTGTTGTGACCTAGGCCCAAGTAGTTATTACCAGACACAATCAGTCCTAAACAAACATATTTTATTAGAACAGCTGAGAGTTACTTTATTCTCAGCTTAGTCCAAAACAAATTCTAATTCCAAAACAAATTCTTCATAAACAGTCCTTCGCCTAATCACCAACTTTTACCTTCTTTGGCACCCTGCCAAAGGCTTTTTTTTTTTGGCAAAAGTTCAGAAGCAAGAGATGCTGACAAGAAAAAAAAAATGTAGCAACGTTGCTTTCCTACAAAGATCCCAAGAGCCATTGCTGCTCTTTTAAGCCTTCTGGGAGGGGCCAATCATCTCCTGGCCTTACTCCCGAGTCGTCCTTTTTGCTTTAGCTGCTCTTGCCTTCTGGCAGCTCTTCGCATGTGTGCACTAGGAACAGGATCCTCCTGTTCCTCCACATTTCTGCTATCCGCCTCTGGAGACTCCGGAGACCATGCATCGCTCCCAGATGGCCCTGGCCCCATCTCTGCCTCCGATGCAGAGCCCTTGCTGGGCCTTCCCCTGACTCCAGGACTCCATGTTCCTCCCCAGCCTCCTCACTGTCCAACTCACTGCCAGCTCCGCAGGCTGCTGGAGGACCAAGAATGTCCGCTGGGAATTGTAACCCATCCATGGTCCTCTGTGTTTTTATTCCTTTCAGTATTTTGTGAGCTTCTTTAAAAGATCAATGAGTTTATCTTCTTTGCTTTGGGGAAATTACAATAGGATGGATGTTGACTGTATCCTTTTCTTTTATATATTAAAAGGCAAGTATCGGCAGCATTCTTCACCAATGGGGATCATATATTACTCTCAAATAATATGTAACTTTTAGCATTACAGATCCATGCTTTTAAAAAAGTAAGTTATAACTGTCTGGTGTCCTTCCAAGGATTGTAAAATATTGTACTATTATAGTGTAGTTGTGGTATGCTGTAGTGTAAATGTGGACTATTGCATTAGTCAGTGTCCAATTGATGAAGGAAAGCTATGAGTTATCCTCAGATTTTGGATGTAGAATTATTTCCAAGTTATAAGATAAACAGGCCCTTGTCATGTCACGTTTTCATGGGTATACTGCCTCACACACTGTGTGACAGTCTGAAGGACTTATGTATGGGGACAAATATACAGTATCTGTATCAACTTTTTCCAATCAGACCACATTACCTTTTGTGATGTTTTTCACATTCACAGAGCTGGGGTAGGTGTGGCCTGTGTGTGATGCATCTGGCCCGTGGGCTGCCAGTTTGACACCCCTCAATCAGACCATAAACTATGATCAGTCAGGGTCCCCCATCACTGTGTCAGAATAGCTACATGCATCTATCCATTTGAATTCAGCTTCAGTTCAGATGGGCATTCCTTGTGTAATAAGGAATTTTTTACACGGCTCTTATTCAGCCGGGGTGGCGCAGTGGTTAGAGTGCTGTACTGCAGCTACTTCAGCTCACTGCTAGTTCAGCAGATCAGCAGATCAAATCTCACTGGCTCAAGGTTGACTCAGCCTTCCATCCTTCTGAGGTGGGTAAAATGAGGACCCAGATTGTTGGGGGTATGCTATTTAGTATACTGTTGATTGCTGTAAGCCGCTCAGTCTTCGGAGAGTGGGCGGCATAGAAATATGATTAATTAAAAAAAATAATAAAATAAGAATTGCCAGCAGAAAAAGAAGCTATTTAAGTATGGGATTAGCCCTTGCTTTCTGGAGAATTCCCTCAAAGATACAGTCCCAGAAAACTAAGATAATTTTTTTTCCTTGAAGATTCATTGGGAATATTTTTCTACTACATGAAGCTAGATTTCAGATTAGCATACAATTTACTGATTTCCATTTTTGTAATTTTGAAAGGAATTTTCTCATAAGACGTTGACAATGGCTTCAGAGACAATGCATTACTGTATTTCCAGCATCGGAAAGCATCAGAGATATTTTTCGAGACGACTCCTGTAGACACGGCATCCCAAAGGCCTGTCTGTCTGAGAAGCCAAATGCCTGTAAAAGTTGCCAGTGGTCAAGTGCCTTTACCAGCACACAAAAGCCAGTCAGGCTCCTAAAGTTACCGTAATGTCCATAATCTTTTATTTATAGGTCTCAATTCACTTGTCACTTGAATCTTTCCCAAATGCAACAGTACAGCGAGAAACGGCAAAGACATTGTAAATGTTTTATGCAGACTTGTGAGGAAGGCTGTATCTTCCATAAAATAAAAGATAATTTGATGAAGAATGCATCCTGGCTGACACTTAATATTTGCAATATACCATTTATGACATTATTTCCTGCAACACGGACCAGGCCTGCTGCTTTTTATGCATTCTTTCTCAGCAGTTTGTTGTTTTATTTAAAAGGAGAAAATGGAACATGACAACTGATGGTTTTCAGTGATCTTTAAAAGTAAAGATAAAATAATAAGGTAAAAGTAAAATAAATAATACATACATATATGCATGCATGCATATACACTTCCTGGTTCCTATTATTCAGACACATGAGAAAATTACCCCAACCCTATCCACTTAATGTTTTCTTTTCTTCACAGTGCTCACTATGCCAAATCAAACCAAACCCATACCATTTTGTAACAAAATAAGCAAATACATATTTTCAACTTTTAAAAAAAAATTTAAAAATCTAATGTATAGTACTGAACAGTACTGTAGTATCTTATTGCTTTCCCGTCTTCTATACAATTTTGTTCAATTTCTGTTCATAAATGTTTTTATTTTACATCACTGACATTTCTGGAAGGATGATTAAATTAAGCCTTTGCTGATTTCATTGATGAATGTTATATTTAGATTCATTCCTGTGTTATCATTTTATAATCTGGTTGTTTTAATGCTATAAAAATGCAATCAAATATATCAGTGTCAGATCTTGCCCACTTTAAAAATATTACCTGAAGAGACTCTTGAGAAGAAGAAAAAATAAGTCTAATCCCTCAACAAAGCTCAGAAAGGATCAAATAAACTAATTTAAGCGAAGAGTTCTTATATGAAAGCCTATACCTCACATATATCTACTTAAAGTAATTTGGTAGAAGATGGGCAGCTCTGGAGAGGAGAGGAGGAGGGGAGGAGAGGAGGGGAGGGGAGGGGAGAGGAGGGGAGGGGAGGGGAGGGGAAGGGAAGGGAAGAGAAGGGAAGGGGAGGGAGTTAAAAACTGGGCAAAATAAAAAGGTTGAAATAATTATTGGTTGTGTTTTAACTTTTGCCTCTAGATAATCCTCTTTTTCCTACTATATTAAAAACAATTTCACTTGACATTCAGAGATAACAAAATTTATGTCTTTCCTTTGTCTTTCCTCCCATTCTGAAAACATAAAAGTCATTTGGCTTCAGTTTGATTCTCAGCAATGATCCACATAGTCTCCCTACTTGGTACAATTCTATGCTACGACTTAACTGAACTGTTTTTTCCGTACTACTCATCGCTGTTTCTGAAACCAACTTCAGAAAATCCAGTCCAGATAGCTTGGTTATGGTTCTCAATCCAGATTATGACCATTAGGAGACCTAAGAGCCGTGGTGGCACAGTGGTTAGAATGCAGTACTGTAAGTTACTTCTGCTGGCTGCTGGCTGCCTGCAATTTGGCAGTTCGAATCTCACCAGGCTCAAGGTTGACTCAGCCTTCCATCCTTCCAAGTTCAGTAAAATAAGGACCCAGAGTGTTGGGGGCAATATGCTGCCTCTGTAAACTGCTTAGAGAGGGCTGTAAAGCACTGTGAAGAACTATATAAGTCTAAAGTGCTATTGCCACTGCTAATTCATCATTCTCCTATTTCTTTCCTTTCTGTTTCTTTAGAAAAGCCTAGCTTGGCTAGGTAGCTGCAATTTGGACTGGTTTAGTCAGCTCTGCTTTTCTTTTCTTTTTTTCTTTTAGGGATTGTTCTTCTAAATTAGTTCCTATGCTTTTCATTTGCTTTCCCCAATATTTGTTCACATGGATGCCTTCACATTCCCTTCCCATGTGCCCCAGCCTCTCCTTAACTGCCACCTACTCCTCTTTCCACAGTTTAGTGATTCGTGGATTAATAGACTATTCATTTGATCTATAACTGAATTGCCTTTTCAGTAGGAAATATGAATCACTTTGGGTAAAAAAAAGTATATATTTCACTGAACAATTAAGGAACACGACCTAGATGCTTTTGAAGGCTCTTTTAAGTTGCAAAAATGTTCTGCAGATTTTAAAGATGTAAGCCATCGTTTGAAAAGGAACCTGGATAAGAAGCTAAGCAAAGAACCATTCAATTATTCTACATTGTCTTAATGAAATCAAAATAATGTGAATGGTTTCATGGTGATCTCTGGGTATTTCAAAGGGAATTAGAGTTGTTGCTTTCTTGCACCTCCCTTTGTAAAGATAAGAAAAGGAACGTGAATCACAGCTTCCTTCATCTTACCCTTGGAAGATAAAATGAAATATTCCTGTGCAAGTTTTAAAGTTTCTTGAATTCAAACTTTTCCCCCCCCCTGAGAAATAGAGAAATTCACCTTCATTGCAGAGTATGAATTCTATTTCTGTGCATTTGCTCTCATGATTTTTGTTTCTGGCTTTCTGAAGGAAGGAGGCATTGTTAGGGACACTTTGGCTTTAAAAAAAAAGTCAATACGTGGGGACAATATCAATAAATTAGGCCTGATTTGGTAAAAGTAGGTTGGGAGACGTATTATTTCTCAAAGCCTTTTGATGTTAGAATTGGAGTCAGGCAATGAAATTAAAGCTGAGTATTTCTGAATAAAATAAAGCAAAGCATCACATGACTTGGACTTTGATTATGGGATCCAATCAAGTAATGATGTGGCAGTGCAAAGGCTGCCATCTCCATCCCAGTGCCTTTAAGAAGCTTTGGGCTGTGACTCTGCGGATTTCCTGCTAGCAGAGCTGATGGCAGTTCTAGGAACTTTAATCCCATCTAGATTTAAAGGGCAGCAGAACTATAGTCTGAACTATGGCTTGAACTATATCAACACTGAACTATAGTCTGATTAAATCAGGAACTAATGAGTTCAGACTTGCCCATGAGAGAAAGACGGGGGCACTAGAAGCCTGAACACATGACCTGCTTAAAATGGCATTGGTAAATATCACTGCTAGCGATATCTGCTCTCTTGAAGTCAAAATTCCCAGTTTTGAAAAGGAATTAGGCTCATCTGCGAAGGAAAAGGCTCTCTATGTTTACTAATGAGGTTTGTCTCTGTAAGTTCCCAAATACTACCAAACCTGTACATATCTTCCTTGGTGCTTCTTGCTGAAATTGGTTTGTTTTATATAACCTTTTAACTTAAAAAAAGAAAGAAAGAAAGAAACTGGCAGGGATGAAGAGTGAAACTCCAGATTCATGCAAGTATCTTCCAACAGACTTTGGATCTATGTTTGTTCTGTATGTTTCCCACTCATAATGTGTAAACGAATACATATGAGTGCTGCTCTGTTTCATTATCTGGAGGGTAGTCAATGCAATCCATAAAATTTACTTTCATCATTGCAGGACTGGAGTCTTAAAGTAAGTTACGGCTCCACCCATTGTTAGTTCTGGCTCTTTCACTATCAGTGGTCTCCGGCTGAGTTTTCCAATAGGTCTGCTTTTTTTTCCTATAGTTCTGCACGGAAAAAATAAATTCCCTAGTCTCCCATAAAGCATGAAAAGGCTGATAAATAACCTATTCATCATTTCAGTGATGTGATTTTCTTCCTCCTTTACTATTTTCTTCTCTATTGAACAATTTGAAGACTCTAATTCTCCTTCTTCATGTTCAAGGAAATAACATCTTTAATATATTTTTTTTAGGAAACAGCTACCATATTTTTGTAAAAAACAAAACAAAATCAACATCAGTGAAAGTATTATTCAACATTGTAGACATTTGTGGTTTAATGCATTTTCACATTGAATTGGTCTTTAGATTTAAAACATGAAAGTAAAGCATGACACACTTTCTCCATCTATATTTTCTCTAAATTGTTCTTACACAAGAGAAAGAGGGAGGGAGAAAGAGAGAGAACATTAGTATCTTCCTATTGTTACTATAGGCTGAGACATTGTAATTTACCATATTTTTGTAAACAGTACCATATTTTTGTAAAAAAAAATCAACATCAGGTCTTGAATATTTTCTCTAAATTGTGCTTACATGAGAAAAAGAGAGAGGGATAGAGGGAGGGGGGGAGAGAGGGAGAGAGAATATTAGTATCTTCCTATTGTTAATGTAGGCTGAGCCATTGTTTGCCCACAAGAATCAGGATGCATGGAACAAAAATCCTTCAAGTTCACTAGCTCAGTTGGCAAGAGAAGAAAATCAAAAGGCTACCTGATGCCAGCATTTGAAGATATGCTTCCTTCAAACACCATCCATAGCAGCCAGCCTTAATCCAACTCCCTGCTGTTACCTTTCATATCCCGTGGTTGAACGTTGGATGCATGTTTTGAGATAAAGTCTTCTGTTGACTTATGAACCGCCTGCCTTTCAGTTTAATCTGGGTTTGAGATTTGCCACCCACACAAGCAGTCAAGAGCTTGACAAACTCAAAGAAAAGCAGGAGTGATCCTACCCAGCATGGAACCCATCCACTTTGTTTGCGAATCGGGGTCGCTTTCCAACTGCTTTTTTATTTCTTGAAATGGTCAGGAGAGCCAAATGAAGCCCCTTTGAACATTCTTGATGCTTCTCTGACTTTTGTTACTGAAGCATAGCTAATCTGTCAAACAGATGCTTTTTCATGTCAATCTCAGAAGCCCAGTGACAGATATGCCAGGGTACTGAACATTTGAAAGAGACAGCATTTCTTGAAAATGAATAAGGGGTGGAATCAGTGAAATAAAAATGTTAATTTCATTCATATTTTGAAGCCTGCGTTGAAAAATCAATCATGAATTTCAAACTTCAGTACAGCACTATCTGGCTATATTCATCTGTCCTTTTGCTTTAGCTTTTTCTCTGTTGGATGGTGCACCATTTTTCAAAAAGGCATAAAGATCTCACTCTTGTGGTTAGCAGTTGTTGAAGTTAGATAGAAGTTCCAGAAATTACCAGCTCATTAATATTTTAATATTCATATAAAAAAGCATATTAATATTAGTAGGATATTTTGCCATGCTCCCAGGGGCCCAGATTAGGAATGCGCTAATAAAAGCGAAAGAGTTTTGCAAAGCTCATTCTTTGTTCACTGATAGAATCTAATTTGGGCAATAGGACCACAGATTCCCACAAACAAAAATATTTGTAGCCCAGGATTGAACATGAACACAGATCTCATACTTGGTGATCAGAAAAACAAAGGATAGAAAATACATTCACCTGAAGGCAGGACAAGAAACAATGGATGGAAACTAATTAAGCAGAAAAGCAATTTAGAACTAAGGAGAAATTTCCTGACAGTGAGAACAATAAACCAGTGCAACAACATGCCTTCATAAGTTGTGGGTGCTCCATCAATGGATGTTTTCAAGAAGAGATTGGACAGCCAATGGTGTAGGGCAGGGGTGTCAAACTGTGTTGTGGCCCATCAGCGGCCTGTGCAGATTGTAGCTGATTCCGACAACGAGGAGGCTGGTGTGGTGCTGCGCCAGCAGCCTGTGCAGCTGGCGCTCAAGTCAGACAGTGAGGAGGCTGGAGAAGATGTGGTGACAGAGGCAGGGATTCAGCCAGGGCCTTCAGAACCTCCAGAAGCTCCCATAAGTGAAGAGGAAGAAGAGGAGGAGCCTCTTCTCAATGCACAGGCACACAGAGCTGCCCAAAGGCAGGAGTGGCTCCTCAGGATGAGGTCTCCTTGAGAGTAAGGCTTGGGGCTAATTGGCTACTCCCTTAGCCTATTTAAGGAGGAATGCCACTTGCAGCAAGCTGTAGGGAACAACTTTAATTCAATCTCCTTTGCGTCTGGATTCTTTGCAAAATTGTTTCTGGGCTTTCTGCCAACTCTAGTAAGACTGTGATTACCTTATCTTAGAATTCTGGTAGGTTGTTAAGACAGTTTATTAACAGCTTTTGGTTGATAAAGACTAAGTTATTTGAGTAAAATAAGCTTTGTATAGAGTTTGTGTGTGCTGCGTTCTTTGGGTCCGTAGCTGGGGCAGAACAAACTGGGGGCCCATGGACCAGATGCTTCCCACACAGGCCAAACTCACCTCAGCTCCCCAAAGGGAAATATGTCATGAAACATCATGTGACGGCAATGTGACATCATGAGTTTGACACCCATGATATAGGGTCTCCTGCCTGAGCAGGGGTTGGACTAGAAGACCTCCAAGTTCCGTTCCAACTCTGTTTTTTTGTTAGTTTGCCAGAAAACTTTCAAGTGAAGATTGTAAAGCTGGCTAGATTTAACAAAATATATTTGTTAAATCTAGAATAATAAGGAGAACGAGTATGTCATCAAAATTTGACCCAGAGAACATATATCTGGAATATGATGCAAGAATAAAATTCAGCATGTTTAATTTCTGTGAAAGAGTACCCAATAAACACAGTAAAAAGAAAGCAGAAAAATACATTTTTAAAAGGTAAAAAAAATCAATTAAAGTCTTTTCTGATAAACTGGAAAACAGGGAGGGTGAAAGTTTGGATAACAAGATTTCTGAAATATATTAATACCAATACAAAAAGCAGTACCTGTGAATTTTACTGTTGCTGACTATAGGGGGGTGGTGCTCATCTCCATTTCAAGGCCATTGAGCCAGTGCTGCCCAAATACATTTCTGTGGTAATGTGGCCAACATGATGTCACGGAACACTGTTACCTTCCCACTGCAGTAGTACCTATTTATCTACTTGCATTTGCATGCTTTCAAACTGCTAGGTTGACAGGAACTGGGGTGAGGATGGGTGCTTACCCCATCATGCGATGCTCAGGTCTTGAACCTGGGCTGCCGGCTTTCCATGTGACAAGCCCAGCATCTTAACCAATGGGTGTGCTAAAATAACGCTGAGGTGGAGGCAAGGAGAAAGAAGTGATGAAACATTTGGCACATGGTACATATTCTGTCCCTCTTGCCCCTTCTGCCTATGACATTTTGCCACAAACAAAGAACAGAGTTTGCCTCACGTTGACACAACTAACATTTGATTAGGCTGATGGCATCAAAGGTTGGAAAAGATCCTTTATGTAAGTTATTTAAGTTATCCATTAAGTTATTTTTCTGAAGCACCTTTATAATAAACCAAAGGCCACCATGAGAATTGAACTTAGAAAAACAGAATATTGCAGAAAGGGAAGGGAGTGAGACAAAGATGCATATTTTTGCCATATCTATTTAATTTATCCAGCAAATATATTACAAGAATTGCAGGAGTGGAAAAGTTGATAACTGGAATCAAAATTACTGGTTGAAACAGCAACAGCTGTGATATATAGTTGATACCAGTTTGCTTATAAAGAAGATTTATCTGGCCTCATTATAAAAACAAAAATGGAATGTGAAAAAATACCTTGGTTAATGTTAAATATAAAAAGAGAAAAGTCGTATCAACCAGCACGCTTAGAGAATTCACGGTTGATGGCAATGAAGTAAAGATGGTAAAAACTTTTTTCTGAATACAGAAATACAGAATTCTAAATACAGAAAAAAATAAAGATGAGATCAATCATTAGGACGAAAGTAATCACAAACGTAGATATGATTATGAAGGACAGGGAAATGTTTATGACAAAAAAGATAAGAATAGCTGAAACATTTTTTTTCCTTTGTAGAAATATACTTTATTTTCAAAGTTGGTCATTGAAAAAGAACAAGAGAAACAAAATAGCTACCTTTAAATTATGGATTTTGAGACAATTAATAAAAGTACTCTGAGCTTCAGGGTACTCAATCAGTCTGGACTAAATAAGATTGACTCTTCCCTTCAAGTCTTGGTCAGCCAACAGAAACTCACATATTTGGGACACATGATACATGTGGATGATGGACAAGAAAAAAAAATGACTGTGCTTGGCAAGTTGAGAGAACTGGGAAAAAGAGAAAACAATGATTTTTGCATCTTAACTTTAACAGACAGAAAACATTTGGCGGTGTTGTAAATAATCAGTCTCTATCATACTAACTGTGCATAAATCAAGTCTCTTCTGAGTTGCAAGGGGATAGGCAGTAATTCTTGAATCTTGGCTTTTGCATTATATTTTCTTTCGTAAGTGGCCTTCTTGATGTCTTTTGGCTTTTTACATGGTACTGTGGACATTTCCCAGGCATAGTGGACCTTGCCTTCCCATGTCTAAAATCTCTGCATCATAATTGGGGACAATATAATTGCATAGGTCCTATGTGGTGTTATATTTCTCCTGGGTGAGGTTCATTTCATTTGTTTTTGAGCTGATAGAGTCCTCTGCTTGCTCATTTTTCAGGCAAGGTGAATCCAGTTGGGTCCTGACAATGCATTAGATGAATGGAGTAAGGAAAGTCACTGTATTGTTTTTGGAAGAACTGGCATTATTATTGGGCGGAGGACTATATATTCACCAGAGATCAGGCATAACTCATAGGTCAGCTAAATAATTAATTCTGATGGTTCCCATACATTCATCTGCAGAAAGACATGGGAAATATTATCATTAGTTCCCCCTTCTCTCCTCACATGCATAGACACATGTTTCAATGTTTAAGACAGTATAAATATTTGTGTATATAATTTTATGACATTTGGACAATAGTCTGTGTATACCATCTTCCCAATGTAATAGACTCCCTTGTTTGCCATCCTTATAATTGCCTGATATGTGGTGGAGAGTTCATGGATAATCTCCTCATACATTTTTTTTCTGTGACCATTATTCTTCTGCAATTGCCAAGGAGCTACTAGGAAGAGGGTTAGCTCTGTGCTGGGGGGAAAAGGCCAACCCTGTATATATGCAGTACCTTCCTCCATGGCAGACCTTTGACAATAGGAAGCAGCAGCAATGCAAAATGGAAAGTGAGGGAGTGAGGTCAGCATGGACTAATGTAGGAGAATACCTTTGGCCAAAGAACAAAAGAAGATAAATATATTACTGATATAGAAGAAAATAATGTAGCTACTAATCATGTTCTGGTAGATATACCTCAATAGTTTTATCATTAACTGCTTTTGTTCTAAATGTTAACTACTAGGCAAGATTTTCTGAAATATTCTATTCTATTCCATTGTTCTGAATTATCTACTACACAAGATTTTTTAAACTCAACTCTACTCTACTCTATCTACTCTACTCTATCTACTCTACTCTATTCTACTCTACTCTACTTATCCATGCTTTGGTTTTAAAGTTACCCCTTTGTTATTTCTATTTTCATATAGTTTTTGGAAGTGTCTTGGAGAAGTTTTGTTACTTGTTATCATTCTGGAATAGATTACTTTTGGCATTTTGATGAAAGAGTGGTTGAAGAGACGCTGAAAACTAAATAAAAAACTTATACAATTAAATAGTAATACTTGGAATCTGAGGAGCAAATGTAGTCTAGTGATGGTATTTCTGTTTCTTACTTGCTTTGCATCATTACCTTGAACTATAATTATCAAGATTGATTGTAGGTGAGACAGAAAGTGATTAATTTGGTAACAGAGGCAGCCAAATATCCCACTTCAATTTCTAATAAATAAATAAAGTGTGTGTATTCAGCTGTTCATAAATTCTTAATTGGCTACGCACAATTTTCTCTTTTACTTCCCTCTTCCAATACAGAATTTAAATTATTGAAAATTGCTCTTACTAAAATGTTTGTCATTGCAGGGCTTCATTCCAGGAGTGCAAATTGGTATCTCTTTCCAACCACCAGTTTGTAAATTGTGAAAGCTGCAGGGAACACGGATCATTGCTAAAGCCCTTTGAAGGATAATGTTGATGTTATTTTGCATATGCTGCTTAATCCTGCTGCTCTCAACTGGGAACAAGTTTGTCCAAGTGTTGGGGATGTTTGAGGTACTCTTTGAAACTCTCCATGGGGATTTGCATCCCACAGTAAGAAAGGTCCTCATCGGAATGGAATGTGTGACCCTCAAATAGCCACCAGAGTCCAGACAATAAACAATCAAGTTACATAAATGCCAAGCAAAATGTTCATCACTTGAACTAACACTAAGTTCTGCAGTTATTCATGTGCAATCACCTGCTTTGAGCCATAAGCAAGGCTGCAGTGAGGATGCCCAGGACAGTTTCTAGATTACCCTGAAAACAAAATTCAGAAACAGCAGCTGGCAGCCTCAGGCCAAACAGGGTTACACTGAATTGATATATTGATGGGACACCAGCAGAAAATCTTGGGGTGGAAAACTAATCTGAGAAATCAAGGGCGGGGGGAAATCCCACCCTAGAATAAAACAATTGCCAACCAGTTCGGCATACCTACCAAGAAAATCAATAGACACGTCTGAGTAACCTCTGGGAGTCAAGCCCAATTTTCAGCTGCCTTTTCATCTCATTAAAAGGATACATTTTTCTTGGCAATTCTATTGTCTAGTCTGTGACTTTCTTTACCAAGCTCAGCAGACCGAGATTCTTGGGCTTTGATTAGCCAACGTCTTGTTGCTATTAGCCCTTCTGGCATGCAATTTTGGAATCCATCCTTTCCAAGAATGAGCCTTTGCCTCTTTCTCTTGACCTTTCCATTATTAGGAGAATTTGCCATTGCATCTGGGCACTTTGGAGCTGCTTTTACCTTTCTTTCTTTCTTTCCCCCACCCAGTCCTCCATACGAGTGAAGGAGAGAGAGAGAGTGTGTGTGTCTGTGGCCTTTTAAGCAATTTCCACTCCATCCAGAATTCCAGAATACAACAATACTGCTGCAAAGTAATTGAAAACATCAAAGGGAAGTCGATACTGACTTCGGTGTCAAAAGGTGATATGAGCTGAACAGTATTTCACAAGTATCAGGTAGCACAAGGGACTGTTCACCTTGCAAAGAAAGAAGTGAATTCTTTAATGGCTGGGGGTACTGCACTCATTAAAATAATCTTTCTTTCTTTCTTTCCCCCTTCTCCATTTTTGATGCATTAAAAACCATGTTATATGTATCTCCCAATCATCAGAGATGAAATGAGATGCAAAAAACCCAGTTCTATATCCTATTTAATCCAAGTTAAGAAACGGCAACTAAAATTGCTATTTTAGCCCCAAGCAAAATGTGGTCCAGCTGTTGCTTTTAGAGGAGTATCATAAAATTTCAGGTTTCATTTGGGAAAAAAAGTGGAACTCCTGGTATGCTTTATAGTTAAATAATCCTGCTAGCTAAAGGGATGATTCAGAGGAGGCGGGGTAATAGCCATCTCCTCTATTTCCTTGTATTTATGAAGTTCAGAAATCTGGCAACTGAATAATGATGAAATATCAGTTTCACACTGGCTTAAGAGATGATCATTCACATTAGTTGCTTGATGGGGTTGATATTCTTTTCAATGATTTTTTTTTCTAGATAATAATTAGGAAGGAAAAAATACACCTTCATTTCTGGCCAAAAGGACCAGCAGGCCTTCAGAAGGGACACCTAACCCTAACCCTAACCCTAACCCTTCAGATCACTCTGTAAAGACATGTAGGTTGAGAAAGTCTAATCATTCTGTTCTGACTGTAGCAAAAGTGTTGCTTGCCACATCTGTCCTGATCCAAGCCATTTTGTGTACAAAGCAGAGCCATGAAATCGGGTCACCCTCATCCCTTGGTAGAAGATTCATTTAAGAGTTTTGCTGGTCTGTTCAGACAGCAATTTGGGCTGTCACTTTCAGCTGCTTCAGGTCACTTCATCGGCCTTGGATCTTATCACTAGATACTGGTACTAATAATTCTCTCATGCAATTTATATGAATTCCTGCAGCTATGTATTGGGTCCTAATGATATAAATATTTATGTATTTATTACAGATGCTTTCATGGTGCTTTAGTCATTTTGATTATAAGCAGCTCACAGCATGGATGTCATAACAGGATAACCCTCAGATACCAGAGCCAATAAACACATTATAATCAATGCTAATTCTAATTCCTATATAAGCCCAATCATAGTATCACTGTGCTCTGTAGCTCAAATACTGTGCAGGAAACACACAACATATAAGAAGTAAGAGGGTCCCAACAGAGACATGGGAGATAAAACTAATGAGTATTCAATCACTACTCTAGATATTTATTTTTATTTAATGTTGGAAATTTCTAATTTAGATTTTGGCACAACTGTTAAGATGGCAGCTGTCAGAAACAAAAGTGAATGGTCATATATTAATTTTTATTTTATTTCATTTATTCAATTTAGGCATTACTCAGCTCCACTCTTGACTCTGGGCAGTAGACAATAAAGCAGAATAGAAAATGCAATATCATAATTGTAAAAAAGGTGTAGAGAAGGAATAAAAAACAAGAATTGATGGCAAGCAAATAAATCCAATAGAAGCCCCCACTACCCTAACCTAATGCCTGGGAAAACAGCCAGGCTATTGATTGCTAAACTTAATATACTGGTAATTGTCAAGTTATAATTTGGCTAGGATTCTGGGCTATTGCTCCAGTTTTTCTGTATTGCTGGTTTATTATGAATATAAAGGAGGATATTATTAAAATGATTGTCTCTATTATTCCTTATCACACCATAGAAAACATGTGTTCTCTCTCTCTCTCTCTCTCTCTCTCTCTCCTATCTATCTATCTATCTATCTATCTATCTATCTATCTATCTACATATCTATCATCTAACTATCTATCTTTGCAGCATTAGTCTTTGAAGATCAGCCTTTCAACATGTCACTGGTATTTTCTGTTAACTTAAAATAGACAAAGTTTGACATTGTTTTTCATGTATCGTAAGTAGACTAGTTGAGATAAAAGTCTCAGTTTTATCCACATTTTCAGAAAAAGACTCAGTTAAAATTTGCTGACAGTGCTTCTTTGTCCCTAGGAAACAAAGTTCTGATGTTTTCCCAAAAAACTTCTCTTTACTTACGTTTACATTAGTTCACTTACCAACTCATTGGAATGGACATTTTTAAAAGTTGTATGGTAGGTTAAATGGCATTCTGTGCAGAGTTAGATGCTGAAGTCTGCAGCATGAAAAAATATACTTATTTCTCAATTTTTTTAAATCATAAATGGCACTTCTGCCATGACTCTATTACCAGAAGTTCAAGAGGCAGGGGAATGAAAGCAAGTGAAGGCTCTAAAGCAAAATTGGTAACTTGTTGTTCAATCGCTAAGTTGTGTCCAACTCTTCATGGCCCCTTGGACCACAGCATACCAGATGCATCTAACAGTAACAGAGTTGGAAGGGACCTTGGAGGTCATCTAGTCCAACCCCCTGCTCATGCAGGAGACCTGTACTAGGGATTCGAACCGCTGAACTGCCTACCTTTCTGATCAACAAGCTCAGTGTCTTAGCCACTGAGCCACCTAGTCCTCCACTATCTCCTGAAGTCTGTCCAAACTCATGTCCCACTGTGTCAATGACACTATCTAATCATCTCATCCTTTGCTGTCCCTTCACCTTTTGCCTTCAATACTGGTAGCATCAGGGCTTCAAACCCTTCCCCAGTGCTAGCCCTGCCCAAGTGCATCTTAATAGTGAAAGGTAAAGACTTGACAACTCTCATATAAAAGCCCACAGGGGAAAAAAAAGGGAGTGTGGGAAGTGTTTCAGAAGAGCTCCTCCCTAGTTTTTTGGAGAGTAAAAAAAAAAGTAGGAGAAAAATGCTTTTAGCCTTGCAAGATTATCTGCTACAACGTCCTACCTGTCAATGACTACTTCAGCTTCAATCGCAATAATATACGAGCACACAATAGATACAAACTCAAAGTAAACCCCTCCAAACTCGATTGCAGAAAATACGGCTTTAGTAACAGAGTGGTCAATGCCTGGAATGCACTATCTGACTCTGTGGTTGCATCCCCAAACCCCCATAACTTTAACCTTAAGACTGTCTACTGTTGACTTCACCCCATTCCTAAGATGTCTGTAAGGGGCGTGCATAAGCACACCAGTGTGCCTACCATCCCTGTCCTACTGTCCCCATTTATTTGTATCCATTTCCTGTGTTCATATTCATGTTTATATTTATACATGTTATTTTGTACATATTTGACTGACTAACTAACTAACTAACTAACTAACTAACTAACTAACTAACTAACTAACT
>WNWU01000030.1:10849443-10862190 GCA_012654045.1 Ptyas mucosa | reverse complement strand
ACTAACTAACTAACTAACTAACTAACTAACTAACTAACTAACTAACTGATCATGTGAGAGTAATCTTATAATATAGATAGCATGCATGGCAGTGCTTCTTGTCTGGACTATCTTGAAGGGCTAACACAGGGGTGTCAAACTTACGTCGTCACGTCATCCATCATTATGACTTTTTTCACCTTCATTAAACCAGGCATGGGCGGAGCCAGTGCATGATGCATCTGGCCCGCGGGCCACGAGTTTGACAGCCCTGGGCTAACACTAATATTGATATAAATCAGCTTACGGTCTCATTTAAACCCTGCACCTATCAGAGCTCTTTTTGGGTACCAAAGCAAAGCAAAGCTAATTGGGTTTCCCTTTTAGCTTTTCTTTAATGTGTCCACAAGCTTTAATCTTGTACTAATGCAATGTTACACCTCTATGTTAAGAGAAGAAGTGCTACAAACTCACTAACACGGAGGCCCATTTAAACATGATAAACACTAAATTTGGATCTATTCTGAGGATGTACTGAAGTATTTATAGTATAACGCTGAAAGTAATTAACATTCCACTACAACATTTTAATCCTTCTCTTTAAATGTTTCATGCTTAAGCCTGGGGATTGGGGTCTTTGTTTTTCTTCTCCTTCTGCATGTACTTCTCTGCCACAAGCTCTACTTGCTGGTGGCTGTCCCAAAGAGATTAGATAAGATTTTCCAAGTGATCTTATAGCTGATTCAGAGCTTGTAGAAATGCCAAATTATCTTGCATGTGAACAGCCTTTGTTCTGAATTTCTTCTGATATGGCCTAGGGCAAAGCTCTTCTCCATTTCGATGCCATGCATTGCACATTAAGTGCTATGCTGGATCAGTTAGTACTGGCCCTGTCAAGAGTTGTTTCTCCCCCTTTTTTTTTCACCAAAGACACCTTCATTTATGGATTAAACCTGTCAATGTTCAATAGTTAAAAAAGGAAAAACCCTCCTGTTTGAACGGTGTCGGGTAGCATTACTAACACTGACCATTACACCAGTTTGTCAAAACAGTTATGTGATATCTGAAAGTGTAAAGCTGGAAGTGTTCTGAGGTAATCAGTCCAAGAACTTAACCAAAAATTTCCCTTGTTTTAGGTGATCATTTTTCAGTGGCCCCAGCTTGCCCCCTTTTTGATGGTTTGCAGCTACAGCTTTTAAAATAATCATCTATGGAGGACACCACCCCAAATCAATACAATACAATACAATTCTTTATTGGCCAAGTGTGATTGGACACACAAGGAATTTGACTTTGGTGCATATGCTCTCAGTATACATAAAAGGAAAAGAGACATTCGTTAAGGTGTGCCTAATGTCAGGGAATCAGCCCATAAATAATATTATGGCTCTCACATGGGTTACAAGAATCCAAGCATAGTCCAAGGGTGACTAATTGAAAAGATACAAGCTATCAACTACTCATTGTTTAACTAACACATAGCTGCACACAAAGAGACACTGACATTCCATGTACTTATCTCCAGGTAAGATTTACTTCCTTCTCACAGTTTGAGGAAGTAACTTTCTCTCAGCTCAATACTGCATTCCCCCCTCCCCCCCGAATTTTCTTTATAGTCTAGTCTACAATTACGGGTTGGTTTGTTTTTTAAATGGCTTCCATTGATGTACTGGCCAAATTCTTCTCTTCTTAGCTTGTCTGACCATTGGCCAGGTCCACTAGATGCTGCTATTTGCTGTTATCATACATAAGATATGGAAGGCCACAAGAACCCATTGTAGAAATGCATCAATAAATTAAATTGCAAGCAATTTACTACCCTTTCCAAATGTACTGCCTAAGGGAGCCACATCTCTTGGCAGATAAGGAGTCCAAGTATAGAAATATTCGATATTCTCTATTGCAACTGTTGACAGAAGTCCCAGAACTGAAGTGCCATCTTATATTTTGTTACCAATGTGACCGCTGGTGTACAAAACAATTACCCCTTTCATGTGCCTGTCTCCCTATGCACTAGTCACCTCCACCCATACCAGGGGTGAAATCTACTTACCTTCCCTACCACTTCGGAAGTGCACATGCTGCGTGTGCATGTGTCACATGCACGCTTGGTCTCCCTGCGCATGCACACCAGCGGTCACATTGGTAACAAAATATAAGATGGCACTTCAGTTCTGGGACTTCTGTCAACAGTTGTTGACTGTGTAGAAAGGGTACATCTCCTTGAAGCCCTGAATGCATAATATGCATAATTTACTCAATTAGCTTTGACCTGTGAATAACAATGGTAATGCTCAGGCTGCTCCTGAGGTATCTGTCTACCACAAAAAGTTGGGGTAGCAATTCAGAGGATGATGGTGCTTTTCATTCCTTTAGAGTTGTCTCTTTTCATTCTATTTGGCAAGATTTAGAAGGTTCTTGCATGGAACTCACTATAATACATGACTTTTACTCTTCATGGTTCTCTCTGCTCTCTGGTGATGCTGTCCAATTTTTATTATTATTGTTGTTGTTGTTGTTGTTGTTGTTGTTGTTGTTGTTGTAAACTACTGTGAGATTATTTTTAACAAGGAATTGTATTCAAACAGGTTAAATAAATAAATAACCAACCAATCCACCAGACCTGACTTTGTTTAGTTTTCTAGATCAGCCAAATGGTATCTGGTACTGAGTCACTTTTGCATTTAGATCACTTAAATCAAAGCAAGATCATACCTACATGAAGGAAACAGATTTTGTTTCTGCTGCTAGCTATATTTATTTGCAAAAGAAATCCTCTTTTGTGTAGAAAACACAGCATGTTTGAGTGAAAATAATGAGAGAGATGAAGAAGTGGTATTTCTAACTAAATGTCTATGAAGATTCTCAGTCATCCAGGTCACAAATTGCCTCAAATGTGCTTTTTTCATCAAAAGGCAAGTGGACTTTGTTTTTCCCTTGAGAAGGAAGAAGAAAACATTTCACTTCTCATCCAAGAAGCTTCATCAATTCTGATGGTGGGGGAGGGGGGAATCCTTCCATTCCTGCCTCCCAGCCATCAGAACTGATGAAGCTTCTTGGATGGAGAAGCGAAACGTTTTCTTCTTCCTCCTCAAGAAAAAAGTCTAGTTGCCTTTTGCTTAAGAAAAAAGCACTTTTGAGACATTTCCCACTATGTGGATACCTCTAAAGAATTTTTGATAAGTTTGCTAGTCCTTCACTTCCTTCATTGAGGGCCACATCATGGTTGTGTTTCACCTTGGGGGGCCGGGGTGTGTGTGACCAGGATGGGAGTGGTCAGCTCAATGTCACTCGTGTTGGGGTTGCCTGTGCGGCCCGAGTGCTCTGCTGGTGAAAAAGGGCTTGTGAGCTCTGGTTTTGGCTGCGATGGCCTCATGCAACCCTCTGCCAGCAAAAACAGAGCTTGGGAGAGTGGCCCTCGCAAGCTGTTTTCGGCTGCAATGGCCTCCTGAAGCCTCTGCCAGCTCCATTTTTGCTGGCAGAGGCACTACGGGCCGGTCCTTTGGTATTTCCAGGACAGCCCCACAGGCCAGATCTAAGCACCCCAAGGGCTGGATCTGGCCCCTAGGCTTTGAGTTTGACACCCCTGGTTTAGAGAATCTGCCAATATATCAAGAGAAATATATGAGCCAGTAGTGTGCAGTGGCAGCTAAAAAAGCCAATGCAATGCTAAATTGCATTAACAGAGGGATACAATCAAGATCAAGTGAGGTACTAACACCACTCTATAAAGCCCTAGTAAGACCACACCTAGAGTACTGCATCCAGTTTTGGTCACCACACTATAAAAAAGATGTTGAGACTCTAGAAAAAGTGCAGAGGAGAGCAACCAGAATGATTAGGAGATTGGAGACTAAAACAGATGAAGAACAGTTACATGAACTGGGCATGGCTAGTCTAGTGAAGAGAAATACCAGGGGAGACATGATAACAGTCTTCCAATACTTGAGGAGCTTCCACAGAGAGGAGGGGGTCAAGCTCTTTTCCAAAACACCTGAAGGCCAGACAAGGAATAATGGATAGAAACTGACCAAGGAGAGATTCAACGTAGAAATGAGGAGGAACTTTCTGACAGTGAGTGATATAACAGTGAGAACAATCAATCAATGGAACAGCTTCCTTTGGCAGTTGTAGGAGCTTCATCACTTGAGACTTTCAAGAAAAGATTGGACTGCCATTTGTCAGAAATAGTGTAGGGTATCCTGCTTGAGCGTGGGGTTGGACTAGATGATCTATAAGGTCCCTTCCAACTCTGTTAATCTGTTAAAGAAAATACTACTCAGGAATGCTGATGCCATCCTACATAGCATCTTCTCCTTTTGTTACTAAATTCATTCAGTGATCCAAGATCTAGTTTATACTAATCATCTGTTGTGATACTGTTTTCACAATATCCAAAATACGCCACATGACCTCCACAGGCCCTGAGTGCATTTGAGTTAGCATTCCTCCAGATTTATCCTTTTTTTTTTTGTCTGAAAAAAAAATCCTCTCCACATCTTTAGGGTAGAAATTGTACCAGCAACTTTCTTTGGCATAGAAAATAATGGATTGTCATCCCTAATGTAATGGTTTTTCACAAGTGTAAAAGGTGGAACAGACCGCATACCTTTCTCTGCCTGTATAGCATGTATTTAGCAATCCCCAGAGCAGCTCACAAATTCATAAGAGGCGTTTTAGGTTTCCAAACTGCCTGACAATTATGGTCATGTAACGTTTTGCTTCCTGCCCCATAATCATCTCCTTCCTCCCGTGATCCTAATTTCATTTAGGTATGCTAATGTCCTCATTATTACCAACCATGGCTAACAACAAAATGTTGTTAATAACCAATGACCAGTAATTATTGTCAGCACCAAAAGGAAGAAGGACGAGAGAAATTGCTTCAAACAGATGCTTGTTAAGACCTTGATCAAACATGTTTAATTATGACCTGCAGAGAGAGGGGCATCCATTAAATCTCAAACATTATCAAAGGATCCATCTTGTTCTCAGTCACTGTCGGATGATAAATCAGGAGTTGAAACAGCAAAGGAAACCTGAGTTTTCTTGACTAACCCTGCGGAGGTTCAAGCCAGAGTGGCAATTTCCCTATTGTTCGCTGTTTTGCATTGCTGTGTGTAAGACTTGGGGGAAAAAATCCAAAAGGCCTTTTGCTTATCTGCAGCTTAAAGTAATTTATGCTGTTTGGCATGTCACCTCACAGAGGTGGCTTTATCAGGAATGACAAAGTTTAGGGAAATCTGATCCACTGTGGCACTAAATCCTCTCAGGGCTGCTGTGCATAAATACGGGGTTTTGAATTGTCATCTTCTTCTTCATCATCATCACCATCATCATCATCATCGAAGAGAAGAGAAGGAAAAAAAGTTCTTTCTTGATTTACATTGTGGTTGTTGCATAAGGACAGTTTGTTTAATTAAGGTCATCTCAAAATTTATTTCTGTATTGTTTTCTTGAAACCAGAAGGCATTTGAAATATAAACTGCCTTTGGGTGATTTTTATTTTCTTATTGGCAGAACATTTTTAAAAATATTCTTTTGACAGTTCAAGCCACCTGAATGTAACCAAACCATTGAATGATATACTTCTGTTAATATAATAGCAATTGTTATTAAATGTCTGCGCAAACACATAACTTACTAAGAGCAAGCTTCATGCCAAAATAAGTCCTTCATTGTTTTTTAGGTCTAGGGGGTGGGCTGGGGGTTATGGAGAAGTTGATAAATTCCAAATTTGGAATCTTGGTATTTTCCATTATAAGCCAATTTCTATGTTTTGATTTGTAGCTGAAAAATTGATATGCGGGAGAAACATTAAATTTTATTGTGGCAGACAAAATTAGAAACTCCTCTGGAACTTTTAAAAGAATAACAGAATAACATTGGAAGGGATTTTAGAGGTCACTAATAGAATAGAATCACAAATAGAATAACAGAGTTGGAAGGGATCTTGGAGGTCTTCAGGTCCAACCCCCTGCTTAGGCAGGAAACTCTATACCATTTCAAACAAATGGTTGTCCAATCTCTTCTTAAAAACCTCCAGTGTTGAAGCACCCACAACCTCTGGCGGCAAGTTATTCAACTGATTAATTGTTCTAACAGTCAGAAATTTTCTCCTTAGTTATAGGTTGGTTTTCTCCTTGATTTGGTGGTTTCATTTCCACCCATCGCTCCTTGTCCTGACTTCAGTTGTTTTGACCCCCACTTCTTTGTGGCAGCCCCTTAGATATCAGAACACTGCTATTACATCATCCCTAACCCTTCTTTTCATTGAATTAGACATACCCAATTCTTGCAACTGTACTTTGCATGTTTTAGTCTCCAGTCCCCTAATCATCTTTGTTGCTCTTCTCTGTTATTATAACCTAAGGCCCACTCCTTATTTAAATGTCCCTCTGTTTTTCAAATGAATATTATTTTTTTTTTCCTCTATATCTTATATGCATTAAGCTATGAAACTGTGAAATAAGTTTTACAATTCTGCAGCATTCAATTGCCCAAAGCTGTGTGTACAGGACAGACAATAATGATAAAAATCATGGTTTAAAATGTATGTCACAAAAGTACCAATAGAAGTTGTTGTTCAGATGACTTATATACATGGATTCTAATTTTGGTTGAAAGGTAAAATTCCTTAGAATAGTCACAGGTAATCAAGCATCTGACAAAGCATGAGGCCAATCTCTGGTAATCGCTATGTATCCTACTGTCAAAACAAACATCTTTACCACTTATCTAGAGATTCCCAAAATAGCTTATGAAGACAGAAAGGCCAACAGTCTCTGAAGGCCCAAATTATAGGAAGACAAGTTCATGAAATTTCAGAACTGTGTTGATGTAGGGTCTAGGAAAATGTTGGCCTCCAAAAATCCATCTTTACACCTTGATTTTTCTCTACTCCTGGCCTCCCTATTTTTTTTTCTTCTCCACCCCAAAAACTTTTTTGTCTCCATTCTATACAGTTATTTTCTCTTTTGCTTCCTCAATCCCACTTCCATCTCAGTGAAATAAAAGAGACATTAACTCACTTTATATGTCACTTCCCCACCCCTGAAATTTTCAACTTGGGTTGGAACAAATGTAGAATTTCATCTCTGTGAAGAAACACCTTCAGATAATGGATTTCTCCTTCAGATAATGAAATTCCTCCTCCATGCTAGCTGCAGTCCAATAATAATCAGACACACAGATACAAAGGCCTGGGGTAATTTGCATTTCAAAAAAGGAAATCTTTGCACTTTAAATGCAAAGATATGTCCTCACATTCAACTCTATTTTGATTGTAACATATAGAAAAAGTTTCTTAAATGTCAGAAGCTATGAAAACCCCTTCAGTGTCTGGAACAGTCAATATATTATTTACAGTGAAAGAGAAATTCATATTTACTAGAGCTATAAGGAGTGATGTAGATTTGCTTCATTGAAGCAATTTAAGACACGGAAGTGATATGATTCACTTTGCCAAAAACAGGCCACCCAAGTTACTTTCGCAAAAATATTAGATTGTCTTGAATCACTTTAGGCTTACATTTTGGAAGAGAGTTTCTATCACTCCTTTCCTCAATGTTTACCAAACAGCTTACAAGCTTCAGAAATGCCTTCAATGCATACTATATCCTGAGCAGCATCTATTTTTTTAGGGGTTTTTTTTATTATTCTTCTACACACATACACAAAGAAAAATCCAAGGTAGTGGGCATACAAATATTCATTCCTTCATCTATTTTCCCCACAATAACTGTTTAAGAGGAGTTGGGCAGAGAGAATGACTGGCACAAATTCACCCAGCTGGCTTTGATGCTTAAAGCAGGACTAGAAGTCACAGTCTCCTGGTTTCAGAGGTGGGTTTCAGTAGGTTCTGACCAGTTCTGGAGAACCGGTAGTGGAAATTTTGAGTGGTTTGGAGAACCAGTAGTAAAAATTCTGACTGGCCCTGCCACCATCTATTCTCTGCCTCCCAAGTCCCAGCTGATTGGGAGGAAATGGGGATTTTGCAGTAACCTTCCCCTGGATTGGGGTGGGAATGGAGATTTTACAGTATCCTTCCCCTGCCACGCCCACCAAGCCATGCCATGCCCACCAAGCCACACCACAGAATTGGAACCCACCACTTCCTGGTTTCTTAACCCCTACACCAAACTGGCTCTAGGCTTTTGGCACATATGGAGGAACTCTGTAGTAGGCAGCTTCGGCACATTTTGAGAGAAGCTTTCTACCCCAAACTCCTTGGAGAAAAGGGTGCAAAGAACCATCTAGTCTCGATAACGTTCAGCCCACTCAGAAGGCTGTGTTTAGCAGCTTCAACATGGTTCCACACTCCAGCATTGTGCATTCTACTTGGGGCTGCCTAGTAGACTACTTGGGAGCTACAGTAGTCTACAATGCAACAGCTTGAGTAATTATCTGTATACTTTAATTTATCCATGTAACATATCTGCTTTGAAAACTGCAGTGATTTCCAGTCTACTTCTGGTTACAATTGTAGGAGTTAGTTGTCCTTTAACACCATTTATGACTTATGGATTATCTTCTTCAAATTGGCTTGGCCCATTGGATAAAATCAGGTACAAGTCACAGTCAAAGAAGGATGTTGTGGCTCCTCCTTCACCTCTCACAGAAAAGGAGATTCAGCCATCCCAGGTCCAGGTATAAAGTCCATAACTATATATTGAGAGTACGGTTTGACAGTCCACTCATCCCAAGCATTTCTGACATAGAAAACTCCCCTGGCATTGATAGGTTTGGCACTTGGCACCATTCTTCTTCGCTAGCATAGTCTCTCATATAGAAAGCAAGACGGTTGTTTGTTGTGACAGTTTAGAGTTTTATCTATATATAATTCTTACATTATTCCTCAAAGGGGAATGTAAATTTGCTGAACGAATATTTTTAGTGGAATAGAGTACATAAGCCGCTCAAGGTCTGGAAAAACTGGAGTGATGTATTAGCCCAGTAAACAAATAATATTTACTGCATAATAGCTCACAGTATGTTTATAACAACAATAAATTTGGTTCACATATTTTGCATACCCGTGATTTGATTAACTATGATTTATTGAGAACATACCATCGGCTTGGGTTTGCCCACTCAGCAAAATATTAAGCTAAAAAGAAACATTCATGCACCTTAATTAAACTATTGTCTTGCCCATAAATATAATCAAATTGACTGGAATGAATGGAATTTTATAATAGCTTCATAAGTTATTAATTGGAAATTAAACACAAATCAGATATTCAGGATCTGATTCCCTCTTCGCAATGAAGCCACTATTACTTTTTAAAACTGTGATTTGTTGAATAAACTAATGATTAAGTTTAATATGTTAAATCGGGGCGTTTGCAACTTCCATTGAGTCGTGGGCAATTCGTAACTTGGCATGTCTTGTGAAGAACCAAAATAGTGAAGGCCAGGATCTTTCTTGCTGGGAGATAGTGTTGTGGCCCGCCAGCGGCCTGCACAGATCGTGGCTGATCCCGATGACGAGGAGGCTGGTGTGGGGTCGTGCCAGCAGCCTGTGCAGCCAGTGCTCGTGTCAGACAGCGGGGAGGCTGAAAAGGATGTGGTGCCAGAGGCAAAGACTCAGCCAGGGCCTTCAGAACCTCCAGAGGCTCCTTCAAGTGGAGAGAGCGAAGTGGAGGAACCTCTCCTCAATGCTCGGGCATGCAGGGCTGCAAAAAGACAGGAGTGGCTACTCAGGAGGAGGAGGTCTCCTTGAGAGTAAGATTTGAGGATAATTGGCCACTCCCTTAGCCTATTTAAGTTGCACGCAGTTAGTAATTTCTTGTTGGAAACAATGTGTAATTATTACAGAGCATTTTGGAGAGTGAGTGTCTTATCGTATTTTGTTTTCTGGGCTGGTTGCCAACCTTTGCCAGACTTTGTTTATTCTTGGTATGTTATAACTTTGATAAGGACCGTTGGTGTGTGTCACAATCCTTGGGAATCTGGAGCTGGGGCAGAACAGATAGGGTGGGGTGGGGGTGATTCAACCATAGGCTGAAATTTTTTGCACCAAACTATAAACCATCTATTATGCACCATGGTTTTACAAATTACAATCTTATTTTTTCTAAAACAAAACATGACACGTATTACATTGTAAAACCACTGACTTGTGAGTTAAATATGTATACATCCAAAGTCTTATGAACTGGAATGAAGCCTTCTCCTGCCTAATGAGCGCATGTAGAATCGAAACCAAAGATTGCTGTAGTTTAACTTGTTTGCTTTGAGTGCTTTGACATATATTCTACCATTATTGGGTTAGCAATGTCACAAATTGAAGAGTGAACCATTTCTTTGTTGGTTGTCCTACTTCAGGATCACACATAGATATCGATTTTTGCAATAAGTCCTTATTAGTACTCATGGCTTTGCTTTCCTATCTCAAAGGGCTGACACAGGAAAGAGTTTTTTCCTTAAAATACTATTTTCTTTAAATTAGTCAGCACGTGGTTTATTTGTTAAAACAAAAACATGTTTAAAAAAGAAATTCTAATAGAGATGACAAATTTTGATGATGATGATGATGATGATGATGATGATGATGATAATAATAATAATAATAATAATAATAATAATAATAATAATAATAATAATTTTGAATGCACAAATCAACATTCAATAAAATGGGGTCATTTCCCAGGAAACCTATATACTCTTCTGCCATGATTAGAATCAATATTTGCAAAGATAAACACAGAAGGGTATGCCAAAGTTCAAAGTGCTATTATTGACAACTGCTTCTGCAAATTGAGCATCTAAAAGAATCATAACAGTTCTCTGCCAATCAGAAAAAAAAATGTTTGACTCCAAACATCTTTAGACAGAAAGACATTTTTGAACAACATCATGATCTTTTCACTTATTTGCTGCCCCTGTATTTCATATGTATGCAAAAGAAAAACACGAAACTAGAAAAGCATATGTTTTTCCTCTTTCAAGTAAAACTAATTTTACACATACATTTCAGGTATTTTTATAAACTTTATCAATATCTTCCAGTTCCAATTTAAATGAATACTCACCCAATGTCTATTTAAGTTTTAGTCAGATACATTAATAGTTTATTGTAAGAGTAGTTTAGTGTGGTATTTTCTTTAAAGGTTTTAACACTTTACATACAAATAACACATCTTTAGCACTTCTATTTCCATTCCTGAACCCCTCTAAAGCCCCTTGAAATCTACCAGTGTGAAACACTGAGGGACAGAATAATGAAATATCATTTATGTTCTGTCCTCACTACACATTAGTCTGTGTGCAGCTCCTATTATCCAATAAAACAGACTGTGTAGATAGATCTGGATGCTTTATTGAAAGAACAGGATATGGTGAAACTGGGGAAAATAGGAATACATACAATGTGAACCAAATACATGATAGGCAGTATTGAGTTACTGTTGAACATAACAATTAATAAATACTAACAATCTAAATCTCACCAGAGATGCTCTGTGTGTGGGATGTGGGTTTGTCCTTGGATGACCATGTGCCACAGATTAAGATGGATTCTTTGTGCTTTTGCCTTCTCCAAATGCTAAAGGAAATGGAGTCTGGCTTCCCAACATTCACTTGTTTTGAAAGTGCGGGCTGATGGGGAAAGGGGTTGGGTCAAATAATATAATTGGTATTTGTCCCTCTGGCCACTAGATGGGAATCGAGAGCAATAACAGTATATATAAAAATTGTGTGCTAGGGCATGACAATTTAGTTGAGGCTACCTTTGAGTTTCCATTCCTTTTGAACAATCTTCTCACCCTCAGTCCATACAAGGAAGGAAATTGCTAGCAACCCCACTCCAAAAGTGCATTCTTAGCTCATGTTGTGATCATCTGCCTGGTCATTTACAAAAATAGCTGACCAGTTGCAGCGAGGGGTGACTGCAAAACCACGAGATTGGCTTTCCCCTTAACACATTTGAGAAGTAGATCATGAGTTTGAAACTTAGGAGCCAAAAATAGGTGTAGCAAGATTTCGAGCAAAAGGACATAAAAATCACAGTACCTGCTCCTGTGCTTGCATGCTGATATCAGGTACCAAGTTCATCACCTAGTAACTTTGCCTACAAGATCAAGTAACTAGTGATATACTAAAACTTTATCTGTTCTCCCAAGGCTTTAATAACATAGCACTCTTTCTTCAAATCTCTTACCGCAACAACTCTTAAAGGTAGTTGGGTTGAGAGAGACTAGCCCGCAGTTACTCGGTGAACTTCCATTGTTGAAGATGTATTTAAAGCTGGGTCTTTGCAGACTTGAGTGTAAACATTGACCACCACAATGCACTGATTTTCTATGTGAGGCCAAGGACAACCACATGACTAAATGAACAAATAGTGCTTTGACCTAATAAAAGACAACTAAATTGATGCAGATGATGTGAAAAAATCAATACAACAGATCTTCACTAAGCAAAGAAAACTCCACTCCCACAATAATTAAATTAGTAACCACTGTAGTAAGCTAACATTATCTCTCAGCAAGAAATGAATTGAGTCCAGCAAGCAAAAGGAATTGTTCAGTATTTTGATTGGCATATTAAATTAGAATGTGCAAGGTTCATGTTAAATGCAAATAGTTTAGTTGGATTTTCTCATATTTGATATGGTTAATAATTCTTATCAAGACTATGAAAGTATCTCTCTGTAAATCAATAAATGACATGAAGTGCACCATATTTTGCATCTGCTGATGTGCATACAATCAATACACCTTTCCTTTCCTTTCCTTTCCTTTCCTTTCCTTTCCTTTCCTTTCC
>WNWU01000030.1:10733146-10849433 GCA_012654045.1 Ptyas mucosa | reverse complement strand
TTCCTTTCCTTTCCTTTCCTTTCCTTTCCTTTCCTTTCCTTTCCTTTTCCAAAAAGAGCTAATCAATCAATATGAAAATGTCTACCTGTCCAAAACAATAAATGAAAATCAAGCTATTTTCCATAAGAGATCATTGACATTTTATATAGACAGGAACAAGGATCCTTAAGCACATATCTTTTTTTTTTTTGTAAACAAGTTTAGTTAGAATTGTTCTTTTATCATACATATTTTATGAACAGAGTGTTGACCAGGTCACATTTTATACATCTTATATATATCAATCTTTATAATCTATTCCAATCTTCCCATTTTTTCCATATTCATCTCTTTTATATAATTCTTTATCTCAAATTAATCATTTTTCACCATATCTTGTTATTTCAGCTTCTGCCATATTCAGCTTCTGCCATTTTCGTCTTCAAGTCCATTTTACATATTTCCAATTTAAGCCATAATATTCTTTTTCCATATTTCTTTATCTTTTCTTAATTTCTTCTTAATACATAAACAGCATCAATATCTGCCCTTAATTCCTAATCTCTTACAATAACATCAATTCATTATCTTATTTCTCCATTACAAAATATATTTCTCAAAATCCCCATCCCACTTTTTAACATTTCAACTTTATCTCTTAATTTAAATTGTCTTCAAAATTAAACCAAATTGCCATTTCACATTTCATCTGCTATTGTGTTTTGCTATAAGCAATATACGTCATCATATTCAAATCTTACATTAAAACCCTTTAACTTAGTTGACCATCCACAATTAATAACATTAATACAGTTCCTTTAAATCTACTAATATGTACCTTATTTCCCTTTCCACTAATCTTCCCTTTTTTAACCATTTTCCATTTTCCAAGAAAAATAAGAAGTTAAGAGAATGGGATAAAAGGAGAAAATTATCAAGAAGTGGAATTTTGGAGAGACCTTAAGCACATATCTTGATTAGCCTAGACTGTATAACAAAATAAGATAATCTATATTATGAAGGAAATAAACAGAGATCAAGGTTTAAAGAATGAAGTAACAATCAAGGAAAATTAAAATGTTTGGGTTCACGTTTTGCTGCTGTGTTACTGTTAACATTTCTATGCAGACTTAAACATTTTCCTTTATACTGAAATTACAAGTATCTCATTGTCATTCAGTACGATGAATAAATTAAGGACCAGAAGAAATTGCTTGGTTTGCATTTTTATACAATTTCATTTCCTTAAATTTATACCTATCATTTTCAGATTTGGGATGCCACTGGCAGTTACATATCCCTAACTATATATATGACAAATGTATATATGAGAATACGTATTAACATTCTTATGAATTTTTATGTTGAGTTTTAAAAAAAATAAACTGATTTAGAAATAGAATATAACATTTCAGAAATAAATTGACTGAAAGAAACTAAACTTTGGTGATTCAACTATTTCTTCTGTAGACTATACCAGTCCAGTTTTGAAGTTTCCACATTCAAACAACTATTGTTCATCAACTATTGAGAATTCATTACTTTGTTTGTATAAATGCTTTACAGTACCAACTGAAGTAGATTGAGTCATGAGATGCATAGTTCTTGTATGCATATTCTCCTTTAATTTTTTTTTTTGAAATAATTTTATTACAATTTTTCTATACACAACTCTAGTACATAATCAACAGACTGTCATTTTTGTATACTTCGGATCAACATTCCATAAAATATATACATTATATACATTCAATATCTAATCCTCAATAGCCTTATGTATATTTCCAATTTTTATTTCTATTATCTATCCAAGTGTACCATTTTTCCCAAACCGCATAAATTTCCGAATCATCTTTTTCTTTTAGTTCTAGGGTAAGTTTATCCATTTCGGCACATTCCTATATATTCTGAATGATCAGTCCCTCTGGTGGTGTATTGCATTCCTTCCAGTATTGCTCGAACGCATGCTGCTGTTAATATGTGCAGAATCAAATATTTTACCTTTCTATCAAATTTTGTTTTAAGTATTCCCAGGAGAAATGTTTCCAAATTTAGTTCTATTTGACATTTTATTATCTCTTGTAGCCATCCTTGTATCTTAGTCTAGTACTTTTTCGCTTCAGGCCATAGCCACCAAGCATGAAAGAAGGTACCTTGACGTTGGTTACATTTCCAACATTTTGGGCTTAAATTCCTTTAATAACTCTCTTTTCCATCCTGCCTCTAATAAATGCTTCCTTTTAACTGCTCCAATTATTTGTAAAGAACAATAATACATTCTATTTGCTCCTAAGTAAGCAACAGAGGCACAATCTTTTTCACATCAAATCATAATTAGTTCTATTCTCCATTGGCTTTATTCTCTGTCTCTATATGCTTGCTTCAGCTGGATTTCAGTCTTCTGAATCTCTAAACCTGTCATGAGATTCCAGTCATTAACAATGGCCTCTGGGATCTTCATTCTAAAATGGATGAATTTCATTCTTGACGTTGTCTGTTTTACATCATGGTTTCCCATCAGGTGGCATGAGTATTTCCTTGTAGGATGCACATTGCTGCCTTTAATTTTTCTTTAACATGGAAACCCTGCCAATTCCTATTATTTCAAGTTATGAGGGCTTTCGATAATTCTGAAAAACATTCTGTGTTGTGGGTATATAGATGATGGTTTCACAATCTTTAATCATTGAATTTTTCCCTGGAGGAATTGTGTCTGAGAACTAAGGTTTCTGTTAGTTGATTCCTGTCTGTGTATATGTGTGTACATCTAAATTTGAGATGAGCATAAATTATAAATTGCACATGAGATAGTTGCCTGTCATCATAAATTGATGAAAGGGCAGGATTTTCAGATGTCTAATGTTAGTATTTATATCCTGACATCACAGAGAATGTGCTATCTTAAACCTTTAATGATTGGTTTTTCTCCTTCATTACATGATATTGGGAATTTTGAGGCACCATTCAAATTTTCTCATTGCCAAAAGAAATACTGGCCAAAGGAGAAGTAAATTTTATTCTCTTTTCAGTGACAGGTCAGCCATATGAAATATCTAAAACAATATAGCTCTTTGACTGCTGGCACTGAGCCGAAAGTTAATAGAAAAAAATTACACATATGGTTAGCAATCCCCTGGCTAAATTATCTAGAAATTCCTGAGAGAAAAGCAATTTACTACAGACATTGAGACGAGCCAATGTAAAACTAATCCTTAAGAAAAATAAACCCACAAAGGAATGTGTCTTACTTCTCTCCCATTTGACCCACCAATATCCTTAAGACAGATCTCAAAGTATTGGTTATCATTCTGGAGCACAGATTAGAAGATTATTTAATGGTGTGAATCAAGAGTAAAAATCTTGCCTCCAAATATAAAAGAATTTTATGAATGATTTAGGACACAGCACCTATCTCAATCACCAAGCTGGACAAACAGAACAGATGTTTCATTATAGGCTCTGAAGACCACAGAATGAATATCTATACATGCTAATCATTCAACAAGGCAAGGGGGCAGAAATAGTAAGAAATAATTTACTGGCAGGAATCATTCTTATGTTCTGATGGTAGAACATTAACCATTTTAACATTCAAAGAATGTTCAGGTTTATCTAAATCCATAAGAATTTATTTGTTTCTGTTTTAGGATTTATTTTGCCTTCCCCTCTTTGAGAACTTGGTCGTTATCAGTAAATGTGTGTGGGGGGAGAGAGAGGGAGGGAGGGAGGGGGAGAGAGGAGAGGGGAGAATGCCAGAAACTGATCTATGTCACTAGGCTAGAAATAGCTGAGGTCTATGTCACACAGCAGCAATTGGTATCACAGCCCAAAGTATAGCGTTAAGGACAAAGAGATTTAACTACCTTCTTTTGAAAATAAGCAAATGTCCAAAGCAAATATTTGAGGAATGGTATAAAGCATATCCATTTCTTTAGCAAAGCTTTTAAAAATTAATGTTTTTAATCTTTTCTGTTGTGCCTAATCAAATGAAGATTTGGGTGCTTCTCTTCTATCAAATTGTCTATGAACCTAAATATATTTAGGGTCTGATCTTAGAGCCCAATGCCTCAATAGTCCTTCTGAACTACAGGTAGTCCTCGAGTTACGACCGCAGCTGATCCCAACGTTTCTGTTGAGACAATTGTTAAGTGTCAGGGTTCCAAGTAATAAATACATAGCAAGCAAGACTCCGAGGAATGTAGATTCCTCAAAGAATACTTTTATTTGAAATTAGCATATTGGCACATATCTGGTGAAAACTGACTCTAAGGTCTCCTGCGGGTTTTCACCCAATTAAAATTAAAAGTTTTCCCACTTTCTCAAAATAATCAGTCACACGATCCAATCACAGAATGGGCTGGCAACCGGGTGACATCACTGCCATTTCACTGCCTTTCTTGTTACAGCTGTTAAGTTAATCATATGGTTGAATCTGACTTCCCCATTGAATTTGCTGGTCAGAAGGTCACAAAAGGGGATCAGGACACTGCAACTGTCATAAATATGAGCCAGTGCCAAGAGTCTGAATTTTGATCATGTGGCCATGGGACTGCTGCAATGATCACAAGTGGGGAAAATGGTCATGTCACTTTTTGCACTGCCGTCGTCACTTTGAACATTTACTAAATGAACTGTTGTAAGTTAAGGATTACCCGTACATAGGATGAGGATGATGCTCTAACACAGCATTCTTTGTAGAGGTCCTTCTCTGCCTCTACCCTCCAAAATTTGCATTTAGAATAGCTATATCATACAAAAGAATGTCTATGAAGATTCTCAGCCACTATGCAGATTTTCAGTCATCCAGTCATGGTTATCCCAAAGGTGCAACTGGACATTCTGGTTTTTCTTTGAAGATGTTTCACTTCTCATCCAAGAAGGTTCTTCAGCTCTGACTGGATGGTGGGGAATGGAAGGGTTTATTCTCCTTGCAGACAGCTGAAAGTGTGCAAATGACCAGCACACTTATAAATCCTTACATTCCCCACCATCCGGTCAGAGCTGAAGAAGCTTTGTATCTTTGGGATATACAAAAGAATGTTTTGCTGGAGACAGCTGACTAAGAAGCAAGGCCCTCACTGTTTGCTTCCATACCATCCTAAGAACCAACAGTGAAAAAAACAACAATGAATAATGTTCTATGTAGTGCAGAATCATATCATTGTAATTACATTTCTCTGGGATGGTTCTATATGTGCAGTTGTAAAAATAAGTAAAGGTTTTCCTGTCAGTCATATCCAACTCTAGGGCATGGTGTTCATCTCTGTTTCTTGGCCGAGGGGACCAACATTGTCCGAAGACTATAGGTTATGACTATACACTATGACTATATACTAATACTATAACTGTACACTGAGGTGCACAGAATGCTGTTACTTCTCACCATAGTGGTACCTATTTATCTACTTGCATCTGTTTTCAAACTGCTAGGTGGGCAGGAGCTGGGGCAAGTAACAGGAGCTCAACCTGTTGTGCAGAGCTCGGGTCTCAAACCTGGGCTGTCAGCTGTCTGATAAGCTTAGCATCTTTAACCACTGAGGCATCACACTGCTAAAATTTAAGCAAGATTTCAGAATTTTAAGTGAATGAATTTTAATTTTACTTAAATCTCAAAAAGAAAGATCTAGAGTTTCAGAGGATCACAACGGTATACAATATTTGCACTTTGCTCCCAAGGTTGTCTCTTTTTTAAAAAAAAAGAAGAAGAAGAAGAAGAAGAAGAAGAAGGGAAATTTGAAAGAACAGATGGAGGAGGATGAACTAATTCTCCTGACCCAAAAGCTATTATTGAATTTGGTCTTGTCTTTGTGAAAGGAATGCCTCCACCTTGGAGTGGTTTTATTTTACAAATTCTATTCGGTTGAGTAAACAAATATACTTAAACTGCATGCCTAACTCTGTGGGGGTGGGAGGCAGAGCTGGAGCAAAGAAATATTGAACAAATCCAGAGCCTTTTCTCTTTCCATGAATTTTCATTTTAGCAAATCTGAATCTGGCTTGCTCAGGCTTTATATTTGGTATTCAGAGGTAAATATTAAAAAACTTGACTTGTTCTTAATCTGAAGTTAAGAGAGGGTTGATTTACATGCTGCCATCCCTGTGCAACATGTGTTGTCAGGGAGTTGAATGAAAGAAACAAGTCAAGAAAGGTTCCAATGCTGTTCCTTCTAAGTGAAGATAGATTGCCTTTAAGAAAAGCCTTTAGCCCAGCCCACATCCAAAACCTATGCTTTGCATCACATGCCATTCTTCCTCTGATGCATTTCTATCTCTGGCCAAGGCATTCATTTTAATTAAATACAGAAGACACGAACCTGTTTCAGTGGACATGCTCCATTAGAAGCCCATCACACTCAAAACAAACTCATTTCTCTTTTCTACAGCCAAGAATTAAATTCAGAGACCGTCGCATGCAAAGGACAAAATGGAATTCATGAACTGAGTTCCAATTACTTAGGCAGCCATCATAGCCCCTTCCAAAGAAGTTAACTTCATATGCTAAAGGGAAGCAGCACCATTTTTGAGAGGTATGGGGCTTTCTTTGTGTTTATGGTGCAAGAATAGTTGTCCTGAGCAAATAGTGTGAAAAATGAGCCTACAGTATGTAATACTAAATATACCAGTAACTTTTTTTTTTGTTTTAATTGGACCACTAAACTGTGATAACTCACTGAATTTACTATGACGTATGAAAACGGCCAGCACATTAAGGGATATTGTTTGGCAGTTTAATCTTGAATATTCCCAACAGTCCTTTAGTTTTAACCAAGAATCTTTTCTCCCTTTAAATTATATATGTAGTTATGGGTTATGTATATATATGTGTGTGTGTGTGTGTGTGTGTATGACATCACAAATAAAACCTTTTATTTTAGAGATCACTACAGTGTCAATAGCAGAATATTGTTTCTCATTCAGAAAGTTCCAGATCCCATCCAGACAACACCTCAGATTGTTCAGGGAAATGGTCTTATATGAAAGTCTGGATACTTGCCATAACATACCATGATGTGGAATTAGAATGGATAACATGCAGACTAAGGCCCAATGACCTTCAGGGGTTCCTTTTGATTTTAGTAAGATCGTTGGAGAACCGCAACTGAAAATCAGTGACCCAATTACTCATCTTTTGAAACAAGCTGCAGTGACTCCACAAGGAGCCCTACATTTTCCCTCCTACTTTCCCCACCACCCTTGCCAATCTCAAGACTCCAACTACAAACCTTTCCCACAACCCTCCCTAAATGCTCAGTGTTTCAAAAGCAAGGGACATTTCTTCCTTCTCCAGGCTTTCTACATACCTAACCCAGTGGTGAAATTCAGCCGGCTCTATCCGGATCATACAATACGGTAGTGCTGGCAGCGGGAAGCTCCACCCACCCACCCAGATGTCATCACATCCCATTTTTAACCTCTGCGCATGCACAGAAGACTCTGTGCATGCATAGAAGAGGTGCGCATGAGCATAGCGCACACATGCACGCTCACATTTGCGAAACAGTAGTGAATGTAAGTGAATACCATCCCTGGCATAACCTTACACAATCTGAATAATTACCTTGTTGATTGTCGTTCAAAACTGCCAAGTGGTCTCGATTTTGGTGAAATTTGAAAATGTGCACATTGGAACATAAAAAATTCAGTTACACAGACCCCACACTTTACATATTTATCTAATATGTCTATTATCATAGGCAGTGTGATACTAATATATAATGTAGAACATTTTTCTAGCCCAAGAAATACAAAGATTATGCCCTAATTATCATCTTTATCACACTCAGTGGTTGGTAAATATGAGTAAACTGTGTGTCTCCTAATGTTTTCTCACACCTGCTCAAGGAAGTGGCTTTCTCTTGAAGACATCAGCCGCCAAATAATAGCTTACCAGTTAAACTGACAGGCCATAGTTGCCTTCATAAAATAGCGCCTTTGTTTGAGGAAGTGGATTCCATTAGCTTTAATCCTTATAAATCTTCTGAATGCATATCCAAATGATCATCAGCCTTCTTTCTCCTTCCCTCCCTTACTTGTAAGCATGCTACAATCTATAAAAGGAAATAGAGCAACACTTAACTCCACATAAACATTTGTTTGCAATCAGAAAAGCTTAAAAGCCCTCTGCATATCATATCACAAAGTGACAAATGCTTCCCAGCTCTGTAGCATGAAAAGGGGAAGGGGGGGCATGTCGGCCGTTTATCCAATCCCCTTCAAAAATGATAGAAGGGATAACAGAACACTAAAAATATGCCTCTTTCAGAGGGATTATTTCTTCTGCAATTTATAATGTCCTGATCCCAAATTCCTGCAACATTGTTTTACACATGGAAACAAGGATGACCATCTGTTAGTAACTGGTTGTTTATTTATTGTCATTTTTATAGCCTGACTGCAGACTTGCTAGGTTGACTTAAACAGTGTTGTACTGTTTCTCCACAATGGGTGGGAAAGGGCTCCATAATAATCCAGGGATTAAGGGTTGGGTCTGGACTTTGTGATCCATAAACAAGTATAGAAGTATTTAAATGGTTTCGCCTTAGAATTTTTAGTGCAAATTCTGCCTTTAGGAAATCATTTTGAAGTACAGTAGATAACATCGACTGAGGGTTAGGTACCATGCAGTTTTTTTTCATGCATCCCTTGAAATTGTAACATACATAAATGATTGAAGTAAAGGATTTGGGGGAAATAATTCAATGTTTCTCCTTCTTTTAAAGGACAACACACAAATTGCTTGCAAGTGTTGTGGTCCGCCAGCAGCCTGCGGAGCTGGCAATGGAGTTGGACAGTGAGGAGGCTGAGGAAGAACATGGGCTAGTCCTGGAGGCTGGGGAAGGCCCAGATGAGGGCTTTGTGTCAGAGGCAGAGATGGGGCCAGGGCCATCTGGGAGTGATGTGCGGACTCCGGAGCCTCCGGAGGCTGACAGCAGAGAGGCAGAGGAAAAAGAGGAGCCTGTTCCTAGTGGACACATGAGAAGAACTGCCAGAAGGCAAGAGCAGCTAAAGCAAAAAGGACGACTTGGGAGTAAGGTCAAGAGATTATTGGCCCCTCCCATAAGGCTTAAAAGACCAGCAATGGCTCTTGGGCTCTTTGTCGGAAAACAACGTTGATAGATTTGTTTCTTGTCTTGCTGCATTTATTTCTTGTCGGCATCTTCTGCTCCTGAACTTTTGCCAAGAAAAGTCTTTGGCAGGTTGCCTAATTAGACCAAGGTTGGTGATAAGGCTGAAGAATTGTGTTATGAAGAATTTATTTTGAATTAGTTTGGACTACTCAGAGAATGAGTTAATTCTCAACTGTTCTAATAAAGTCTGTTTTTGAACTGATTGCATCTGATAATACCTACTTGGGCCTGGGTCACAACAGAAATAGGCAAGTCAGCTAGAACAGCGGCCCCCAACCTTTTGGGCACCAGGTACCCCAAAGGTATTGGTGCTATATAGAGAGTTTTTTGCGGACAACAGGGGGCGTGGTTTTGTGTGCTGCCTGCATCCCACCGATGGAGCTTTGCTTCTTTGCATGGCCAAGTTTCTGGCATGCTGCGGCCCAGTGCCGGTCTGGAGATTGGAGACCCTGGAGCGAGCAGACATGAAGAGAAAATAAGAATGGGAAGCCAAGACAGCTTATATACTTCTTCCATGTTCCTTCCAAGTTTAGAGTTTCTTGAGAAAGCAAATGGGGGGGGGTGCTTCTTAAATGATCCAGTTAATATTGTGTATGGGGAGAGGGAGAGAGAATTGTATGCAAATGGGGCAGAAAGAAAATAGGTATGTTGTATGCATAAGTGTGTGTGTGAATGTGTGTGCATACATGCATGATGTGTGCATCCTCCAAAGGGTTTTGCAGAAGCCAACAAAACCTTTCCCACAGATGATTGCCTACTATGTTTTAAAAGATGAGATTCCCATATTTGCATCTTGAATTGGGCTCAGAAGCATATTGACAGCCAGGAACAGTAACATAACACAGCCTACTCAAATCCCTCAAAGTTCCCAGAACAGGAGACAGCTGAAGTAATACCAGCTAAAGCTTTTCAGGCATCTTCACGGGCAGACTAATGTAGAACACATTATAGCACTCAAACACGCCATTTAAGAAAGCTAGGTCAGTACAGTAAGAATGCCTTTCTATAGCCGGGACAGAGCTGGGTGCTAGAAATAAGCTACAGATTATTTTTCTCATCAAAGAGCAAGATCACAGTAGAAATTAATTTAAGACAAAATTGCTTTACAAAAAGCTTCCATATGACGATTTTGTTTCCCACTTGGAGGGAAAAAAAGACTATTAGAAAGAAAATCAGTCAGATCTCTTCATCCAAACTGAGCTATAATTTCAACGTGATATACACATATGATGATTTATGCTTCTATGTTATTTAGCCACCAATATTTTGAAGTCAACTAATTTTGTTTGCTGTATCTACCTAGGTAAAGAACAAGCTTGTATTTTTTCCCCCTTTTTAGCGATCTACAAATTACTCCACTCACTTAATTTTGAATTTCTGATTTCTCTAATTAAGATGCCATTCAAATTGACTAACAATATGCATTGCTTTGCATATTGTTAGTCAATTTCTTTAAACCAATTTTTGACTTGAGGATACATTATGCCCTGGGAAGAGGAATACTCAATCCTTATCTACTTTACCTATAAGCAATTCAGCATCTTTTTAAACAGTAACTTTAATAAAAATTGAAGTTAAAAAGATAAAAACAAATAGAAACTCAAGAAAAGAAAAACATTAGAAAGTGTGAAAAAGAAAATGAAAGAAAATGAAAGAAAAGAAAGAAAAAGAAAATGAAAGAACTATAAAGAAGTAACTCCCTCCTTCATCACAAATAGAACAGAACAGAACAGAACAGAATAACAGAGTTGGAAGGGACCTTGGAGGTCTTCTAGTCCAACTCCCTGCTCAGGCAGGAAACCCTATACCGTTTCAAACAAATAGTTGTCCAATCTCTTCTTAAAAATTTCCAGTGTTGGAGCATTCACAACTTCTGGAGGCAAGTTGTTCCACTGATTAATTGTTCTAACTGTCAGAAAATTTCTTCTTAGTTCTAGGTCGGTTCTCTCCTTGATTAGTTTCCATCCATTGCTTCTTGTCTTCAGGTGCTTTGGAGAATAGCTTCTCTCCCTCTTCTTTGTGGCAACTCCTGAGATATTGGAACACTGCTATCATGTCACCTGTAGTCCTTCTTTTCATCAAATTAGACATACCCAATCCCAGCAACCATTCTTTATATATTTCAGCCTCCAGTCCCCTAATCATCTTTATTGCTCTTCTCTGCACTATTTCTAGGATCTCAACATCTTTTTTACATCATGGCGACCAAAACTGGATGTGGTATTCCAAGTGTAGTCTTACCAAGACATTATAAAGTGATATTAACATTTCACGTGATCTTGATTCTGTCCCTCTGTTAATGCAGCCTAGAACTGTGTTGGCTTTTTTGGCAGCTGCAGCACACTGCTGGCTCATATTTAATAATTGTCCACTAGGACTCCAAGATCCCTCTCACAGTTACTACTATTGAGCAAGATACCACATATACTGTACCTGTGCATTTTGTTTTTCTTGCCTAATTGTAGAACCTTACTTTTTTCACCATTACATTTCATTTTGTTAGATAGCACCCAATGTTCAAGTCTGTCAAGATCCTTCTTTATCTTAAGCCTATTTTCTGGAATATTGGCTATTCCTTCCAGCTTGATATTATCTGCAAGTTTGATGAGTTCTCCATCTATCCCCTCATCCAAATCATTGATGAAGATGTTGAAGAGTACTGGCCTTAAAACAGAGTCTTGGGGTATTCTACTGCATACTTCCCTCCATGTAGTTCCAGTACCATTGAGGACTACATGTTGACTATGGTTGGTCAGCCAGTTACAAATCCCTCTGCTGCTAATGCTGCCTAACCCACATTTTTCTATCTTATCAAGTAGTATGTTATGGTCTACTTTATCAAATGCTTTACTGAAGTCCAAGTAAATCATATCCATGGCATTCCTCTGGTCCACTAATTTTGTCACAATTTTAGTAACTTATCTTCTCATAAATACATCAAATTATCCCCTCTTCTCATATCTCATCTCTTACCTATAAACTAATGCTTAAAGCCTTATCATTCAGTCCTGATAAGCTACAGTTTGTTAAGTGATACAGTGTTATCCATTTTAAATTTGATCAAATAAAAGAGCTTTATATTCCTTCTTTTTACTTTTAACAATCTTGATCTTTAGTCCCTTCAAATAATGTCCTAGAACTTGATTTTTTAAAAGATTTTTGCCCTTTCTCATAAAATTTTTCAGAGTTTTAACAAGTCTCTTTAATTCTTCAATTTTCTTCAATTTTCAAGTGCCTAATGTAGAACAAATACATTTGTTCTACCTTTTTTTTTTACCATTTGACATTTGATATTTATTTGATTTTGATTTCAAAAAGTAGGGGAAATCAATTAAACAATGTATTTTAGTTCAATTCAGTTGTGGCATTTTGAAATGTAAAATTATATCTGGAGCCCAGAATTTAAGCAAATCTTAGAGGAATTCTCATCTTTGTTCTATTATTTGTTCTACTAAATTATCAGAAAGTATTTTCCCCACACTTGAAATTGTATTATGTGGTGAAAAGGGAGAAATGGGAAAATGTTTGAACAGGATGATTTAGAATTAGGGTTAGGTATTAGAAAAATGACTGATTTTAAATTTAAGGGTTTGAACTTGGAGAAAGCAATGAGAGGAGGAGAAAAAAATTGACTAAGATTAGAGATTAGGGCGAATGGTAATATTGGTTATATATCAGAAGAAACAAGGAAAAGAAAAGAAAAATTAGAGAGAAAGAATATTTATGGCAAAAAGTGAAATATATAAATTGTGTTGGGGATAACTAAAAGATGCATAAATTTGTGACTTGGACAATACTCTGTTCAGAAAAAATGCATTGTTTGTTTGTTTGTGTATGTTTGTTAAAAAATAAAAAAAATTTTAAAAAGAAAGTATTTTTCCCATTACAAAGATCCAAATTTCATATATTTGCTATTATAGCACTTAGCAATAGCAATAGGACTTATATACCGCTTCACAGTGTTTTTCAGCCCTCTCTTAAGCAGTTTACAGAGTCAGCATATTGCCTCCAACAATCTGGGTCCTCATTTTACCCACCTCGGAAGGATGGAAGGCTGAGTCATCCTTGAGCTAGTCAGGTTCTAACTCCTGGCAGTGAGCAAAGTCAGCCTGCATTCTAACTACTGCATCACTACAGCTCTATATTATATTATAAATTATATCAGTTATTATATCATATTATAAATTTTGCAATTTTGTTTGCTTAAATAAAAACTATCTATTCTCTATAATATGTACTGTACATGTACCTGATTGGGAGACACCCCGTGTTGGTTATAAAATGAGTGGTTACATTATAAATAAACAAACAAACAAACAAATAAATGTAGTTCCCTTCTCCTCCTTGTCCTCATCCTCTTCCTGTTGCAAAAGACCTGGTCCAGATCAGAAATTCAGTAATGAATGCAAGACATGAAAAAACAGATTTGGGACAGATTATTGTGAAGAAAAATCTATCACTGTAGTCAATAGGAGTTGAAAATAACTTGATGGCACATAATCATTAAAAAAAAAAAGGTATCCATTGCTGTTTAAACTTCCTCTCCAAAGTCATAGGGCAAACTGCACTTCCTGTTCCTGCCTATCCCTGTTTATTACAGCAATAGCAATAGCACTTAGACTTATATACCACTTCACAGTACTTTACAGCCCTCTCTAAGTGGTTTACAGAGTCAGCATATTGCCCCCAACAATCTGAGTTTTACCGAACTCGGAAGGATGGAAGGCTGAGTCAACCTTGAGCCGGTGACAATCAAACTGCCAAACTGCTGGCAGCAGGCAGTCAGCAGAAGTAGCCTGCAGTACTGCATTCTAACCACTGCGCCACCGCAGCTCATTACACATGAACTTCATGTATTAGTACAGGAGCTGAGATAGAAAGGGAACAAATAACATTTTCTAAAGGTGTGATATCAATAGATTTATTCAGAGGAATGAGTTGCTCCTCTAAAATGGCAAGAAATAGTTGGGATGCACACAGAAGGGGGAAAAAAATGGCAAGGGATATCCAGATGAATTTAGATCATATTTTCTACTCCAGTTTCTGGACACACGAAATAATGTTTACCTTTTTAAGAAAGCCTAAGCTATGCTTTGGAAGTCTAATAGTACATATCTAGACATGTTGGAAAGAATGCTCTTGGTTTGTTTTTTGTTTATCAAAAGAGAAAAATGTATGGATAAAAGCTGACTTTTCTGCAATTTAGTAATGGCTTTTCTGCTTTTCTGGAGAAACACAGATACCTCAGCCTCAGGACAATAGCTACAACATAAGTATGGTCCTAAATTACATACGTTATTGTTGTTGTTGTTAGTTGTGAAATCATGTCCAACCCACTACGACCCCATGGACAATGTTCCTCCAGGTCTTCCTGTCCTCTACCATCCTCTGGAGCCCTTTTAAGCTCACTCTGACTGCTTCAGTGACTCCATCCAGCCACCTCGTTCTCTGTCGTCCCATTCTTTTTTTGCCCTCAATCTTTCCCAGCATTAGGTTCTTCTCCAGTGAGTCCTTCCTTCTCATTAGGTGGTCAAAATATTTGAATTTCATCTTCAGGATCTGGCCTTCTAAAGAGCAGTCAGGGTTGATCTCCTCTAGGACTGACCGGTTTGACCACTTTGCAGTCCAAGGGACTCGCAGGAGTCTTCTCCAGCACCATACTTCAAAGGCCTCAATTCTTTGGCATTCAGCCTTTCTTATGGTCCAACTTTCACAGCCATACATTGCAACTGGGAAAACCATAGGCTTGACTATATGCACATTCGTTGGCAGGGTGATGTCTCTGCTTTTTAGAATGCTGTCTAGATTTGCCATAGCTTTCCTCCCCAGAAGCAAACATCTTTTAGTTTCTTGGCTGCAGTCCCCATCTGCAGTAATCTTGGAGCCCAGGAAAATAAAATCTGCCACTACTTCCATTTCTTCCCCATCTATTTGCCAGGAATTGAGAGGGCTGGATGCCATGATCTTAGTTTTCTTAATATTGAGTTTCAAGCCAACTTGCATTCTCCTTCTTCACCAGCATCAAAAGGCTCTTTAGTTCCTCTTTGCTTTCTGCCGTTAGAGTGGTATCATTTGCATATCTGAGGTTATTGATATTTCTCCCGGCAATCTTAATTCCAACTTTTGATTCATGTAGCCTCACCTTTCTCATGATGTGCTCTGCATATAAGTTAAATAGGCAGGGTGACAGTATACAGCCTTGCCAGACTCCTTTCCGTGGTTCCGTGTCCAGTTCTCACTGTTGCTTCTTGACCCACATATAGGTTTCTCAAGAGACAAATAAGATGGTCTGGTACTCCCATCTTTTTAAGAACTTGCCACAATTTGTTGTGATCCACACAATCAAAGGCTTTAGCATAGTCAACGAAGCAGAAGTAGATGTTTTTCTGGAACTCCCTAGCTTTCTCCATGATCCAGGGTATGTTGGCAATTTGATCTCTAGTTCCTCTGCCTCTTTGAAATCCTGCCTGTACTTCTGGTAGTTCTCGGTCCACATACTGCTGGAGCCTAGCTTGTAAGATTTTAAGCATAACTTTACTAGCATGTGAAATGAGTTCAGTGGTGCGATAGTTGAAATTACATATGTACAAAAAGCCAAAATGTCTGAATATGTCTATAACATTCTGTTGGTTTCTTGTCCCTTGATTTAGGACTGAGGCAGCTGCATCCTCCATCTGAAAGATAATTGTAAACTGATTTGGAATAAGTAATAGAGAACAAAGTAAATTAAGCAGTGTGTGTGTGTGTGTGTGTGTGTGTGTGTGTGTGTGTGTTGCTAATGATATTTTTCATTGTAAGGAACAATCTTGTTTGTGCAAGATTTCTTTGTATCTTAATTTTTTTTATCATAGATTTATGCTCCACCCTTTAAATATATGATTGTGGTAATTTAGAATAAATATTTTAAATGCCATCAAAAAATGAAGATATTAAAATGTGATTCACTTGATGTAATGTTCTGATTTTTTTATTTTATTACTCTTACTATATGCATTTTTAATATCATGTTATTAGGAAAACTATAAGAAAATGATTTTCTTTGGCTTTTTTAAAATAAACTTTTCTAGAAGTTTTGGATTTTCAAATCTTCCTAGCTTTCTTCAAACACACACACAAACACACACACACATGGACCAGATCACTGTTTCCCTAAGGAAATAACATTACAAGCTTACATTCCTAAATAAATGCAAGACTGCACAAGGCAAACAACTCTTCTTGTTTGAAAGAAATTGTTGGCTAGCCTTTCACAACTTCTTCTTGATCCAGAAATATGCAACAGCAAAGAATTAGTTCTAATATTTACCATTCCCTGTTTAATTTTAAGTTCCCCAAAATAGTCCTGCTGCTAATTCTTTATACAGGTTGCTCTGTTAAAAACAAATACTGAAGATACAGTAATGTATATTTCAGTAATACTGTTTTATAGACCTGGTGCTATAGTATTTTTTTTTAGTGTTACAGCCTGACTACTATTTTGAGACAACCCAGGAGCAAAATACAGGACATAGAGGTTTTTCTTACAAACAGTGGTTTATATACAAGCCTCTATATACAGACATACAAGTGGTAGTACACACCAGACAAGCAGTCATTCTTCAACTCTACACGGAGAACTACAATGGAGATACACGAGGAGAACGAGTGATACACGAGTAGAGAGAGTGACGCCCTACTGGCCTTCCTTATATAGGCAGCTTCTTAAAGGGCAGTAACCCTGCTGACTCATCCTCAATCTTAAAGGGCTGATCAGCTTTAAATCATCATTACCCTGACAGGATTGTGAAATAAATCCCACAAATTCTATAGGGCACTTACATCTAAATTTCAGTTCAGCCATGAAACTCACTTAGATCTTGGGTGGATGACTCAGTAAGGTTGCTGACACATATTATTACATAGATTTCAGTTTTGTGGATGATTCCTAAGAAGTATCCAACATATTATCATATTCAGGTAAACAGCCAGTGAACTATTTTTGAATTAATAAAGTTAATAAAGCAATAACAAAAAAGTAGCCTTAGGAATCTTATTCTATTTTTAAGGCTTTTCTTTTTCCGTTCATTGTTTTTACTATGTTGTTGCCTATATTCCCTGAAAGTTTTATAACTCAAGGGGAGATGTTAGGCAATGGTTTCAATTAAAACAGATGGATAATAAATACAAAATAATGGCATATAATTGCTTTCTTGTTTGGCAGATTCCCACATATTATTAGTCTATGATGTGGTGTCTTGGGAAATAATCAATGCTCTTTCCTTCATCCCTCTGTCTTTTCTCCTTCTTCTTGCTTTGTCCTCCCTTCCTTTCCCTTGTGTACCAACTGACTTCAGCACCATAATTTTAATAATGAATAAAAAATTAGCAATTTCCTCTTTATTGCTCTTGGCTTTGACATCAAACTGTTCAATGATTTGTTGGCTTCCAGTAAAAAAAAATACGAATCTCTCTATCTCATTTCTGATGCCGGTTTGGGCCCAGAGGAATAGCAGAATTAGTTTTAAATGAGCTGGGAAACTGCACTTATTGGAAAATGGAAACAGGTCACCTAAGCAAAGAATATACTGATGAGGAAACAACATTGAGGTGCAAGATGCTTGCTTGCATGCTTACCATCCCTCGGTAGGCAATTGGGAGTCTGCAAACCTTGGCAGACCAAAATCTGGAATATTCAGCAATTCAGATAATGTATGTGCAGAAGTATCGGTATTAATAGTGAGAATTTGCAAAGTATTTCTGAGTTAAATTTATGTTTTACTGACAAAGAAATAAAGGGAGAGTAGTATAGATCTATTTCAAGCTATTTAGCTCTCATCAGCTAGCCATACCCATCTGGGATTCAAACCTGGACTGCTTGCATATTAGGTAGATGTATTAACCTCTAAGTCCAGAAGGGTATGGCTAGCTGATGAGAGATAAATAGTTTGAAATAGATCTATACTAGTCTCCCTTTATTTTTTTGTTAGTGAAACATAAATTTAACAGAGAAAAAATTAGTTTGTCGCAAAAGCGACTGCCTACGAAGGCCCCTGGATTGGGGCTGAAAGGCGAAAATGGAAGCAGTATGCTCCATCCCATAATTGGGTAGACCAGGTTGCTGCTGATAAACTAGTCCCACCGGAGAAAAAACAAAGTATTTCTGAGTTTGAGAATAGTCACCATTCACTTGTTACATCTCATAGAGCTTTATTACAATTGTTCTTGCCGATATAAGTAGCTCAATGGTTGAGATTGACTTGTGGCATATAGTTAGCACAGGATTCAAATATCTGAAGAACGATGTTCTTTCCATCTCTTTTAGCATTCAGTCCCATTGCCACCAGCATCCCACACTCAGTTCCAGACATGGTTGGAAGACAAATAACTATCTTACGCAAACTGAGCAGGCTTGGGTTTAAGGAACACTGACTGAGAAAACTCCTTAAGAATATTGTCTCAAGTTCTTCACACTTTCCTGGTTGCCAGCTTTCCCTTGATAGATTTCCAGATAGGTGGTCAGCTGTGCTCATAACCTGTTATCAACTCCTGTGATGGATCTGGAGTACTTTGTGAGGATGGATGTCTGGCATTTCATTTTTGGTAAGATGGGACAACTCCATCCGTTTTAGAAGCCTGACATTTGAAAAAGCAGTGATTAAATGCTGCCACTATTTGTGCAGAGGGTTTTGAGAGGGGGGAAAAAAAACTGACAATAGTAGTGTTGACAGGTCTGTCATTTCATACTTCTTTTGTGGCATGATAAACTGGATCCCAAAGCACTAGGGTAGAATGCAATACAGTGAAAGCTGCAGAAAAATGTTTCCCATTTTCAGTTAATAAGAGGAAAACTATTGGGTCACAAATCTTTGCTTATATGTATGATGGTATATATGACTGACTAATCATGCAAAATGGCAGTGAAAGAAGGACATTGAATTATTCAGCATATGGACCTAATAGCAGACCTTTGGCATAATGAATTGTAAATGACCAGATCTAAAGATAATTTCCTTTTAAGTTTGTTTCAGTTTGGGTTATTTAAATTCAGATTTAATTCAGATCTTACTGTGTTAAGAAATCAATTAACTTTTGGATGTACATCTGTTATTTATTCTGGCTTCCTCTACCTTATTGTATTAATTTAGGCCAGATGTTCGGAGGTTACATGTAACAATTTCATCAATGGATGCAATGCAATCCAATGCAGGTTTGTTTGTTTTTTTTAAAAAAAGTAACATAATTCAGTCTTCTTAAATTAACTTGATTCCCACCCAAGAGTCATTATTCCTGAGTAATGGTTATCGAGAATCAATTACAATATCAAGTAATGACTTCCAAATGTAGGGAAGAAAAGTCTTTAAAAATTAATCATGACTTTTTTTCACATCACCAAATGCTAGTTCAAACTTAATTTATTTCTATGCATAAACTACATAATCTGTGGTGCTGCAGTGGTTAGAGTGCAGTACTGCAGTCTACTTCTGCTGATCACTGGCTGCCAGCAGTTTGGCAGTTCAAATCTCACCAGACTCAAGGTTGACTCAGCCTTCCATCCTTCCGAGGTGGGTAAAATGAGGACCCAGATTGTTGGGGGCAATAGGCTGACTCTATAAACTGCTTAGAGAGGGCTGTAAAGCACTGTGAAGCGGTATATAAGTCTATGTACTATTGCTAATCCAGTGGCCAATGGTTTGAGGACTATGCACATCATATAATCTGCCAAATCTGAGCAATGCAGTGGGATAGCAATATCTTACCAAGTCTTCTTCATAGTACAGGTAGTCCTCGGCTTACAACAATTCATTTAGTGATCGTTCAAAGTTCCAACGGCACTGTAAAAAGTGACTTATGACCGCTTTTCACACTTACTATCATTGCAGCATTCCCATGGTCAGGTGATCAAAATTCAGATGCATGGCAAGTGGTTCATATTTATGATGGTTCCAGTGTCTCAGGCTCATCTTTTGCAACCTTCTGACAAGCAAAGTCAATAGGGAATCCAGATTCACTTATTAACAACCATGTTACCAATTTAACAAATGCAATGATTCACTTAACAAGTATGGCAAGGAAAGTCGTAAAAATGAGGCAAGGATACTTAAAAAAAATGTTTCACTTAGCAACATAAATTTTGGGCTCAATTGTGGTCGTAATTCGAGGACTACTTGTATTCACATTTATGATGGCTTCTCAACAATCTATACCTTGGCTGTGCCTCAGCAAATAAGACTACAGATCCTGAGGAAAACAGAATTTACACTTGACGTCATTCAGAAGTTTTACTGAATACTCTTACATTGAGAGACTGGGCCTGCGTTCCTCTTTCTGGAAATATTTCCTCTGCAAGTAATGAACAAAGAAAACTCAGCACATGATGTATGAGATTGGGAGAATCGGCTTAGTGGTTTCTTGCTGGATACATCTTTTCTGATTGAGAATTTTTTAACAGGTTGTGTTGCCTGGTGCGGGATAAAGTCACAGAGGGAAGAAGATCTTGTAGTACACTAAAGCGGAGATAGGTTTTCAGGGCCAGGATATGTTTTACATTTTAGCTGCCAAGGCTGTATTGAAAAATATGGCACTATCTGTAGCCAAATCTAGGACAACTCCTGATCATAATGCAATCATTAATTCCTGTGTATTCTCATATCTTGCTTGGTTTTGAAATATTTGATTGATTTCAGCACTAGAGTCATTCTCAGATCCACAAGATTTTATAGGTACAGTTGCTACTGAGAGGATTCTCTAGATCTGAATTGGTGTGAAATTGTGTGTGTGGCGGGGGTGGGGGTGTGGGGTAGGGGTGTGGGTGGAAATTAAGAATAGAAATTACCATTGTCATTATTGTAAAATATATGACCAGATCTAAGTAACTTGAAAATAACTTACAAAATGACCTGGTAAACTTCTTAAGTGGTTTAGCAGTTTCTACTAATAAAAGAAAGAAAGAAAGAAAGAAAGAAAGAAAAAGAAAGAAAGAAAGAAAGAAAGAAAGAAAGAAAGAAAGAAAGAAAGAAAGAAAGAAAGAAATCCAGCACACACACAGCCTCTTTTTTGCCCTTAAAGTAGTTAGTCACAAACATGGTCAAATCTCTTTCTTGTGTTTGTGATAGCACACCTTCACACTAAGGGGATGAAAAAAAGTGATGTCTGATAGACCTTGGCATATAGAGGAAGGAATAATTAGTATCACACTGCATTGTAAACCAGCATGGGAGCAGGTAAGACACTGGTCATGAATCTAACTTTCCTATTAAGTAGAATAGGATAAGTTGGCTAGTAGATTTTAAATTGTAATACTTTGAAGGAATCCTTTAGTTATAAAAAATGAAGATGTGATAAAATGAAGGACACCCAAAGAGCACCCTTAATTCATTTCTCACTGCTAGAAGTTCTTGCTACCAACAATTCTGTATTTGGATTACAGAGTTTGCCTGAAAAATTCCAGAAAGAAATAGATGAAAATTTAGGGCAGCATAATTGAAAGGGTAGCCATTCTAATCTACTTCTTCAAAGTAATTCATCAATGTAATCCGCTAAATTAATTAAACTTTTTTTTAATTAACTCCAATTTGTAAGATTCTCCGTATGAAAAAAAAATCTATTAATTTAAATTTGTAAGATTTATCCTCCTTCTAGGGTCAACAATACCTGCAAAAGTAATTTAATTTAAACATTAATGCACTTTAAAAATTAAGTTAAAGGGTTTTACTTCTAAATCCATTTCCATGAAAGTAGCCAGTATTAATACTTTTATCAGCAATGCTTATCAAAATATACAACAAGGCCTATATTCTAAATATGAAGGACTAGGATAATGGGATGCATGGAAATAAGAAAAAAACACTTTTGATTGCATTCAATTAAATCTAATTACATAGGTTAATGCATTTTCCCCATGCCTTTAAATTTTCCACTATTTGTTATGTTAAAACTTACAATTGAGTGGCAATTTTTGATAAGACTGTAGGTTGGAGGTACCCAAGAGTTAGAAACTTTATGTACCCTAAAGTTATGCACTACGAAAGTGTAGGTAATTTTTATCCAATGTTTTTTTAAGAAAAGGGGAAAGAAAATCTTTTTTAATAAGAAAAGGAAATTGGGTTCTTAATCAAAGTGTTTTCTTTTGATTCAGTCCAAGTTAAAGCAGATGATATTCTGAATGGTTGAATTGTACGTTGAAATAAATTTTGTAATGAAAGTATACTCCCAGTCTAATTTCTTAGGATTGTAGGCTTTGATACATTGCCTACAAATAAGACGTAGGCAATGCTTGTTTGGAGTGCACCAAATCAAGTCAATCCTAGTTTATGAATGCATTAAGCACTGTTTATATAATTGGAATCACTTCTATGGTAGGTTGATTGGACACATTGCAAAGGTATTTATTATTTATGTTACAGGAATGAATATAAATGTTAATGGGAAGAATATAGGAAATCAAATGCAGATTTTTAAAAAAAAAAATGAGCCAAGATGGGAGAGGGTAATTAACTAAAAAGATAAATAAATACTCACTAAGAACATTGGAAGGCTTGACTTATTTATTTATTATTCGCATTTCTATGCTGCCCACTCTCCGAGGACTCTGGGCGGCTTACAACAAAGACAGTATACTAAATAGCATATTGCCCCCAACAATCTGGGTCCTCATTTTACTCACCTCGGAAGGATGGAAGGCTGAGTCAACCTTGAGCCGGTGAGATTTAATCCACTGATCTGCTGAACTAGCAATCAGCTGAAGTAGCTGCAATACAGCACTCTAACCACTGTGCCACCTCGGCTCTTTTCTTGAACAAATCATGAACACCCCCACCCCCACCATAAAATAGGAAAACAAATGCTTCCTTGATGGTTATTTCTTATGGCTGCCAAGATGGCTCATTTTTGTTCCTCTTCTATGGAAAAACTGAAATAATGCTTTAAGACTACTTTTAGTGTGTGTGAATAATTAGATAACTTCCCAGCATTTCAGCTTCTCCAAATTTGTTATTTCCATTACAGTTGCTGTGTGACATTGGAAAGTGCCACTATTGAGCAATAAATGTAGGGCAATCTATAGAACGCTAAGCACTTTTTAATCCACCCCCGCTGCCCTTGCCTTGTTCAGATAGGACATCTACCAAGCACATTCTCCTAGAGAGGCACATATCACTCTACAGTAACTGCCTTGCCTAAGGCCTTAGCGAGCTCAGAGCCAGGCATCAGAGCAAGCCTGTGTATACTCATATACTGTGGATACTCATTTAATACCTGGCTCTAAAGATAAATTTCAGATCAGGTATGTTCCTCATGTGGTTGTGTTGACTGTAGAGGCTTATTTAATGTGGGAGAACTTCAGTGGGAGAAAGTCCAATTTTGGGCTTATATATTGTCTTGTTTTTATTCTTCAAAGTCAGATATTCAATTTGGCTTCATAATAATTCATTGTCGTGGGAGGAAGTCACCCATTTCAAGGTTTAGAATTTTTTATTCTTCAATAAAAAGCATGCTTAGCTTTATTTGGATAGCATACAAGGCTGCTGACTCATTGAAAGTTGCACTAGTTTGTCTGTGATACTTATTTTTCTTTTTTTAAAAATAAACATATCCTGAAAGATATTGAAGGTTTTGCCACCAACAATATATTGTTTCTTTCCTTTCTGCATCCAATTACATTGTCTAGCAGTCAAGCTTGTAAATGATGACATCTTTCAGACATTAAAAGCCTAGAAGACTGATTGGGGCTATATTTTGTTCTATTTAGTGTTCTGATACAAATGCTATTCCTTAGTAATCTTGTCACAGCAGAGTGTCAGGTATCTGCTTCTAAGAAAAATGTTGGTTTTCTTAGGTGTCTGGAATATAGTCTCATATTCTATTTGTAGTTTCTCTTCTCAGATTCAGAATTAGCAATTGCGTTCTATGCCTTCCTAATTTTGGAATTTCAAGCACACCAACTTAAATATAGACTCAGACCTGGATTGTGATATTAGTCTAAGACAAACTTAATTGAGTAATTTACTGTTGCAGAATCTCTGATATGCAACAGCCACGAGTTTACAGGTAGTCCTCAACTTACAACCATTCATTTAGTGACTGTTCAAAGTTAAATGACACTGAAAAAAGTGACTTACGGTCGGTTTTCACACAAACATTGCAGCACTCCCATGATCATGTGATCAAAATTCAGTTGCTTGGCAACTGGTTCATATTTATAATGGTTGCAGTGTCCCGGGGTCATGTGATCATCTTTTATGACCTTCTGACAAGCAAAGTCAATGGAGAAGCCAGGTTCAGTTAACAAGCTTAACTGTTACTAGCTTAACAACAGCAGAAATTCACTTAGTAACAGTGACAAGAAAGGTCGTAAAATGAAGCAAAATTCACTTAACTGCGGTGGCACAGTGGTTAGAATGCAGTACTGCAGGCTACTTCTGCTGACTGACAGCTGCCTGCAATTTGGCAGTTCAAATCTTACCAAGCTCAAGGTTGACTCAGCCTTCCATCCTTCCGAGGTTGGTAAAAATGAGGACCCAGATTGTTGGGGGCAATATGCTGCCTCTGTAAACCGCTTAGAGATGGCTGTAAAGCACTGTAAAGCGGTATATAAGTCTAAGTTGTATTGCTATTAACAACTGTCTCGCTTAGAAACAGAAATTTTGGGCTCAAAATTTGTGGTTGTAAGTCAAGGACTACCTGTACGATTTCTGACTGACAGCCCTAATGTCTGGAATGTTATGAGGGTAATGAAGTCACAAATACCATGTGACCCTAACCCATACCTCTTACAAACATCAGTATATAAGAACATAAGGGTGGAATTTGCATCATGGAACTCACTACACATTTCTGACCATCAAAGCCTATCGTGGCTGCTGCTGGCTGAGTGTAAGTCAACATGATATGTTGAGCTATTCTAGTAGGAGGATGGAGTTGGTAGCTTGCTTCTTTCTCCTTGAGGCTTTTATTATGACCCATAAGGTAAAGTATGTCATATACAGTTAAAAATACTCTATTTGCACTTAGTACATACAAACACAAACCTCGAAAGCAACAGGATGCTGAGATTTCAGATTCTGGTACACCTAGTAGATTTACTTTGCATGTTATGCTGGTTCACTTTCTCTTAGATTCAATGTTTAGTTGAATATTGTCATTTTCTTGAATGGTCCTCCCAGGCGCACAGGATTACCTGCCACTTATTTAATTTTAATTTGTTTTTATTTGACAAGTGTTTGTATCTAAGTACAGTAAAAAAAAAACACCTGTGATCTTGCTAGCATATTATAATCTTTTTGTCTTATATACATGGCTGGGATGGAAGAGGCACAGGGATTGAAAATACCTTCGTAAGAAGCTGTTGCAGTCATAGTTAGATCAACTATAAAAGTGGAGCCAGAAACATCATGCATCAAGGTGGATTTCTCCCCCACCCCCAAAGAAATATCACTGCATGTTGGAAAGGGGAACTTGTAATTTCCTTCTCTCTCTCCCACCCTCCCTTATCGCTGTTGTCTGAAGAAGCCATTTATTCCCGGTTACATATAAGCTAGTTTCACGGAACACTTAACAAAGTCAGTTACAATCCTAGCAGCTGCTATATTTGCAAGTTTGTTAAGCTTGGTCCTTCTTCTTCTTGTTATTATTATTATATTGTCATTCCCTGGCCAGGTGATTACAAGTCAGTGAATTGGGCAAATCCAAAAAATATTTTATTCAACCTCCCAGCTCCACTACTTTCTTTAAAAGTTTTAAACCTATCATAATTGTACCATGATGCAAAAATCTCTTGGAATGGGTAAGCATCTATGATGATGATATTATCAATTGAGTAGTATCCAGCTCCTGGTGATTCTATGGACGAGTTTTCTCCACATCTTCTGATCTTGAACTGCTGCTTTGAAGTGCAAGCATCTATATATTTGATATATTTGAGCTGAATGCACTATTAGGTCAATGTCAGACAAAATGTCTCTCCAAAGTAAATTAACCTATTGTAAATGGACTCCTTTTCTCATTCTTAAATCCCTCCCCCTTAATTTAACTGTTACTTTTTAAAAATTCATTTTAAGCTCTACTATTTGCATTGCATATAGCTTCCTCACCTAAAATATTACACTTAAATTAGTTTCAAATTCCTGTGATTCTGGTCAAATTGGGTCTTTAAAATTTCCATTTGACCATAGCATAGTCCTCCTTCATTTGTTCTTCTACCTATATAGCTGGAATATGCAGCATTTTGAGGACAGGACCTATTAGTAATTTTGACGGCATGCTGTAGAAATAGCCACAAAATGGCTGCACCCATTGATCAAAGGAGTAGAGTTAGCTGAGGTGTTTTTATATCCACTCAGTGGGCCCTAAGGCATTCCTTTAGCTGAGCAAGATGTTAAAGAATGGAGTTTCATTATTCTAGTTGCATATTTGTTTATTATTATATTTGCTGGAAGGAAATTATGGAAAGGAGCTCAGAATTCTCTGTTGTTGCATGGCATAATAGTCTCTAAAAATCAAACAGAACAGGACCGAATTTGATATGGGAGGAAAAAGGAGGGAAAAAAGTTAAACTCAACTGCAGTTTGGGGCTTCAAGGAAAAATATCACACACACAAATTAACTCCCCATGCACACACCCAGTACATCCTGTTGACTGTGCTGTTCTAAGCCTTCGTTCTTTCTTGGTCACATGTCCTAGAATGCAGTGTATGGCGCCCACTAAGTTTTCCCACATAAAACCACAGATGCAACATTTATGGTACAGAAATGAAAGTCAACTATTAGTAGAGTTGTGTTCCATATGTCAAACAGAAGACAATCACCCTGCTATTCTTTGACTTAAGAAACCAAAAGGACTGGGTCAGACCTGATTGCTTTTTAAAAACAAAAAACTACTTATTGGAACAAAGATAAGATTAAAAACAACAACAAATAAACATGTTCTCCATTGAGAAATAATGCCAGTCTTAACATTTATATAGATGGGAAGAGATCTATAAATAAAAATTCAAAACTTTTAGTTTTCACATCCTGCAACATTTATCTTATAATTTTATTGGATGCTAGAGATATAGTCTCTTCTTCTTACCTTCTAGCTAAAGTTAGTTCTGCTTCCTATAAATTTGGCCCAGGGGTGCTATTCAGCAGATTCTGACAGGTTCTGGAGAACCGGTAGGGGAAATTTTGACTAGTTTGGAGAACCAGCAAATACCACCTCTGACTGGCCCCAGAGTGGGGTGGGAATGGAGATTTTGCAATATCCTTCCCCCAGGAGTGGGGAGGGAATGGGGATTTTGCACTATCCTTCCCCTGGAGTGGAGTGGGAATGGAGATTTTGCAGTATTCTTCCCCTGCCATGCCCACCAAGCCATGCCCACCAAGCCACTCCCACAGAACTGGTAGAAAAAAAAATTGAATTCCACCACTGGTTTGGCCTCATTAGTATTTAGAGATGGTTTTAAATCATTATGGCTTAAAAAAGCTTTTGATAGAATTCCGGGAGGCGGCAGGAAATGCTAGAGCAATGGATTTGGGATTTAGGTCTCCAAACAAGCTTAAGTAAAGTGTCACCTCACAATATTTATCATTTGCTTCTAAAAGGGTTTGCTCCAACTCTTATTTATCGCCTACAGTATTCCAATTTTGAAATTGATTTTCACTTTAGCCAGATAATGGATACTTCACCCTCAGCAGTCCTTCTTGAACATTTTAAGGGTACTCCTAATGTACCTTTGGTTATGTCCAGGTGGTGGTGGTTCAGTAGAAACTCTAAGCCATATGCGTACACTCTTTCCTATATAAGGATTCAAGACACTCTTTTATATCCTGTCTTAAAGAAATTTAAGGGAGTGTGATTTCTATTTAATGTTACTTCTTTCAGACAAGGATTCAAAAATAACCTTTCAAGCCGCACTTTTCTGCTACAATTGTATGATATGCCACACCATCACTTAATTTTGGAACTTCTTATAATAGTATTTATTTGGATTTATTTTAGCAACTTTGTTCCTAATTATTTTTAGTTCCATTATACTGTTTTATTTTTCTTAAATGCGCTCGTGTGTGCAGGCACACCTGCACACAAACACATTGAGGAATATGATACTTTTTTTTATTAGATATTTTGTTTGCTTCTGGCCTTAGGGCTGTAATAAATGTGATTTTATATTTACCTTATCAACTTTTCTGTTGAATGTAACAACAGAACTGTGAAAATCCTTCAAAGGTTTGTTTTCCCATGCAGATGAAACACCTCTCTTAGCAGCTTCATCTTTTCCAGAAAAAAAAAAAAAATTTTTTAAAGCAGCATTGCAAAAACTTTCTTCTGAAGGATTTTCAGGCTTTTGTCTTAGCTTTTATAGGCATTCTGTATTATCTTCCCTCATAACTTTATATAATTTGAATTTTTTTTTAGACTTCTGGAACTGATTATAAATCATCTTATATCCAGCAGCAATATGATATTGTTTTTGTTTTTGTTTTTATTAAATTTGTATACCGCCCTTCTCCCGAAGGACTCAGGGCGGTGAACAGCCACAAATAAAAAACACATACATACAGAATTTAAAATAGAATAAAACAAATTAAATCAATTTGGCTGAGACAAATTTAAAATACCCAATAATTTAAAAAACCAATTTAAAATTTACATTTAACAGGGGAAAAGATTTAGGCCAGGCCTGCTTGATGAAATAGAAAAATCTTAAGTGAGCGGCGGAAGGCGCGCAGATCCAGGATCGTCCGTATCTCCGGGGGGAGCTCGTTCCAGATTGTAGGTGCCCCCACAGAGAAGGCTCTCCCCCTGGGGGCCGCCAGTCGACATTGTTTGGCCGACGGCACCTGGAGGAGCCCCTCTCTATGGGAGCGTACTGGCCGGTGGGAGGCTATTGGTGGTAGCAGGCGGTCCTGTAAATAACCAGGCCCTAAGCCATGGAGCGCTCTAAAGGTGATAACCAAAACCAAAATATAAGCAGATCTTACAAACTATTGTTCAGAGTTGCTCAATATCCTAGTGCCGTGATGGCGAACCTATGGCACGCGTGCCACAGGTGGCATGCGGAGCCATATTGGGCATGTGAGCATGTGATTTAGCTCAGCTCCAGCATGCATGCGCACACTGGCCAGCTGATTTTCAGGCCTTCTGATTTTCGGAAGTCGGCAAATGGGCTGTTTTCAGCCCCCAGAGGGCCTCTGGGAGTGGGGGTGTGGAAGGCTATTTTCACCCTCCCCAGGCTCCTAGAAAGCTTCTGGAGCCTGGGGAGGGAGAAAAATGGCCCTACCAGGCCCACCGGGCCATCTCATTGCCAAAAGCGGGTGGACGACAGGGGGGCGGGGTCACACACGCATGCGTTTGCGGCGGGGCAGGGCACATAAAATTATGGGTGTGGGCATGCACACGATGGCAAAAAGGTTAGCCATCACTGCCCTAGTGTGTCATTGGGTCTGTGACCCCCGCCGCATATTGTCATATCTTCCCTGACCAGATAAGAATGTGAGAGAGGAAGACTGGGTTCTGGGTAGAATCTAATTAGATGAAAGAAATGATATATTATATACACACTGTGTCATGTTTTATATCTTTCTCCAGAAGTACGAATTTCTATGCAATCCATTTTTTTCCAAAGCTGCTGGTAATATGAAAAAACAAAACAAAAACAAAACCTAAATGCAAACAAAGCATGATATAACTGCCTTATCCTCCTAATGATTGAAATTGTATTGTGGTCTCAATTATGAGCAATGTATAAATGAATATATAGGCATTATTCTTGAAGTATTTCATGTCCTGAGAATTATTATAAGCATGCTGATGGTAATGGCTGATTGTCTATGAGAAATAGGTCCTATATCAGATCAATTCTAGGATACCCATTCTAGATAGGAATGGGTTCAAAGCCAAATTGCATTCCTATTTGAATATAGTCTTATTAGATCAGAAAGAAGAAACACAGTTACGTTCATAACAGTCAAACATAAAGAAAAAGTTTTGTTCTTTTTGGGTAAACATGACCATTTTCACCAAACTGCACTGCACTCATTTCTTTTTTGCAATCACACAAACACTATTAGCTACTGAATCTATATTGGAAGATATAGGAAGACAATTAGAGGTGTAAATTTGCAAGTAAATGGCACAAGCTAAAACAATTATAGCCCACGGAACTGTTGTAATCAAATGAAGTGAGATTAGAACTATAGCCTTAGGCCCTATCCATGGGCAGAGCAATAAACCAATGAGAATAGTTGCTCTTGTGCAAATGCTACTCATGATAGGTCCAGCTGTTAACAATAGTATAAATTGTCTTTTGGGGATTCATAGAGAATGGAAGGCTACCTTTGAATCCTCACATATACCCCATTCCTGCTCCCAAGCAAGCAACTGCCATGATAGCTGGCCTCCTCTCTAATTGCTCCATGTGCAGCTGTTACCTAAATTCTCTCTCTCCTGCCCCCGTGACATATACGAGAATATATTTGCATGTGGTCTGTGTGGAATCAACACAGATCATGAATATAAGCTTATTTCTGTATGTTCTTCAGGTTTCCTTGCATCTAGGCATAGGCTGTTGAAATCAATTATGTAAGTAATATTTTAAATGAACCAATTTAACCAATCTACAAGATGCTCATATCTGTACATTTAAGAACACAACAGCTATTCTCAGTTTAATACTAAATTATCAGTTTCCCCTATACCTAATGAGGAATTATGACACTTAGAGAAAGCTATAAAATGCTGCAGTTGCTATATAGACAGACAATGACAAATAACCCTTATTCACAGTTATATTTCCAAAAATATATTTACAGTCTATTACAAAGATTACAAATGGAAGTGTCTATGTAATGGGATTATGTTAATTCAAATATTTTTGTTTATCTTTTTTTTTTTACAGATTTCTTTAACAAAGGGTGAAAGAAGAAAAAAATAGCATAATCAAAATTATTTTTCTAACAAAATAAATAAATAAAACAACAAATAAAACATTGTACAGTGCTGTAAAAGGAAAAAGAAAATGGGAGGAAGGGCAAATTATCTATTTGAATTCTTTGTAACTATCTTTGGTCCTAAACGTGGGAAAACACATTATATAGCACTGAAAAACATGTTCCTTTTTGTGATGCTCTGTTAAGTAAAATAGAAAAATATAGTGCATTTTCAATGTATTCAGAGCTCACTGCACATAAATGTGTGTACAAAACAAGACAGTATAAATAAAATGTACAAGTTTTACAAAGGAACATTTACAGGGTTTTTTTTTCATTTTTTCTTTTCTTTTTGTGGATGCCCACATTATCAAACAAGTCTTAATTTATATGACTGATCCCTGGGATCTTTCTCAATGAAAACCAATAGAAGCATCCCAGTTCTCTTTGGAAGTACAGCTATTCACTGCTGGGTAGCTCACGATTTTCATATTTTTGACAGCATTAGTCACCTGTTTCATATATAGTCCTGCGACACACTTTGTTATTGCTTATGGTAATTATATATTTCACTCAACTCAAGTACACATATATTAAATTAAAACTGGTATTTTTTTTAAAAAAAGGGTTCTCTCACTCAACAATCGTCTTTCAGTCAGAAGTTCTGAATGCATGCGCCTAGAGCAGCTCATTAAAACACACATACACACACATACACACAATGAAATGTTGAAGTGCCACTTGCCTTATATTCCTACACCTGTAATAGAAAATCCAAAGGCACCATCTGACAGGAACATGTCCCGTGCAAGCCCTGTTATCTGTTGTCCATCTGTCACTCATTTCATTAGAGCTTGCACAAGAGAATTGCAATCCAGAGAATGATGGGTAGACTTGGGGCTCATGAGGTCCTAGGACCTTCAGAGCACGATTACGTTTTTTGAAATCACATTCATTTCAATGTGTATGACTTCCTCATTCTGAACTGGGCTTGTCTCAAAGTGTGAACCAGAGAAAGATATGTATCCCTGGTGTCAACCCCGGTGTTTTGATTTCATATGGATTGTTATTTGGAACCCTGACATCTGGCTTGTACATTATTAGTAGAAATACTGGTAAGAATTATGTGAATTGCTGCAGACTGGGTTCTCGTCATTGCTTTCCACTACAGATGAGGTTGTCTATTACAAGGAAGGCAATTTATGAGTGAGGTCATCTGCCTACCCACGTTTCAAACAGCATGATTGGTAGAAGTATGGACAGAAAATAAGCCCTAGCTGATAAAAACAGCATGTATCCACAAGCCTGAATGCAATTTCTTCTGAATTTATATGCAGTGTACTCTTCTCTGGATTGCATCCTCACATTCTTACTTCTGCAAGAGGGACTACATTCATCTTAATCTCATATTAGCCATATGCTTATTATTTCTCTAGACCTTCTAATGTACATTGTTGAAAAAATAAAAATAAAAAGACACCCAATCCCCTGCAAGAACAAACACCCAATGTGCTCTGATTAAAAGGCTAAGCAACACTATAGTACTTGTACTTGTTCTGTTTAGACACCTACTGTACCATCAATCATTCCATGAAAGGGCTTCAACCCATTTAAAGTTGCAGTTGTACAGTTTCCTTTAACCCAGGCAACCTACTAAAACCATCTTTCAAACCATTTCTTAAAAAGTGCCTAGGCATTTTTAGGGAACATTATTGCTAGGTTCACCATTTTATTCATTTCCTGTTTAAAGAAGAGTGTGTGATTTACTTATACAAAATTATTTTAAAAAATATCAGAACTCTTGGCAATGATTTTTTTTCCTGATTTCCTGCCAATTAGCAAACCACATCAATGTGGTGTGGAATAAACAGACAAAAATAGATGCCAAAATTAGAAAAAGAAAAAGAAAATCCTGGCCAACCCTGCTTCACCCACCCAGTAGCTAGCCTGATACACATTTCCCTGTTACACTTCTTGTGGCTATAGAAACTTGTACAATCTTTCAAAACTCCCCAGTGTAATAATGTGTCATATGCTTAGCACTAAGAAGGTCCAAAGATATAAATGCAACACTAAAAAGAAGTTCTATATGAAAAAGGAACACAACTGATTTCTTAAAACAAGTTTGAAATGAAAGTTTTAAGGAAAATATTTGTTGACTTTAACAATATCATGATTTTTATCTGACAAATATATTCTTTCTTTTAAAATCCTTTATATACACTTTAAAAAGTCCATTAGATAAAAAGGAGGTTAGAGAGTTCAAGGTGTTCGTAGGTGTTTCAGGTAGTACTTTGTTTATTGTCACTTCTTTTGTTGCCGCCATTAGTAGATCTGTTTTCCCTTTTTAAGTAACTTTCTGGTGGCACTTAGGAGTTCAAGTCTGTAGGTGCTTCTGGTGGCCTCCTGTCACCTGCATGAAGGCTCTGTCAAATCGCGTGTCTTCCAGCAGCACTTCATGAAGACTGAAGGCTGGCACTGTTCTCTCAAGTCTGTCCCCTCCCTTGGAAGGGAGAAATGTCTCATCACACTTGGATGCCAGTGCCATGCAAATGTAACATTTGTGCTCTCATAGTCTGAATGCTGCTCATGATTTTCTTTTGATGGCCAACCAATGTGATTCCTAAGCTCATTATGTCACTATGGGGAGGGAGGAAAATTCAATATTAGTAATCTTTCAGTAGAGCGGAACAGAAAAGAAACAGCAATACTGATACAACCAAATGATATTCAATGCGTTATCGGCATGCCTGGCTTTTCAGGTGATTACTTCACCCTATTATTATAGGATGAAGTAATCACTTGAAAAGCCAGGTACACATGCACAGTGCTTTCTGATGACATAGACTGTGGCGAGTAAAAACAAAATCTTAAAAATTGCTATTATCTTCCATTAATTGGCAAGGGTATATGCTCCAAGGAGATAACATGACCCCTGCAGTGAAGGTCAGATATCTCTTAGGATATTAACTATAGCTATTGCTTTTCTTTTTCAAAGGAAGAGAGAGAGAGAGAGAGAGAGAGAGAGAGAGAGAGAGAGAGAGAGAGAGAGAGAGAGGCAGCACAATTTTAAAATTTTACAACTTTTATTTAGACTTAAAACTCTCCCTGACATTCTGTCATACAGAGTAGCACACAGTGATATTTAACATCCTCAAGTCATGTTGCTCTGAAGCACAACTTTCTTTACTCCTTGTGTGGTTGTCACATAAGGTCATTGAAAATGTCTCAATATGAAGCACTTGTTTGCATAAAAAACCAAGAAAGGGTCGTAAAAATCTGGTTCATGCTTAGAAGGGGCTACTTTTGGTCAATACTGTCTTTAACCATATTGAAGTCCTTAACTAGCAAGAAGCAAGTTCCCCATACGACAATAGTTTTTACTACCCTGCAAAGTCAAACTCTCTTTTATAATAGTTAAACAAATATTAGCAAGTGGTACTCCCCTCCCCCTTAATAGAAGGCTGAGTAAAATGTTAATTAGGTGACTAAATCTTGGGGATTTTTAATACATAAACTTTATATAACCTGGCCAAATATTTCTCCTCTGCCAATTAAATGAGACAAAGATAAGCAGAAATAGGTAATATAAGCATACAGTTCACTTACTCAATAGTCATCCTGGCTACTGTCTCAAGGTTATTGTAACCTGCAGCAGAAAAATTATCCTTGTATCTTTCCATCTTGATTGCTTGCAACCATTCCCCTACAGAGCAAAATGTTGTGAAATCTGGGGTGTTCTGGTCCAGAAGAGGGCTGATTGGTCTAGGTTGAATGAAAAATATTGTTTCAGGTAAAAAGAAACATAATTCAGTATTTGTTACCTAGTAGAAATATAATAAAACTAAAATGTATGTAATAAAAAGCAAAAGTCCAAGAAATGCTTGTTAAGCATGTACAAACCTATATTACTGTGTAACATTCTAGTAGACTATTAATACTTTAGAAATGGTCTGGTACTCCAGTGCTTACCTGCTGTTTTCTCCTTTCCTCCCCTTTCTCCTTGTTTTTGTGTAAATTGCCCAGCTATCTTTATCCCTCTCCCTTTTCATTCTGTAAAATTGTTACTAAATTGTAGCTACATCTGGTCATCAACAGTAATAAAGGATTTTATCTGAATCTGCCACTGAGTTACAATCATAGCAGTCATCTAAAAGTTTTAGATGTTTCAATATTTAGAACAAAATAAAATCTTCTTTGTTTTCCATAATGACCAATAGAATACTTGTAAAATAAAGTAAATATAATTGCTTCTTATCTCATCCCTCGACACCCAAAATGGTAAAAGAGAAATTAAAGAAGAAGAAGAAAAAGAAATTTATTTGAAATCGTATACTACAGTATGTGTTCTCCTTGAAGACCGGGCTTAATTTTACACATGTCGATATAAAATGAAATTTTTATTTAAAATAGATGACTATATCTAATCTAATACAGTCATGGGATAATGCATATTTCTGATATCTATTTAGGTAGAAAGTACAAATATAACTGCTTCACTAATGGTAGAATCCTTTTCTTGCTGAGACTTTGAAAAGGGATACAAAAGAGGTATTAAGCAATAATCAATGATCATCAATGAAAATGATAAGCCCAATATATGTCTCTTTGTGTATACGTGTGTGCTTGTGTGTGTTATTGAAGAAAAGTCAAGCTTCACTAGTTTGGGTGCAAGAGAAAGTCTTGATGGAGTTCAGGGAATTAATTTTCTCTTTTTGTGTGTGATGTTCTATTTGGAACACGGTTTCTAAGAAACCATCGTAACCTTCTCTACCTCATCCTGGATGACTGTGAAAACATCTAGATAGGAGACTGGTACCTTATGGCAGGGTTGAAATCCAATTTTTTTCCCTACCGATTCTGTGGGCATGGCTCAGTGGGCGTGGCAGGGGAAGGATATTGCAAAATCTCCATTCCCACCCCACTCCAGGGGAAGGATATTGCAAAATCTCCATTCCCACCCCACTCTGGGGTCAGCCAGAGGTGGCATTTGCCGGTTCTCCAAACTACTCAAAATTTCCACTACCAGTTCTACAGAACCTGTTAAAACCTGCTGGATATCACCCCTGCCTTATGGATATGTTTTTGATTTATGATCCTTGGACAAGATATTGTGGATATCAGCAGCTCTGGACTATCATTCTACAACAGGCCTGCTCTTTTCTTTCTTTCTTTTTTTTTTTTACAGGTGAGAGATTCTCTTCAGATCATTATCTGCCTAATTTACAACTGCGCTGTCCTAGCATCTGTTAGCTGATTTACAACCAAGCTAATAAAGCCATTGGAAATATGCTAATTGTTTCCTGCTTGTCTGGCATTCAGTCTAGTGCAGGACTGATCAGCACAAGCCCCACTGGCTCAATAGCACCAGTAATAGGCACCAATGTAGCTTCGCTGGAGAAAGAAAGACTCTTTTTCCTTATTGACAAGACATGATCTTCAGCTAGTGCTACGAACCATCTAATAGACCTTGGGAATGTGGAGACTGGTGCACAGCTATTAGAGAAGAAAACAGGAAAGATTCCTGAGTCAGGGGTAGTTAGGAAGAATTGTGAGAAAGGGACTGAGAGTAACACTGCTTTAATTATGCTAGGTATACGTTGAACTGGAGAACAGCCTTGACAGGCTTTCGATATTCTGTTATACTACCTTACTAGCAATAAAGATATTTCCAGAAATCCAAATGGTTCTGGTTTTTCAAATTTGCAAGTGTCACAGTCTTGATAGTGAATGTGCCTTGGAGGAATTTGATTTATTTATCTGTTTATTTCAAGCTAGACACTGCCTGACTCCAATTGACTCTGGGCTGACCACGTAACTCTAACTGCCTTCTTGGAAGACAGAAGATTCCTGCGGGTGAGAAAACATTTGCAAGAGGTTTCTGTCGTATGGTCAGTCCCACGCATGACTAAGCAGCAGAATTAGAGAAAAGTGGAAGAACAGTACATGTAATGGTCTACTGCACTATGTCTTAATCTTGGGTTGTTCGCACGACATTCAGAAACATTTTGCACTGCTTGGAGTTGGAAAGCTTTGAACCCTTAATGTTAAATTTAAGATTGATAAGAGCCATGCAGCAGAGACCTAAGGAAAATGTGTGGGTGGTAGTGTAATTCAGGAGTACCCGATCCCTGGACCATGGCCCACTACCAGACCATGGCCTGTTTGAAACCAGGCCGTGGGAGAGATGGGCAAGTGCACGCCCATAAAGCTCCCCTTGTGGGAGTGGAGGGCGCTTGCACTTGCACATGAAGCTCCATTCACTTGAGTGGAGGGTACTTGCACTCATCCATGAAGCTCCATTTTTGTGGAAATCATTTCCATGATTTCCAAGCCACCCAGAGTTACCCTGAGATAAGATGGGCAGTCTATACATTTTGTAAATAAAACAAAACTGGTCTAAGTCTTTTCTGAAGCCAGCCAACTGGTAGCCAGTGTCAAATTTCATTGTAGCAGATTTCAAAGTTCAATTATGTGTTGTGTAAAAATAATAATAAATTTTGTCTGCCCTGATTCTTCCAGGATTCAATTTCATTGGTTACCTAGATCCTAGAATGTTCTGAAGGTAGGAATAGCTTTTCCTTTTCCACTTCTCCTTGTCCACATTATGAATAATAATGCATAATGCACCTCAAACACCACAAACGTCCCCTCTCATTTGTTTCCTTTCTAGATTAAAAAGCCCCAAATGTTACAACCTTTCCCCATAAGGAAGTCGCTGCAACTCCCTTGATCAACTTAGCTGCTGTCTTCTGAGATTTCTCTAGTTCTATATCTTATTTCTGATATAGAGGAATAAGAAATGCACACAATATTTCAGCTGCAGTTGCACCACTGATTTATATAATGGAATTATGTGATTGGCATCTGTATTTTTTTCTTATCCTCCTAACATATTGTTTTTTTTACAATGGGAGCATATAGTGTTGACTTTACTGAACTATGTTAAACTATTACATTTTAAAGTCATAAATGAAATAATAGAATAGCCACAAAAAAAAAGCATCAATTAAAAATATCATTCAGCAAGCAAAAATGCCACTAAATTGTCTAAAGGATGGCAGTGAAAGTCAATAAAAAAAGAGATAAAGGTAAAGGTTTCCTTGTCAGTTGTGTCTATCTCATCTCTGTTTCTTGGCCAAGAGGGCCAGTATTGTCTAAAGACAATTTCGGTGGGGTTGTAGCCAGCATGGAACGCTGTTACTTTCCCATCAAAGTGGTACATATTAATCTTGTGTTTTCATGCTTTCAAACTGCTAGGTGGGCAGAAGCTGGGGCAATTAATGGGAGTTAACATGTACCATTTTAAAAAAATAATTTGGGTGCCACAACTGAGAAGGCCTTTGTGATTCTATCCAGATATCACAGAACTGGTTCTCTATAGCAAAACAAGATTAATTGGACAGATTAATTTCACATAAGACAATTTATAAGGCATTCTGGCACCTTATACAATCTCAACCTCTTTTTGCACAGAAAATTATATCTAATAGTGCTTTCTATCAGTTTTGAAAAAAGAATGAAACAAACATCAAATAGGTATGTCAAATCTAATATGACATATCAAATAATAATATAATTATTTTAAATAAAATTCCACAAACATTTGTTAAAATAATCAAATTACCACTGTTCCATCCAATTACAGTGCTTCTGTAGACATACTCTTCTGTCCTTTAGTATTTCAAATAGCAGTATATCCTGATCTTCTAATTCTGCCCAGAAGGCAAATGGCCACAATTTTACATCAAGTATTTGTTTCAATGGCAGTCTATAATGATATCTTGACATAATCCAGTATGAAGTTAATTAAGCAAATCAACAACTAATTGGAGTGAGAAAGGCAAATTCTACAAAAAAATATTACTTCCAAATGGTTATCTTTTTTTTCAAAATGGAATCTAGTCAGATAAAGCTGTCATTTTCTCTTGGCTTATGATAACATCAATATACTGTACCACTAATATAAGCTAGATTTAATACCTAGTTTACCCTTGTAAAAGCATCTGGAATATGGAACGATTGAACTTATCCCAAATAAGAGCCTGAGTGGCATAGCAAGCTAATGCCTCCTATTAAGGCAGCATTTAATATCCAGCTGCCTGCAATTACTGCGAGTTCTAATCTCACCAGGCTCAAGGTTGACTCAGCCTTCCATCCTTCCTAAGGTGGGTAAAATGAGGACCCGGTTTGTGGGGGCAATAAGCTGACTTTGTATAAATATACAAAAGTATGACGGCTATTGCTTAACAAATTGTAAGCCGCCCTGAGTCTCCGGAGAAGGGCGGCATATAAATATAAATTAAAAAATAATAATAATAATAATGGCAGGATAAAAAAAATTGAAATAAAATAAATAAATCATGGGCCAACAACAGCTGAAACAAAGAAAAGCTGTCTAGAATTTTAGCCTATAATTTAGGAATCTAATCCGTAACTTACCTACTACAGGTTCCTAAAGGAGTCTTCAAGCTATTTGGATTCCGAATCATTTTATCCAGAATGCCCACAATCTGTTCAAACTTTGGCCTTTCTGCACGTTCTTTCTGCCAGCAGTCTAGCATCAGCTGGTGAAGGCCTGCTGGGCAGTCCATGGGCGCTGGCAAACGATATCCTTCTTCAATTGCTTTTATAACCTAATAACAAAACCCGCCATGAGTTTAAATTTTTACAGCTCATGAAGAATCCACCAAATTAAGCAAAGTTTTATGAAACGTAGCTTTCAAATAGAACCTACTGTTCTAGCACAACACTTTCTGTTGTTGTATAATACTGTAAACTTGTTTTTATTGTCCGTGCCTATTAAACAGATTATAGTATTTCGTAATGTATGCCGAGAACATAGCTGCATTACCTAGTCAAATCAGCAGGAGGGAATAGCAATTAAATTCACCATGGGTGCAACTGAGAAACTGATACATGAGATACTCTTTGAAAGCAATATTTATTTGTCCAAGAGGCTCTTTTTGGCAGGGAAACAAAGCATGATTAAACAGTCTGTGTATACATCTAGGTATCTATATCTAGATGAAAATGAAATGGATGAATGAAAATTAGTGTATAATAGAAAAGAAAAGAAAAGAAAATGCTTTCCAAAGATGACCCTCTCAACAGCAGCCCAAACTAGATGTGACTCTAATCAAAGATTGACCATGGAATGTTTAAGTAACTGTTTAGTATCAAAATATAGTGTAGGCCAACATAATAGCTCAAGGATGAGTTAAGCCATTATTATTTTTGCAGCATTGATTTATTGATGTTGAAGTAACAAAAAGAAAATAACCAAAGCAAAACCAGAGAAGAGGATCACAAGAAGCTTTTGTTAAGTTCACCCAGCACTGGTAAGCTGAAATGTAGTTTCATAAAAAAATACCAATATAATGGGCAAAACAGCATTCCACTGATAAGACAAAAACATTTTCTTCTACAAATTTTTGCAGAAGTCTACAGGCAAACCCATTATTTTAATATTTTAAAATATTAAACCCAATATTTTAAGTGGGAAATAAATCATAGCTAGAAATAAAGAGGGCTTCATGGCACAATGGCTACATGACAAAAACAATAACCAAATAATCCACCTTTCTCCTTGCTATTTTTCTTATCTTTATTTTGGAAATAATATCATTATTATATCAGTGGTGAAACATTTACACTATAAATATTAAATTAATGAATGGCTTCTTGTTGTAGAAGTACACTGGGTAGGAACAACAAAGTTTCTAACAATAGCTATATGCTATTTTATTTTGACCACTTATCAGAAATATATGTATAAATACATATAGGCAGGTCACAAACACACCATTTAAGCACTTTTAATGAATTTAAGGTCCATTCTCATGTTTGTTTATTGCTTGGCTAATAAAATAATCCTTTATTGAATCTTACTTGCACTTTGACAAAAGTTTGCAACTTTGTTATAACTGTGCAATATGCATTTGATAACACATAATTTACATAAAAATGTATTTGAGCTTCCTGAATAATCCTTTAGGACTTTCAATAAATAATGAGGGAGGATGTTTTTATAGAAATTACCATATAACAATTTATGAGCCATTGTTTTCATGTTTCCTGTGTTGCAAGCGAAATAATGCTCATCGTATCGTGCCTTTTCCTTCAAACATCACTGAATGCAATGCCTCCAAGTAGGCCAATAAAATGCTCTGTGGAATGTTGGTATTGTAATCATTCTAAGGTATCTTGCTGGCTTAAACATATACATTTGATTTCCCGAGGTGAAAGAGCTGTATTTATGTAACCCAAATCTATATGCCAGACCATATCACAAACACACTATTTAATCACTGACTTGGCTTTTCAATATCCCATTAAAACAAGGAAATCTTAGGAGAGGCTGTAATAACACAGCTCCCTCTCCAACCAGCATTTTTAGATAGGTAGAAATTTAGCTGAAAGTACATGGAGCGCTAAACCATTAGAAAGAAATGTTAACTCTAGTCATACATTGAGAATAACTATCCACTGTTGTGACTTCACTCTCACAATCCTTGCTTTGAACTGAAGTTGTGTATTTGTAACATAAGGGGGATCTGAAATAAATCTTTAGGAATGTCAACTATGGAATTTTTAGTTTCACTTAGTGTATGGGTCATATAACAGCTGTGCTCAGGACTTTGCGAGACATATTTTTATTGCAGCAGAAGTAACATGAGCACATTTGGATTCGGTATATATTACAATAACTATCATTTGGCAGACAGAATTTAAATGTACTGTCCTTTTTATTCACGATGCCTGCAAAACAGTCCTATTGCTGAATGTTGGGAATGTCATTAAGCAATTAGAATAGCTGAAGTCTCTTTATATAGTTGAAATGTCATCAGAAAAAGGAATAGGAAATAGGAAATTGCAATAGGAAAAGAGAGCAACCTGTGGGAAGCAGAAGTCAAGGCAGAACATTTCACTTGGAACAAGAGTCTCTCTCACGTTCATCTAATTTCCACCATTGAACTTCATTTCTGCTTCAGAATCATAATTAGATTAAGCAGTCTTTGAGGACCAAATTATAGATACTCCTCCACTTACGACTGAAATTGAGTCTGGAATGACAGTTCTAAGTCATGCTGATCATTCAGTGGGCCATCTCATGGCTACGCCTATTTTGAGGATCTTTTTTTGGGTGGTTGTAAAAGCAAATGCTGCGGTCATTCATTGAGCAGATGGTTTGCAGTGGGAGGTTTTTTTTAATGTAAACCAGAAGTAAATACTGGTTTCTGAGGAAAATGTCATCAATCGTGGTCATGTGACCCAGGAATGATGGAAATGGACATAAATGCAGGCTGGTTGCCAAGTGCCCAAAATGCGATCATGTGACGGGGCAGCGTACTGGCCATTGGAACTTCGAACCCAGGTTGTATGTAGCTTTTCTGGCATTTCTTGAAACTTTGAATAGTCATTAAAGGACCGGTTGTAAGTCGAGAACTACTATAAAAGTTGTCTACGGGAAAAGAGAATAAGGATGTTAAGCCAAGCTCTAGGACCGTGATGGCGAACCTATGGTACGGGTGCCACAGGTGGCACGCAGAGCCATATCTGTGGGCACGCAAGCGTTGCCCTAGTTCAGCTCCAGCACGCATGCATGCACCAGCCAGCTGATTTTCAGGCCTTCCGGGCCCACCGGAAGTCAGGAAAGAGGCTGTTTCTGGACTCCAGAGGGCTTCCAGGGGGGGTGGGGAAGGCTGTTTTTGCCCTCCCCAGGCTCCAAGAAAGCCTCTGGAGCCTGGGGAGAGTGAAAAACAGGCCTACCGGCCCACTGGTAACCTTTTTGTCATTGTGTGCCAAAAGCAAGGGGAGCGCACCTGCGCAGGGGTGGGGAGGCATTAAATGGTGTGGGCACGCGGGTGCGCAACTGCCCCACACCCATTTTTGGCACGCGGTGGCAAAAAGGTTAGCCATCACTGCTCCAGGATATTACAAAAGTGGTATGAGGAATATGAAGAAAAATGAAAAGACAAGAAATGAATTTTGAGAGAGGAAGGAAAAAAGTAAAACAGAAGACAAAAACAATGAAAAGGAATTTCCAGACAGAAAGCGGTCAACTTCTTCAAAATCATCAACAAAGCTCAACTTCCCAACCAGCAAAACTCAACTTCCCAACCAGCACTCCAAAGCCCATGTCACACTTACATTTGTATCACAGATCTTGTATCTTGGAAATATAATTATCAGTATTCAACTAGGGAAGACAACTTATGTATATGTTTGTTTCGCTTATGTACCTTTTTTTTGGTGTAGTCTTGTTTAGCCTAGTTTTGTATTTTTTTCTTTTTTGGGGGGTTTAATTTTTTGAATAAAATAAAAACATGATTTTAAAAAGATAGTATAAATCACTAATATGGAAGTGGTTTTTCTTCTGCAAAAGAATAGATAAAGCATAGAAAATACAACATACTTCCCTAAAATAATGGAAGCATTTTTTTTTCATCAAACAGGAAATATTTTATTTATATACTTATTAAAATAATCCCGATCTATTTTTTCTTTATAATTGAGAAACAATTTGCTTTATTTAGCTATTTACAGAACAAGCAAATAGCACAAACTCAATGCAAAATTTCAGCAAAAGAAAATATTGATTCTGAGTTTCCTTATTTTTTTTTTAAAGATAGGTAAGCTTTGCCTTCTAGCTATCTTATCTTCCTGCCAAACATCTTTTATGTTGCATCTAGTACAGAAGGAAGGTGTCAAAAGGAATGAAACTCTACTGAGTGTCTTGGGAATGTCAATACTTCTTTTTCTCTGCCCCAAGGACTTGTTTGCCCATATTTTGACAGTCCATGAAATCTCTGACACTGAGACCTGTCAAATATTAACAACTTTCATTCTGCCGAAATGACTCATCATTTAGATTTTATATAAAAGTAATGATGATAAAATTCAACCTTACCCTAACCTTTGATTGCTATCACTCACTCTTAAGAATTGTTAGAGAAACATTATGTTCTCTCCATATCTTTATCTATACAGAACAGTGTTGATTTACAAATAGTGTATTTCTAAATGAAATGAAACTCTATTTGGCAACTCTGATTTGATTCTCACATAATGTAACTATGGTAAGATTGCAATAATAGCATTGACTTTAATGCAACATGTGATGTCATATCAGATATTATATCCACAATGGCTTCACTTCTGCTGACAAATATCTCCTTCTATGTAATCAGCCCCTTTCCCTCCCCTGCATTATGTTCTGCTTCCAGTCTAATAGAAGAAAAAAATAATAACTCCTGCCTGTAGATAAACAGGCAGGAGAAGAAGGCTATTCAGCAGCAAATTTATGCAATGAATATGCAACTGTTTTCCATCCTCATGGGAAAAATTCAGTCTTGCTTAATATAAATGGACTCAGAGAGAAGCTGGATGTTTTCTACAGGTTGTTCATTTTTCAGAAGCTCTATATTACAATCTGCATTTAGCTACACCTATGAGTCATAGTGACTCACATATTTGCTCCAGTGAAACAAATTTTAATTAATTGATTAAACAATTTCTCTTCATATTATCAGATACACAGGTGTCCATGCCTAGTCACACTGATGCTGAAATCATGAAAACTATGTATGATGTCATTAAAACTCTTCCTTTTTATACTTGTATATTTAATCACGTGTTCCTACTTGCCAACTTGTAGTCACATATTGCCAATCAATAGTAATACCACATAATGTCATAGTCCAGTGCTCACTAATGAACTGATTATTTGCTTTATAAATATGAAATTAAGTTATTTTAGGATATATATTGTATTTTTGTAGAATATAAAATATTGTAATGGACTGCTGATTTGCAGACAGAAATTTCACTTATTCCTGATGTCTGCTTATTTCTCTACATAGAAAAATAGAATTTAATTAGTATGTTTCATGATGGGTCGTGATCCAATGAATAAAAAAGAAAAAATGCACTGATATCTTACCTAAATTTAGAGTTTTTCAAATGTTTTAAGTGCATTTATTATTTCTTAAATTTCTTTCTGTTATCTATACATAATTTCTATTCCATCTTTTCTCTAAAAAGCTCAAAGCAACATATACGGGATTACCTGTCGTGTGATCCTACATGTGAATTAAGTTACAGTAAAAGAAAATGTCTAAATTAATAATTGTGTGAGATTGTTGGTGAAATGGCGACTTGTACCTGGCCTTTTAATATTTCATATAGTGACATGTCAGCCAGTACCTGTTTCTATAACAGAGGTAGGTAGTAGAGTACCTTTCAAATTCTTTGGACTAGAGTTTCCATAATCCTTGATGGATATTAACTGAAAATAAGGCAGTAGGAATCCTGGGTATCTATATATTAAATTCTTGATTTTAGTTTTATAGATTTATATAAGCTTCAAATATTGTAAATAAGATGAAATACAATACAATTCAATACAGACTAAGAAAACTGCTAAGCAAATTGCATAATGCTTTAATTCTATTTTCTCGCTCAAGATTTGTATATGACTGGCTCAAAATAAGGTAAGAAAGCATCAATTTTCTTACTTGTCTGGTTATCCTAGCTATTTATCTAGTTTTAAACTGTTTATCCTTTATCTTGCCAATTGGCATCTATAATACCCAACTGCTCAACCCAAAATGGAAATGCTTTGTTATGTTTGTTTTAGATTATTCTTTGATGGATTTTTAACAGTAATGTCCCTATATTCAATCTATTCCACTGATGGAAGCAAGTTGTTATATTCAAGAAGATTTTTTTTAAAAAAACCCAGAAAATTATGTATAAAAGTTAACTTTCTACAAATCCATTATGAATCTTATCTGCTACTAAGAAATTCCTTAGTATAAAGTGCTTCAGATGAACACACTAAAGAAATACCATGTTTCCCTGAAAATAAGACCCTGTCTTATATTTTTTTGAACCCTGAAATAAGTGCTTGGCTTTATTGTCATTTGCCCAAAAGCCTGATTGGGCTTATTATCTGGGGATGTCTTATTTTGGGGAAAACAGGGTAGGAAGGGCTAATGTCATAGCAATCATTAAAAACAAAAAGAAACAATATGTACAACAGCCTACAAATTAATTTATAAAGAAGGCCAAACTATTTTGTAGTTCAGAAATTTTCCTGATCTTGACTGTAAAGTCAGGCACTATTATGCTTAAAGTTTTGATAAGATCAAGGACTCTTTCTTACCTACATTGAAGTATATTTTGTATAAGGAATAAGCATCTTCAAAAACATTAGTCACAAGGAGTCCATAGAAAAGGACCAATAAATGCTTTTAGAAGACCTATATTGGATCCTATAAAAACAACTTCTAATCTACACCTGCATAAACAAGCCTGAGGCTAAGATTTAGGGTGTGGAGTTGACTACATGTTTTCGTTTTCTTATTTTGTAAAGAAAAAAAAATGACAGATTCAACCCTATGACTAAAGATAGTAAGAAGGTGTGTACTAGGTTATCTTATTTCATGTTAGAATATTTTTTCTTCCATTTATAAGAGGATTATATTATTTTGTTTGAAGATAATGGAAAGACAGCTACAATAAATTATAGAACACAAATGTGTGGAATGAAAGATTATTCACTTTTCCTTTCCTCACTTGTAATTTTTAAATAGTTCTATTATTTCGTTTACTTATTTTCCGTATTATTTACTGAATTTGGCTGCTTCTCTATGTTGGGAATCAAAAGTGCTCTTAGAATAATAAAAATATTTCCGTATATGACTAAGAAAAGTTCTCACAACTAGCTTCAGGTATCTTACTAATCGACTTCTGAATTAACATGTTCATCAAACTGTAATTTGCCCTTGGATTTAATAGTTCTTTGAATTTTGTAATACAATGATTGGCTCAGAAATATTAAAATATAAGTATAGGTCAGTGATGGTGAACTTTTTCGGCACCGAGAAGTGTCAAAACCCGGAAGATGAGCTGCCCATGGTGCATATACGTCCGAAAATGAACTTCTGGTGCAACCACATGATATGTGATATCCAAAAATGAACTTTCACCAGGTAGTCTTCTGGGTTTCTGGCATGCATGCATGCATGACGATCAGCTAGCTGGCGCATCTGATCATGCAGGAAAATGGAAGACCAGCTCCTCCAGTTTCCAGCACTGCTGCACACATGAAGGCAAACTGATCATTGCACGCACATGGGCACCAGAAACCCGGAAGAGGAACGGGCAATGCTGTAGTGCCAGGTGACATGGCTCCGCATGCCACTTCGGGCACCCATGCCATAGGTTCGCCATCATGGGTATAGGTGGAGACTAAAAAAAAAAAATAGAAAGATATCCTCTGAGGACAAAGAATGTTCATAAATCTATATTTAATTACACCATTTCATAAAGATTTTAGTTGGATGTAGAATAGAATATAGCAACTTTTCGGTATATAGAATGTTCTAATGACACACAAAAAAGTTTCATTTATTTTCCAGATGTTTTTAATAGAGGAAATAAAGCCTATAACATTGTTTATCTATGTTTGAACAACCTTGCTACACCTTTTGTTTTCTAATTCTTTTTGTCTATCTATCTGTCCTTTTTTAAAACTACTTTATGATTATGTACCGTAGCTAGTGGTAGGATTCAGCAGTTCGCACCACTTTGGGAGAACCGGTTGTTAATTTTCTGAGCAGTTTGGCAAACTGGTTGTTGGAACAAATCATTAGGGCAGAGAACCAGTTGTTAAATTACTTGAATCCCACCACTAACTACGGTAACTAAGCAATCATAAACAAAACACCTAGGTACTGTAATTCTAATACTGTGTTGGCTGTATGATTAGTTAGTTTGCATCAGGCTAACTTTAAGAATAGGAAAAATCAATGCAATTTACAAATTAAGTTATTTATAAAATATATGTGGCCATTACTTTAAAACCTTCTTATGTGCTCATGGAAATAAAATATCCTGGTCATTTTGCTTATAAGTTTGACTTTTCCAACTCTATCATATTATAAGCAGTATAATTATATTTTGGCAACTTACATCTTGATTTGACATGTCCCAATAAGGCCTCTCTCCATAAGACATCACCTCCCACATGACTATTCCATAACTCCATACATCACTTGCTGATGTAAATTTCCGGTATTGTATGGCTTCTGGACCTGTCCATCTTACTGGAATTTTGCCACCCTATGGGAAAAGAAAGTTTCTGAAACAAGCTCATAGCAATATAGCAATAGCAATAGCCCTTAGATTTATATACCACTTCACAGTGCTTCACAGCCCTCTCTAAGCAGTTTGTAGAGTCAGCATACCGCCCCCAACAATCTGGGTCTTCATTTCCCTGACCTTGGAAGGTTGGAAGGCTGAGTCAACCTTGATCAGGTCAGGATTGAACTGCTGGCAATCAGCAGAATTAGCCTGCAGTACTGCAGTGTGCTATCACGAGCCAGTGATGGCACATATCTACACAAGCATGTCTGTTGCGTAAGTACATAGTATTTCAAACATTTTAGACACTATTACCATTGTCCCGTAATTAGATCAGAAGTAGATAAACTGAGGAACTATTGGCCCTAACCTCTTACTTTTTGTTCCTGATATCCGCCCTCCCACTCAAGTCTTAGATTTTCCATTGATTACGGAGGAATAGCAACAAAGCTTCCCAGTCTCAGTTGAGGATCAGAACTCTTCATCCTATTCCATGTTATTGTTTTTCAAAACTTGCTTCATTTTTTAAATGAAAAGAAGAAGAAGAACAACAACTTTGGAGTTGTGTGCAGTCGAGAATGCAGATTTCCAAAAACCAAAATGAAAAGCAAAACAAAGCAGAAAATAAGCAATCCCTTTGGGACCTATATGATGGTTTATGAAGAACACTGTTCTACTGCTTTTCCCCCTTCCAGTGTTTCAATTTATGCATTCCATAAACAAGGTTCTAAATAATGGCCTGTTGCTTCCCCTACTACAAGATTTCCCAAAGAGTATTATTTTTTTCTTTAAAAAAGCTATTTTAAACAATTGTGAGGGATTTGTGTAGAGGTTTATCACATCATCATTATTGGTAGTTGTAGTGTTACGATATGATAAATTTATCAACCAATTCTTTTGTTAAGAAAATGACTTGTTAATAGTTCAAGTTTAAGATAATGGTCAAGGATAATTTAATGTAGTTCTCCTCAATGGGAACTAATCTTTGGGAAATAAGAGATGTTTCGGTTAGAAAGCCACTGGTGTGTAGATAAGCTGATACAAGCATTTTCCAGAGGACAAAATATCTGAATGAATAAACAGTTCCCAAGAAATGAAAAATAATCAGAAAGGAAGAAGGAATACAGAAAAAACACTGGATGAAGCCACATTTGGGGATCCTTTGTGAGTCCGTTTATGTTTTACTTATAACATGATGTTGTAGTATGCAGTTTTTTATATGAATATTTGTTAAATAAGAAAATTTACAAAACCCAACTAAGCACAACTGCCCTTCCCAATAAATATCTGGCACATTCTCTTCCAAAGCCAACCCAACCTAATGCCTTACTGTATATGAAAATGACAATATACTGGATGGACTTTTTTAAGTGCACAACTCACAGTTGTGGTGTAGACAGCTTCAGGATCATCTTCTATAACTCTGGATAGACCAAAGTCCGATACTTTGCAAACAAGATTGCTATTGACCAGAATATTGCGTGCTGCTAAGTCCCTGTGTACATATCCCATATCTGCCAAGTATCTCATTCCAGCAGCAATTCCTCTCAACATTCCAACCAGCTGAATTACTGTGAACTGTCCATCGTGTTTCTGAAATGAAGACAGAAACAGAGATGCTGCTTAAAGTACTTGAGAGGAAAGAAAGTAAACATGTTCAATCTCTACCTTTAAGAAACTAAACACAGGATGGCATTCAGACAGGCGTACGTAAGTTTCTTTGGCTTGAGAGCTGATCTTTGAATAGAAGTGATGTTGGAATCCATTTCAGGGGTGTTTTCAGGATTGAAATGTGTCCTTTTATGTCCTGAAAGTATGTGCACAAATTCTTGTATATTTTTATGTGTATGTGCACGTGTATATCCGGATATTCATTCATTCATTCATTCATTATTGTAGTGCTGTTCCAATGTTTTAAAAAATGCAAAACTGCTAGAATTCGCAAATATGATTGCATGCATTGCAAGCACCATTTTTTGAAGGGAAGCGGGCCTGATGTTTATTTAAATCATTTAATTAGTTTTAAATCATTAATTAAATTATTAATTTAAGTTATTTAAATATGAAATTAATAGTTTAAAATAATGAAGAAATAGGATTCTAAAATAATGAAGAAATATGTAATTCTGTAGCACAGCGGTCCCAAATTTTTTTGGCACCAGGGACTGATTTCACGGAAGACAATTTTTTCACATACTGGGTGGGTTTGATTTTGCTTGCTTGCCTGATGCTCACCTCCAGCTGTGCGGCCTGGTTCCTAACAGCCCATGGACCAGTACCGGGGACCCCTGCTATAGCATGTTTGAAGCTGTACATTATGACCTTTAATATTTGGGGGGGGAAATACAAATTTATACTAAAAGTTATACATGCATATGCTCATTTGTATAATCCTGCATAGTTAATAATAAAAATAATAACTCAGAAGAAGTTATTAAAAAGTTATTAAAATATAAAAATAGCTAGATATATCTGTCAAAAGAACAAACACGTATGGCAGAAAATTCCATCCTTTTAAACTCTTTTATCCTAAATGAGAAACTTTTAAATTTGCACAAATTATCAAAAACCATATGTGCCTTCCATTTCCCACACTGCAGCTAAAACAAAAACAATCCCATATCTGTAAATCAAATATATTTATTCACATAAGGATACCTGAGCAAAATTGCTTTCTCAAGTTTTATTTCATGCTGTTGGATATTTTAATCATAAGAACAAGCTGATCCCAGACACAATAAATCAAGCCTATTAACACAAATAGAACATTCACACATGCACGCATATAAACACAAATCAGAAGCGCAGATTATTGATAGAAAACCAATTGCTGAAAGGATTGGCAGTGAAATCAACACTGTACTTTAAAAGCCTTGAAATATATTTTGCTATTAATCTTATTCATATTCATTAATATGAATGAATGCTCTTAAGGGCCGCGTTAAAGAGTTTTATATGTTGCCTGCCACAAACAAGAAACTCATGTAAAATAATGCTAATGTAGGGATCTTAAAAAGTGCTTCCTTGATTTTTGAATTATTTTTGCATTAATTTAAAGACTGTCTTTTCTTCAATGGAGAAAAACCATAACTGTGTTCCCACAACATGGCTCCAGGTCTTAGTCTGTGATGCTAATCAAAACCACTGTATCTATGCCATGTTGGATCACTTAGATGGCCAAAAATGTTGTTTGATCCTGTCTGGTCTTCTAATTTCTAATCTGATTTTACCAAGACCATTCAGAGATCTCTTAAAATTTAGTGTGTTCTCGTTTTACATTGAAAATGTTTTATTATGTTAAATTGTTAGCATATATATATTATTTTTGAAGTGCTATATATGTTTCCCTCAGGCACTCACCCTGAGAAATGCATCCAGTGCTCCATTCTCCATGTATTCTATTACAATCATTACTGGTTTTCCTAAAAAGAAGAAATAGAAAAAGGGAGGCATATTTGGTTTAAAGAAATTATATCTGAACAGAATGTCCCCATTTTGATAAAACATGTTGTTTCTTTGAAAGATGAATAATGAGGCATGACTGCTCCTAATGTTTCCAAAATAGTTCCTGTGATCTACTAAGTCCTTAAATGTCTCCGTACAGAAAATGATCATGACTCAAAAAATTAAACCATACAAATCAAAATGTCAGTGTGTTCTTCTGTCTCCTGCTGTGTGAACTGAACTCTGGAAAAAACGACACTTCATTTAATAAGAAAAGACATTGAGAATTTTATTTAATGTTAAATGTGACTAGGGAAAAAAATGTTACAAAGTGTTGCCATCTCCCCTTCGTGCAAAAATCTTTTCAGTTTTTTTTCCTCAAGCTATAGGATACATTTAATATTGCTTTAGTTAAACCACGCATCAAAAGAGAACAAAAAGTCCTTTACTTTATGTAGTACATTGTACTTATGTAGTACAATGATCTGATTTGAACCACGTACTATGAAAACTTTATAACAATGAGGCAGAATTTGGAAAGTTGTTCAAAAATCAGAACTGATTGCAACTTACCTCTGGTAACAACTCCTTCCAAGTGAACTACATTAGGGTGGTCAAACTGTCCCATGATGCTTGCCTCACAAAGAAAATCCCTTCTTTGTTTTTCAGTATAGCCCACTTTTAAGGTTTTAATGGCCACTGCAACATCTCTTTTGCCTGGAAGCTTTAGACGACCACTGCATACTTCGCCAAACTCTCCTGAATGTAAAGAAACATTTATTTGCAACAGAATTTTAGTTCATACCAATAAGAAACAAGGCGCAATGTCTGCATTTATTGGAAAATGAAAATCAAATCAGTAATCCAAGCTAATCCAAGCAAAGGTTCAACACCTTAAAAAAAATTAAATATTCCTTCAGCCATGCTCTCCTTCTCCAGAAATTCTAGGCAGCAAGCAAAAAGTCATAAAGGAACAACAATTGCAATAGAAAGCACAAAATTAAGAAAAACCTTCCAACCTTTAAAAATGATTAATCTTAAAATCTTCTTTTAAAGCATGAATTCAATTAAATTTTGTTCCCCCTTAGTTGAAGGGGCAACTTTGGTGCAGGACCTGTTGAGATTCCTGGGACACAGTCTTTCCCTATTAATCCAAGAATGGTTTGAACCTGTTGCGCCTGAGGAAATGGACATGTATGATTCAGCCATGACTATGAGTTTGGCTAATCTGCTCCTTAGGTTGCCACTCTTGGCTAACCAAGGCTGCTGGGATAGTGATGTGTGTATTGTGTAAATGGGTTTTAGCAGTGGTGAAATTTTCGTTGAGAAAAGGGACTTTCCTCCAGCTCTTAAGGAGACGTTGGTTCATCTTGTCCTGAAGAAGCCATTGCTTTATACCACCATACTTGATAATTTTCATCCCGTGTTCAACTTTCCTTTTTTAGGGAAGGTTATTGAGTCTTTGTGTAGCTGTTTTAATGGACTCTTGATGAACTAGATTATCTGGATCCCTTTCAGTCAAAATTCAAGTAACCTCAAGTAAAGTGTATGTAGTAGTCCAAAGTAGTAACAATTTAAATATTGGCTTCCTCTTCTAAAAATGGCTCAACCCTGTACACTAGTCAAAGCCTGGATGTCCATATATTGTTCCAGCAGGTGCCATAGGTCCAGGAGGATAGCCAAATTATAAACCTGCTTCATCAGGGACACTGCAACACCATCTAGAGTTAACATAAAGGCTAAGACAAAATGACCAGCAACTTGGTCTTGCTAGGATTTAATTTCAGTCTTTTCTCAAATCCAAATAAGTAAGTATTTTGAAACATCACCCTTAATTAGAAAAGCCCACCAAAAGAAAGGCATACAAAAATATTTAGTTCTGTAAGATCAGGCTCTCAGTGTTCAATAGTTTAGCTTAGTCTTCAGCAATCCAAAAATTACAAAAAACATATACCATAAACAGAAGAAGCAGTACGTTAGAGATTGCCTATTATACATAGGCATTGCTGTCTACCATAAACTTGTCAGCAGAAAATTACAATGCAGTCATCAAAATGAAACATGCACATCAACCACCGAAAGACTAAGAGCTTTTATTCCATGGACAATTGCACTGGAATAACAGTGGAAAGTGCAGAAATTTCAATGCCATTTGTCATAGAATTCTCTACTTTTATATTTTATGAGTGACGTGGGTAGCCATTCTTCATTATCAGTCTAGGGTATCTGGAACATTTCCCTCTTCATATTCTTTGGTAAATTATGACTCCTGAATTAAGCTATAAAGAAACTCAGTTTAAATACTTATGTTACAGTGTCTGGCACTTTTTAATTTGCAACCCCGGACAAAAAGGAGATACTTATTTGTGTGTCAGTCCTTTGAGGTAGGCCATGTCAGGAAACAGATTCCACAAATCTGACTGAAATTATACTTTACAGATATAGGTAGGTTACAGTAACAGAATCCTGAATGTCTGGTGGAGTTTTCTCTTCTTTACTTCCTCCCTTTTTTATCCCAATCAATTAGAGGGAGTCACTTTGAGCTTCTTTCTCAAGATTTCTGTTTCCTGAGCTTAACACATGTTTACTCAACTGGGGTCTCTGTCTAGTGTCTCCAAATCTCTGTAACTCTCTACAGTCTATGTGCATTTGGCAATTCTGAAAAGCTGGCCTGTTTATATGCCAAGGGTGGAAAAAATCAATTCTTCTCAGGAATCCAGTTTTCCCAGCAGTAGTCATTCAATAGAGAACCATCTACAATTTGCATAGAGGATCTAGTTCTTCTGGTCAATTACCTATTTTGTGAAATGAAAACACTTATGGCTAAGTATGTGTAAGTATAGTGGTAACACAGAGTAGAAATAATTATTCAAATGCTATTTATGAAGGTTTTGTGAAGTTCAACTGAAAAATCATACATTAAAATAGATTCTGATTCAGAATATATACTGGGATATAATTTTAATTGAAAGCCATATGATTCCTTGACTGCATTCATACAATCATTGATTTAGGAATAAATTAAAAAAATATAAATAACGGAACTGACTGGAAATTATTTCTATGTAAATATTCATAAAATTTGTTCATCTTTCAGATATTCTTTTTAAGAAAAGCATTTCCTCCTTTAAAAATGATGTATACATTATAGTGCTTGTCACACTCCTGTAATGGTGATCTTAAAAAAAAAGGTCTTTAAAGATATAACATAAAACAACAGGAAATCAAAGAATGTTTCCTCCAGGAGTCTTAGGTATTTGACATCTTTCTTGCCCATGGATACTTAATTTCACTACATGAACTAGTGTAATGAAAGTGTCACATCTCTTATTAATGCAAACAAATGGAAACAGGTTTTCAGAGCACGGAACACCATTGCCTAAGTATGTGGAAAAAGGAAGGAAAACAATGTAATGACAGCACAATTACAATCACTCATAAGAGCCAAGACAAGAACTTCTTGTAGCAATGAAATGTTAGGAATGGCACCAAAAATATTCCCGGAAGAAAAGCTGGCTCTATAAGCCAATTCCTAGTTGGACAAATATGATCTAACTTCATGGAAATATCCTTTATATGCACATAGATTCCATTTGTAATTTAATGAAAGCATTTGGTGAAGTGTATAAGGAATCTGCATTTTAACTCAAATGTATTTTTTTTCTTTTAACAATGTGTAAGACAAAACAAATTATTTGAATTATAATATGCAATGATATTTATTTTTTTCCTAAAAAAACCAAATATTTGGGACCACCAGACTGTTTACATATTTGGTTTACATATATGAGCAACCCATTGCCTTTAATTACCCTGATGTAAGCCAAAAGCTACGTAAGTAAATGTAATTATTTGCTTGTCATCATGAAATATGAACTTTGATTTGCCTAGACACAAGAATCGTATATGAAGCCAGTCACCTTACCTGCACCAATCACACGCTCTATTTTAATACAGGAAGCATCTAATTCCTTGGCGAATTGATGGACTGCTCTATTGGGATCCTCGTAGGTTTCAGGGTCAATGTAGGTTTTGGTGCCTGGAAATTTAACTGTAATGATGTAAGAAAGCATGACTGTGATGAAGCAAACCATTTATGTTGCATCCAACCCCGAGATTTAATTATGTAAAATATTCCCTAGAACTGGGAAGCTTTTGTTAAACCAAGTCTGCTTCCACATGAGGGAATCCTAGCTGAAATAATCAAACATTGTAAAGACATTCTGATTTTTCTTCCTTAATAGATTTTCTAATTATATTTTCAGAATATATATATATATATATATATATATATACAATATAAAAATACATTTTATAAATGGGATTTCTTTGTCATCTGGATCTCTCGTAGGTACACAAGGAGGAAGCAGCGTGATTGCATTAAAAAACATTTGGTATATAAGGTAATCAAGTTATTTTTCCAGAAACACCCAGATTTGCTTTTGTTTATGGCCAGCAAACAGTTTTACAGGGTGGTCAAATAGAAGACAGATTAATAAATAAGACCCCAGTTGTTCCCCCCACCCACCCCCACCCCGCTTCCCCAGTGTAGGCAACTATGCCAGGCATCGTTCAAACCGTACTTATATTTTTTCTGAGTTAGGAACTGGGCACACAAATTATATTTGGTCCTAACAAGCACTATAGTTATTCCTTGACTTATGACTGGTCAATTAAGGACTTTTCAAACTTATGACAGATCTCTACAGAGCTACTTACAACATGTATTTGAAGTTATGACAGCTGTTCCTCCCCCACCCTGTCATGTTATCTCATTTGATACACTTGGCAACTTGCTCGTCCTAATGCCATTTACAGCCTGCCATGGTCACATGATCATGATTTGTAACATTTTTCGTTATTTTCTGGTGTTTACTTCCAGTTTTTGGCAAAAATTGCAGTCCATTGAGGAAAACAGATTTGCTTAATGACCATGGCATTTGCTTAATGACCACCATAAAAATGTTGAAAAATCAGGTCACATGATGCCTCGGCTTATGACCACAATAACTTTTGACTGTAATTCCAGGCTTATTTATAATCATAAGGATTGAGGACTACCTGTAATTTCTACTTTTCAATGATACTATAGTCCAAACAAAGCTAATCACATTTTATTATATAAAATTTATACCATATCAGTCAGTATATACACATTCTGGAATATGTGTATGTATTTCTGAGTTCAAAAAATGTCATTATTAAGAATTTGGCCTTTGTTCTGACAATTGGTTTAAAACTGTTCACTAAGGGTGAATATTTTATTAGCATTATCAAAAGTTTCTTAATTTGTTACCCCAAAACTGCATATTCTATCTGGCTGAAAGGGAAATGAACTCTTGTTTTCCAGAAACACCTTTTGTTGAAATACAAAGACTACCTCTTCAAGGGGGAGGCGAGGGCAAGGAATGAGAAAAAAATTAATAATGCTCTGCTTTGGTGAAAATAAATAACAGAAGGAAAATGACAATAACACTGAAGAATCCTAAGGAGAAATGTTTAGACATTGTTTTCAACAATTTCCAAAATGCTACTAATGAAATGATCATGCCCAACAGATCTACATATATGTTCTCAGCAAAAGATCCCTTTAGTGTGTAGTGAGATTTATTTCCTGGTAAATGAATAACTGTAGCATCTGAATTATTACAGGTGTCAATTGTCATACCTGTTTCATATAACTATATGGAAATGCAATGCTAGCAATAGCAATAGAGCAATAGCACTTAGACTTATATACCACTTTACAGTGCTTTACAGTCCTCTCTAAGTGGTTTACAGAGTTAGCATATTGCCCCCAGCAATTTGGGTCCTCATTTTACCCACCTCGGAAGGATGGAAGGCTGAGTCAACCTTGACTCAGCAATATAAATATTATGCAAATATTCTGCAAATGTTAATTTTCAGCATAGCATTTTTAACTAAGTCAAACAATAATATGATCAGTAGTAATGATAATGGCTCAGTTTCTGGAGTTGATAGATAGTCATTCTTATTTACATTCCAAAGGAAAAAGGAACAGCCTGAAAAACAACAGTTTAAATATCTATATTATGCTTTCAGGCAAGCAGATGGAGAATGAACCTTCTCCTTGCACTTATAGTAAGGGCCTGAATTGGAGGTAACCTTGTGAATTTCAAATGGGTCTTTGATGGTACTTTATTCAAGCTGTCATAAAACACTTTGACATGCCAAAGCTCTCTTGGCATATCAACATGAAGTAATGTTGTTCAAATTCAAAGGCACTGCTAAAAGAAAACAGAAAGAGTAAACAAAATGTAAATTGAGAGTTGCTTAACTGAACTTTTCCACTATATGTTTCTATATCCTTTAAAATGTAATATTTGCAATTATTAAAAGGTAAAAAAAGGCAGTAAAAACTGAGAGACAAGGTTGGTTATTTTGTCCAATATTGTGCTCTGAGTTAGTTAAAGTGTTGCTATTATAGTTTATCATTAAAAATTAAGTCTAATTTCTTCAATATGTCAGCAGATTGTCTGGATTATGCAGGAGCAAAAAGATGAAAAATTGAAATGACTACAGGTAATCCTTGACTTACTATCACAATTGAGTGGAATCTCAATTACTGAATGAAATGATTGTTAAGCAAGACACCAATGTGACTGCTTCATTCAATGACCCCAAACCTGGCATTTACGGTTGTGATCATTAGGCAAACTCCTGGATTGTTAAATTGATGAAGAAAACGAGCTGCCTACTAAGAAATTTCATTTCCACAGAGCTGAAATCCTCTCGGCAGTCTTCTCTCTCTCAAATGCTCCACCCAAAAACTTCTATTTCCCTATGAGCAGGGAGGTGAAATCTTTGGTGGACCGGAATCTTTAGGATTTCAGATCCATTCCTGCAGCCCCACAAAGAGGTTCTATTCCCGTCACTGAACAGAGGGAAAATCCTTCATGGTGCTGCAGGAATGGATCTGAAATCTAAAGATTTCAGTTCTATCCCAGGAGCTGTACAAAGAATTTATCTTTCTCTCTGTGCATGGAGGGAACTCCTGTCTGGTGGTTCAGGAAGGGAACTGAAATCTTCAGGATTCATTTCCCTTCCTAAATCCCCACAAAGGATTTCAGCATGCCTGTGCTTGCAACATTTCCTGCTGGCTTCCAAACTTACTTTCTGGGGAAGCCTGCAGAGAAGATTGCAAATGCAATCACATGACTGTGGGGCACTTAGCTCCTGTTCATGAATGCAAACAGTTTGCCAAGGGCTCGAAATGCAGACATAGCACTGCAGGGTGGGGTCAGGGTGGTGGTATGACATTTTACAACAAATGCAAGTACTTTATGAGCCATAAAACATTCTTTTGAAGCTGTTGTAACTTTTAGCAATTGGTTGTAAGTTGAAAACCACCTGTAGTGGTTTATTTAATTTTTCCTTTGAAACAATGACCATATCAAATTAAAAACTACGCTTTCTGTCTAAAGACTCTGAAAAAAATATAATTAGATGAGAAAAGAAGAAAAAAGTAAGAATTTATGGTAGATAATCTGCTTTAAACTTCCCTTAATATTGGATAACCGAGCTTCTAGAAAGGAATACAAACAAGGAATAAAATGTTATTTTCAAAATTAGTTTCTGACAATTAAGACTAAGCTGTTAACCTATTTATAATTTCCCCCAAACATATCATTTTAAAAATTAGTGCATGCTGAGGAAAAACATTTTTTGGCTAGCACTTTCCCTTATAAACACATATACATGAAAAACCCCTTCTTCCCCCCCCCCCCACCCACAAAAAATTAACTGCACTTTCTTCTCAGATATTACTTGGAAGTGCATTTTTTTAAAAGAACGATTTTAAATATGTGAAGATTTTCACTGCAACTAAAACGAGACACTATTATTAATCCTCTCACACTCTTAGTATCGTTCCATTTCACCAGTGGGATATCTGCCATTGCATTATTTTTAAAGCAAATGAGAATGTGGTAATTCTAATCCTCTTTACTGTTTTTGGTTTCTTCAGTAAGGCTTGATTTAGACAGGATGTTTTCAACCTGCACTCTGTGAAGAGTAAAACCCACTGTTTTCCTTCGCTGAGGGAAGGCTTCCATTAGAGATCAAGAAGGAGAATTTCAGTAATTTCCCCTTTTTCCCTTGCAGCTGCTGGCTTCTCAAAAATCTACCTCCCATGCACAGTCATCAAAGGATAGCCTTCCTTCAGTGGAGGGAAACCAATAAAATGCCATACATTGATTTTAATGCTGCCATATGAGCTGAACAAATACAGGCTGCTCTGATTTTCTGAAAAGAGGAAAAGGGAAATATAAACTCTGACTTAACAGGGATCTGAATCTTCAGTTACCAAAAACCAAATCCTTCCAAAATAAAAATAATAATTTGGAATGTGTGAGGATCTGTACAAAACAACTCTTTCCTAATTCTTATAAGAAGCAAAGTGGGCTTATGTGAACACACACATGGAAACAATTGGGAACCATTTCTGAAGCAGTTGCTTAAGCCGAGAAAAGATGCAGCTGCTTTTACAGTGTGGAAATAGTTGTTTCTTATGTGCTCCTGTGCATTATGAAATCCTCCTTTGAAGAAACTGCACACTCTATCCAATGCTGAGCACCAAGGAATTGGTATAGTAAAATTTCTGTGGTTGGCACTTTTAAATTAATCCTTTTCCTATAAGGATACTGAACGGTGTCTTTTTATACATTTCAGTAGCTTCTCTTTAATATAGGTATATTTTCCATTCATCTTTTGATTGTTCAACAGATTTGCAAAATGAGGGAGCAGAAAATGTAAATAGATATCTTCACTATACATTCATCAAATGAGAAATGGGCAAGTCTGCACCAAATCATGAAACTGCAAGATAAGGACAGTAGGCTGAGGAGGAATTTTTATTCATTGTATGGACATGAATACCAGATATTTCTATTAAGGTGTGATTAACATCGTCAATAGTTATTAAATTTAGGGGGGAGGGGGAGTAGCTAAATCCAGGTGGCTTGGCAGAGTGAACATATAATTTGGACCACAGCTCTTGGATATATTTAATATTATTTCACCTTATTCTGAAATTCCAGGATTTTAACTAAAAATTTCCATTGATTTAAATAATTATCATCCTGCACATATCTGCATTCACAGCTGTTCTCTTGTTGATCTCCTAAGTGTGATGAATGAATCTGTAATTTCCACTTTTGCTCAGATACTTATTTTTCCAACTGTATTCTTCTGCATCACTTCATATGTAGAAAAATATTTTCATAAACTACTGAATGAACTATTATACATATTTCTCTTGGTATGCATATTTTCTATGTACTTTCTTAGCATCCATATTTGGTAAGCGATTTGTCCTAAAATACAATTTTGTCCTATATATTTCTACTCCGTCTTTCTGCTTATATAAGCATTTGCTGCCGCTCACAATAAAATAAGAGAACAACATATAAAACACAGCAGAAATATTGATACAATGAAAATCGAACTCCAAATTTAAATAAATATTAATTTAATTTGATACTATCAAATATTTGCTTCGCTTCTGGGTAGCAAATTGACAAAATTTAGAAAACTTTGTAATCTGATGGATACATATTCAGATAGTCATTATTCCTATGGAAATGTTGAGGATTACAGAATTAATGAAATAAATATAATACACATATTATTAGTACACAAGATTACATTCACATCGACAATTACTAATATTGTCTTTAAACAATTCAAATATTCAATTCATATCTATATGTACTAAAGTTAGTTGATACAGTTCACGGATAAGTTAAAACTTGATTGGGCTATTTTCAACATAAAACACCTTTGCATTTCATGCTGGCTTTTTACTGAAAACTAATTTCGAAAGAAACATTATTATTATTATTTCCATCATATATGTTCATCATTATTAGTTTTTCGATTTGGGTACAACTGACGAAATATATAAATGTCATAATCAAAAAATTTGCTGGGCCAACAATTATTAATTACATCAATCATCTTTGCTCCAGAAGAATGATTAAGAAACTATTGCATGTTCATCCAAAGTTTGTGAACTGGAAAGAAGCATATAGATAGTTCTCGCTTACTGACTGCCTTGATTAGCAAACGGTTGTAGTTACAATGGTGTAAAAAAAGAAAAAACAGCTTTGTGATCAATCCTTGCATTTATGAAAATCACAACATCCCACAGTCACTGATTGCCATTCAGACGTTTTGCAACTGGTATGAATTCATGACCATCGCAGTGTCCTGCAGTTACACATGATTTGTGTGCTTTGCAACTGGCTTGCAATAAGCAGAGTAAATAAAGGAAGGCAAAGTAAAACCTTAAGTAGTAGTCACATATGTTGCTTAACAAGCATGATGTTTTACTTGACAATTAAAGGGGGAACTGAGGTCATAAAGCCCTTGGCAGTCATATGATTTTTTTTGCTTAGCAATTGGGGTGCTTAGCAATGGAAATGCAGATCCCAATTACGGTTGCTAAGTGAGGACTACCTGTATATCAAAACCCAGTAATAAAACTTATGATGTTACCTTGGAACAAGTACTTTTTAAAAAATTTTACATTTGTGGTTTACACAAATTTAAAATGTTTGCTCTCAGCAAAAATGTTCTTTTAACACTGTCACTGTTCTATTAGTGCCAGGACCAATCTACTGTAATTGGCCTGGAATCTCCTGGATGAAATAACAGCAAAGCACTTACAATGAAAGTAAAGTTCTTCATCTCCTTCTTGGTCAGCTTTGCTATAGCCACAGTGTCTAGGGGAAGAAAACAATTTTTTAATTAAAACTGTGTCACACTTTAATGTGTTAGAAGTAATAATACGAACGTAATAGGAAATATAATTCTAGGGTTTTTTTTTTCAGAAAAATACTTATCGATCAGTGATCACCAATGAATGATTGATATCCTGCAGTATATTACTCTTTTTGCTCAAAGAACTCTCGGAAGAGACAAATGATGGGATTCATTAAAAAATGGAGTGCAGATTATTATACGTAGTATTTTAGGTCCTTTGTCATATGCAGTTAGAAAAAGTAGTGACTCTTCCTGGAATTTGTCTTTTAAGATAGCCAAAATTGTTTTAAATACATATATCGACATACATTTTGGTAACACATTCATACATAAAACTAGTCATATGGATATGAATTGAATCAGATACTTCTGGCAAAATGACATCGTGATCTAAACTTTTTGTTCCTTTCAGTCCCTAGAAAGTTGCTTACCCACTGGCAATCTGTACAGGTGTATCTACATAAACCAGCTGTTTACCAATGATTAATGTGCATTTGGGTTTTTTCTAATTGCTGCCTATCTTAAGCATCTTAATATTTTAAAGTAATACCTTCGCCCAATGATGAAGCCAAAAACCATGAAGACCAGGATGATTGTGCCTGCCACAGCTACCACAGCTATTATGATTACAGGATTCTGTTCACTGGAAACAGCAGTGGCTGTATTAGAGAAAGAAACAGGCAAGGATGAGAATTAAAATTAAGAATATCTATCTATCTATCTATCTATCTATCTATCTATCTATCTATCTATCCATCCATCCATCCATCCATCCATCCATCCATCTATCTATCTATCTATCTATCTATCTCATCAGTTCTTAGAAATTTCATTTTTTTAATCTATTGCATAGAATGTGTATTCAGTATTTGTGAGCAGGAAACAAGTGCTGCTTCTTCCATCAGAGAAAGATACGGTACTTTGCCTGACAGGCAAAAACATTCAACACCTATAGATTTCTCATTACTTTAGCTTTATGTCAGGAAATGGGATCTGTTGCATTTCTGCCAGCCAACACAATTGCTTAAATAAATCTGCAAGTTTTGGTTGAAAAATATAGCAATTATGGAATATAATTTAAAAAAGTAAATCTGCAGAAGTTTATAGACTAAACATGCCAATCTATGCTCTGTTTTAGAAACAGTGGTACCACCTGGTTCGAAACCTTAGTCATAGGTCTGGATTCCACAGTTCCTGGAAACCCAAAATTAAGCACTATTCAATAAAAATAAAATTAAAGATATTATGGTTCCTTCAAGCTTGGTGTGTGCATTCTTTCTCTATGTATTCCCACCACTGTTGTGTTCCCCTCAATTTAGCATGCAGTAACAGATATTGAAAACATTTTGTTACTTTTTCTTGTAATAGTTAAAACAAAATTGCTGTGTGCAAAACGAAGTTTCAGTTGCATCATTAGGTTTATTTTTCAGTGGATCTCTGCACAGTCCTCCTACATGGGACTTCCTAAAAGGTCTCTAGAGAATGAATGGATATGAATGTTCTTTTGTTCTGCAGCTCCAACTCTTAGGGGGAAAATGGATTTTGGAAAGATGCTGGAAGAGCAGCTGTCAGGTGAGAAACAGAAATCCCCCAATAATGGAAAAACCAGGCCCTCTCAAAGGTTAAGGCATGTGGGAATGATAATGGAATAAAGTAACAAAAGGACTAATTTTTTTCACCTCCTTTTTAGTTAAAATTGGCCATGCATTTTGTTTTTTTGAAAGGAATTTTCTGCTTGCTGTCTTTTTTTTTCCCATCAAGAAAGAATGAAGTCCTTTGTTTCTTAGCATATTTCTTCCTATCCTCCTCACAGCAGATAAACCATCTCCAGAAGTTCAGATACTCAGGTGAATAATCTCTGATACTCAAATATCTTCCTCTCATATACAGTCCACAATAGATTTGCTGTAAATCTTTGCCTCATTTCATAAATTCTTCTCCCCATAGCCTCTACCCTCAATTTCTTAACCTGGGCAGACTACTGTTTCTCACATGCTAGAGATGGCTGTCAAAAACATTTTCCCTCTTTCAAATGAATGCTTCATTGCAAAACCAAATTAAGTCCAAACTCTTCCAAGGGTAAGGAGCCAGGATAAGACAGGCATGAGGAGAGGGGAAAAAGATTAAAGAGGGAGAGGAACATGAAGCCTATATCAAAGTACAGATTGTCTTCGACTAACAACCATTCGTTTAGTGAGGTTACAATGGCGCTGAAAAAGATAGCTTATGATCCAATTTCACACACTTATGACTGTTGCAGTGTCCCCATGGTCATGTGATTCAAATTCAGATGCTGGGCAACTGGCATGTAATTGTGACGGCTGCAGTGTCCTGGGGTCATGTGATCACTTTTTGAGAATTTCTGACAAGCAAAGACAATGGGGAAGGGAGATTCTCTTAATAACTGTGTTAACTAACTTAACAACTGCAGTGATTCACTTAACAACTCTGGCAAGAAAGATTGTAAAAGGGGAACAAAATTCACTTAATGACTGCCTTGCTTAGCAACAGAAATTTTGGGCTCAATTGTGGTGGTAAATGGAGGACTATCTGTAATAAGAACAAGGCTATAGTAACTGCGGCTGTAAGTGAATTTGGAAGAGAATGCACTAATATGTAAGATTTATATCAGGTCTCAGAAGTCATCTTGTTCAGTGGACTTTACATCTAGACTCAGTATACAGTCCCAAAACAGACTTAGTTCTGGGTGGTATATAGATAAGTATCTTGTTTTTGTCGTGAATATTGCACAATAGTTAAAGAATAATGTGTGGCAGATGTTTGCAATTACTCTTGTATATAATGTCTATTTCTGTATATAGTTATCTATAAATGATAACTTTTGCTATTCCCTACTTCCATTCTTGCTAGCATCCACAGTGAATTAAATAAATTTAACGGTATTTTTGAAATATAAATATTTAAAGAGAAGTACTGAAGATAGAAAGTGTGCAGGCCTTTCCTAATCCTCAGAAGAGCAGCTTAAAAACCAAAAACACAGAAAAATATTGCTGTCCTGATCGGTTTTTATTCCCATTGGAAAATGGGACACAATGGAGTTATATAAATAAGATCTAAGAATAATTCCTAAATATATCCAGTGTTGATGGAAAAGATGTTACGCTAAGAGCCAGCAATAAAGATTCTACCGAGATACTATTATTGATATCAGAAGGATTCAAGAAGAATTAATCATGTGATCTGAATGTGAACAAAAAATACCATCCATTCATTTGGAATGTTAAAATAAAAAGCCTCAAGACACTGAATCATTTTGTGTTGTATGTTGCTTTATGATTTCTTTTAAATCCTTAAATTTCTATTGAAGAATTCATAGCAAAAAGCAACAGCCCTAAAATATATATTTTTTTCTAAGACAGATAATTGCACTGACTTAAGTCTTGCTTGTAAACCTCAAGGTAAATTAGAGGAAATCTTGAGACCTTAATTGAGAAGTGAGAAATGAGACTATAATTGAGAAAGGCAGAAATGTTTCCATTCCACCAATTTGCTATACGTTTTGGGTTTCCTTGGTGATATTAATTGCCAAAAAGTGTAAGTAAGTGTTACCTGTGGCTTCTTCTAGTGTAGCAACATCTAATCTAGGGCTATAATTTCCATAGCCAGCAGCAGTAAAAGCACGAATCTGGAAAACATATACAGTTCCTGGTTTCAGATTATTAACCGAAGCAGAAGTGGCTCTGGTTTTCACTGTTGAATAAGTTCTCTCCCTTTGGTCCTGCAAACATAAATACACAATTGAGTGGTATTTAACTTTCAGATTTTCATTTTGCTTTGTATCAATAATTGACAGCTGGCTCCTGGTACCCTATTTCAATTTATTAGAAGAGATTTTTTTTCCCTCCTGCATAAAGAATTTAGCAGACACTCTGCTGCGGCATAACACAATGTCATTTCACTGAGGAGATTTTAAAATAACACAAAATGTAAATGAGAAGCACATGGTGCTGTTCATAAAAGTGAAGAGAGAAAATCATTGCCTGTTTGACTGCGGACTTTCGCTTGTTCATCAATCAGTTTCAAATATTGTGAAGTATCAGTTCAGGAATCAGCACGTTCCTCCCTACTCTTAGGAAATAAGATGTTCTTTTTCAGCTACCTAGAAAAATCATAACAATTATTTATTTCAGCTCTGCAGACTCTACAAAGCTCATTCTACCTGACTTCATTTATGGGTGGAAGAACACCTCTGATAGCAACAGCTTAACATTAACTGAAGCAGAAGCATGTTCATTTTATTTTTAATAGGACAGACAATGACCCAGAAAGGTCTATGTGCATTTAAATGTATCTCTATCTGTTTTCTTCTATTAAAAATGTTTTTTGGTGGTAGATTCATTCTTATTATTTCCCATACAATACACGAGGACGGGGATAAATAAAATTTTCTTACAGGGTAACAACCCTATGCAAGGCTTATACACAATGGATTCCACAGAAGTTTTTTTTCAGTGAATTTGTACCTAAATTATTAAATTAATTTTTAGCAATAATTTACTAAATTATTAAAATTAGATCATATTTTTTAAAATAAAAATTGGCAGTAAATCAGTCATTGATAGTAAATCTATGATAGTTGGTTTATCTATATCACACTAAACCAGTGGTGAAATCTGAATTGGTTTGCTACCAGTTTGCTGGCCGCGCACGTGTGCTGCTAGTGCGCTGTGTGCGCATATGCAGTGCGCACCAAAAGGAGGCTTGGGAAGGTAAGTAGAACAGAGAGGGTGGGATCAGCTGTGCCGCGTGATTTAGCTTCACTAGAAAGCAGGATTTCCTGCTTTCTACCAAAGCTAAACCGTGTGGCACAGCTGATCGTCGGAAATACTGGTTCAGAGGAACCGGTAGCTTTTTTAAACTACCGGTTCAACTGAACCGGTAGCTTTTTTTTACTACCGGTTCACCTGAATCGGTAGTTTTTATCACTACCGATTCACCCGAACATGAGTGAACCGGTAGCATTTCACGCCTGCACTAAACCCAAGAAAGGTAGGTCTTAATGATATACTATATGTACAGTTATCTTTAGTTTAAATTATCAATCAGGTTAAAATGTAGGATCTTATATTCGTTGGGGGTATCTACACCAACATTTTTGTTACAATTCTGTAGTCTGGAGTATAGTACTATAGTACTGAGGGAATCTACTGTACATTCAAAAATTTGTTACAGTTCTGTAGTATAAAAATTATCTGAAGAAAATGCTTGAACATTTCATGATGGTCAAATTAAAACCGTGTTTTCTATTTAAATATCAACTAGTAAATATCAATTTACTTTTACAAAAATATTAAACTACAAATAGTTACAAAAATTTTATTGGTTCATTTTTATTATTTAATATTAAAAAGGAATAAGACAGAAATCGATCTAAAGCACAATAACTTTCATTTTAGTATATTCTGTGGCTGAGTTCACATGCTAAGTAGTGTGTTAGCAATTCATATTCACCCAGTCTAGAAAGTAAGATAGATGCCTTGGTCAAGAGGAAACAGAATCAAGAGTTCTAGAAGTCAAATACAATATCATATGAGTTATTTGAAAATGGACTCTAAACAGGAAACTAACATATAACTGTATTTGGATAAAAGGTCATGATCAATCCTAATTTGCTTTAAAGAATTTGGGGCTTTAAAGCTATATGGCACTTATAAGCAGTGTTAAAATATTTCCTACTTTGTATCTTCTGGCTCTCTACCCAAACCTGAGGTGCTCCTGTGGGCTAAATGGTTTGGTATCTATTTCAAGTTAGATTCTGTTGGGACAGGGTGTTCTAACAGTGTTATCTCAGTCAATCCTTTCAGTGGTGTTATAGTAAAGTCATCTAATAGGTATGCTATTAGTGGGGCTCACTCTATCTTTTCAAGAAACGTTTGTGTTAAGCTGATTTTCACATTCTCTGTCACAGGCCATGTTAGTTTCATAACCTTAGAATTACATAGGTCAGGATTACCTAATTGGTGGAACTGCTTATATTAGTCATCCAATCCAGTTTTAAGTTATCAGCAAATTCTCTTCACATTCTTCATCATGAAAAATGTGGACTACTCCTAGCCTTAGGATTGAATCTCATCCTATGTTATTCCTGTCTGATAAGATGCCACTGAAAGCCACAATTGCCTGATTCACGGAGAATGTTACACACAGTAGCCATCATGCAGTGTTTCAGAATTGAAAGTTAAAGGGAAAAAAAAGAATTTTACTCTCTCCAAATTATTTCTAAAATGAGAAATGGAATGAAACAAAGAAAGGGGAAAATAGTAATTAAATAAAGCAGTTGCTAAGTGAAATTACAAATATGCTTATGATCTTACTTCGTCTTTCCTTTGCTTTATAGACCTGGAAAGGTTGTAACTGCAAGGATTGGCTACAAAACTATTTTAATTACCATTGTAACTTGGAACAGACACTAAATGCAGCAGTCACTAGATGAGGACTATGTGAATTACACCATATGAATGTAATCTATATTTAGAAGAATAACCACATAGCAAAATCAATGCTAAAGTTCTAAGTTTTTAACTTTGACTAAACCTTCATAAATAAAAATATTTATATAAATATAAATATGTATATACATATTTGTAATATAAAAACATCTGTCCTATCATTTCTACTTTTCCAAAAAATTGTGCCATTCATTTTATAAGAATTTTCAAAGGGGTTTTTTTCAGATATAGACATCCAAAGGGTGGCACATGTGATTATCACATCATTGCAACTGTATTGGGTGCCTACATACATAAAATGTAAGGTAATACAATACTTAAGTTACACCCTAAAGTTTTACACTATGTATTTGGACCCTTCTGCTCTGAATTTCAAGAAGCTTTTGAATTAATTATACTCCTTTGTAAGTGGGACTTCAACACTTCTGAGGCCCAGTAAGAGTAGAAAGATGTCCAGTTAACTATTTATTGTTTTGTTTTAAATTTGTTATTGATACACTGTAAAGACTACAGTGTTATGTCTCCTTCATAATGCCCAGATTTGTGAGATTGTGACAATATTTTATTATTAAATTAATAAATTGTAAGGAATTAGCTAAATGTAAGAAGTTAGCTAATATTATTGAATACAATTTTCCATGGTAAACCTACCAAATTTAAATAGATATCCAAGGATGGAGAAAATAAGTACAGGCAGTCTATTACTTGTGATTGGTCGCTTAGCAACCATTCAAAGTTCTGACGGCCAGCCCCCATGGCCATGTGATTGCATTTGGAGTACTTGCCAACTGATTTGAATTTACAGACATTTGAGCATCCTGTAGTCATGTGACTGCAATTTAAGATATATTTTTTTTGCTAGCAAACACTTTTACATCAGGTCTCTGGCAAAAAAAACCCACCACTCATTGCAGAGAATGGGTTTGCTTAACAATCATGGATTTGCCCTGTGGTTTATTTAATAACCACTGTAAAAAACATCATAAAATCAGGTCGGTCATTTGGTGACCTCCTTAATGACCGGTACAATTTAGGACTATAATTCTGGGCTCAATTCCAGTTGTAAGACAAGGACCATCTCTATATATAAAGAACAATTCCTGCAATTTCTCTTGCAGATATCTTTCTTCTGGTATTATATTTCCAATGGTTTCTTATCATTATCTGGTTAATTATCTGGTTAATTATTTGAAATTATAATAATTCCACCCTGAAGTCTTTTATAAAGCAATCTAGTGCTCTAAAGTCTGAAGGTTATAAACCTGGTTAATAATTAAGTATTTTGGAGTGTCAATTATCCTAATTTTAACCAATTAATATTATAATAATTTGTATATTACTATATCAGAACGTGTGAATTTTAAATGCTGTAATAATTTATCAATAATTTTTAATAGTAAATGCATTTCAAAATATTTTCTTCATTCCCAATTACAGTAAAGAGTACAAACAGGTAGTCCTCAGTTAACAACCACTGTTCAGTGATTGGTTGAAATTACAACAGCACTAAACAACTTGTGTTTATGACCAGACCTCAAAGTTCCATCTGTCCCAGCATTTCTGCGGTCACAATCTGGGTGCTTGGCAACAAGCTTGCCCTTCCAATGGTTGAGCTTCCTGTGATCACCTGCTTTAGATTTCTGACTTTCCTTGCTCGTCTCCCACAAGTCAAAATCAATGGGAAAAGGGAATTTGCAAGTGACTCAGGTAAGTCTCCCCCTCCCTGTGCACTGTCCCCAGCCCCTCTATATTCCTGCCCCACAACTTCCTGCACCTTTTTGCTGAGCCTCACTGGGATTACACTGCTCTTCCACAGCCATTTGTACACTTTCCCTGAGCTTTGCTGCTTGTGACAAGTCATTCTAGGCACTCACACATCCTTGTATGCCCTCCTTGAGTCTCACTGCATTGGCATTACAGTTCCCATGCCAGTTGCATACCCTTCTCAAGCCTCACTGTGCTTGCACTGTACCTCCCCAGTCACTTAGGCACACTCTCTGACTTGGCAGCAACGACTCTAAACCCTGTTACAGTTGCGCTGCACCTGCCCATCCCTTTTGCAACTTCGTTGTCAGCAGCAACCACCCATCCAAACCCTGCTGCACTTCCCTGTCTACCTGTGCATGACCTCCCACTCACCAGCAGTCACTTATCTGCTTGTCAGCTTGCTTGCAAAGCCACCTAGAACTTATAAATTCTTTCTGACTTCTCCAATGAGTTCGGTTGTTGGAAGCCAGCAAGACGTTGTGAGGAGGCATTTATGTACAAACCTTACAATGTTTGTTTAACAACTGCAACAGAGACTGTAGAGATTACCATTGCTAAGCAATGTGGCCATGTAACATCACACTTTATGACTGCATTGATTAGCGATGGAAATACTGGTTCCAGTTGCGTTTGTAACTTGAGGACTACCTGAAGTGCATCCTAACTAATTGCTTTGTGGCATTATCAACTAAGGTTGCCCTCAATAATTCATCAATCGAAGCTTTTATTCATTAAAATGGTGGCATAATTTTACTACCTTCTCTTTGTGCATTAGAGAAGATAGAATCAAATGGGTAAGATTATCTTCAGTAGTAATACAGAATAGCAACCAAAATTAAGGCTGCAGGCTGGCTATGTGAAATGTTAGTCCGCTACAGAAAGTTATTGCAATGACACGAACAGAAGAATGGCCCACATTCAAAGTAATGCTTACTTTCTCATAATACTTGATTTCATATTCTGTGATGACTCCATTGGGATGCTCAGGTTCCTGCCAGGAAAGCTCCACACTCCTTTGCAGCACTTTTTCTTTCATTACACCACTAACTTGCGAGGGAGCTGTTTGAAGAAAATACTTCAATAAACAACAGGCAAATGTGCTGGATCTCTCCAATCAAATGTCACTACTGATCAATCCCATGCCGTGCTGCTATCATTAAAGTAAGTGAAAGCATCTTCCTTAGTTCAACATTTAAAAGGCAGTGAATATTCAAGCAAGGCCTTATTATTGTTCATAAACCAGAACAGAAACACAAATTAAAATATAAACCACAAAAGGCAGCACTGTTCAAATCAGTCCCAACTAGCAAGGGATGGTATCAGGATGACAAAAATTAAGTAAGCAAATTCTAATTAACCAGAAAAACATGATTCTAGAATATTTTTGATGGTAAACCAATAGCCAAATATAAGAAAAATAAAGGCACAAGGATACAAATATGGAGTCCTATTTCAAATCCTCACCATGGATTCTAGTTCAAGCTCATGATGTTCTTGCACTTATAAATGTGTCCGAAAGCAAAATGCGTGCAATGCTGAATAATAGAAAGCTGCCATAGCTGCAAAGACATTACCGTTTTTCTTTAGGGAATCATGTTTCTCTGAGCAATTGTTTTAAAACGAGTAAGTCTACTGAGCTGTCAATAAAGAGTAACAGATATTTAACTTTGGTCTATGAAATTCACCACTCTACTGCACTCTCAGCACTTCTCTGTGGTGATAGTGGTTTTAACAGAAAAGATTCTGAATTGTCAGGAAGAAAACGTAAGATTTCATTCCCTAAATATCAATATAGAATTTTTATGTTTCACTTTTCTTAGAACTGAGTATTATCCCTGCCTGGTTATGGAAGACACAATGGTAACAGCACCATTATAGCAAACTCTTCAAGGATGTTTATCCCAATATATACGTATTTATGCATGCTGTCCTAAAATACATATTTTTCCTAAACAAACCTCCTTTATAGTGCAGTATGGATATTTCTTTCTTAACATACAGTATGTATTTCTTTCTACATTTGCTCCTAACATACACATGTTTAGGCATACTTTCCAGAGTTGCAAATGCATCACATAATTTAAAATATTAGAAATTCCAGCTCTCTGATTGAGATATACAGAGAGTATTTACCCACGGGCTAAGAATTGCATTAGGATTTAGGAAGCATGCAAGAGGCTGCACTTTGAAAAGTAGCAAGATTCTGGTAAAAAAGAAACTGAATTTATTTTACCTGCATTTTATGTACAGTTATTTATCCAGGGAGGGATTCTTTTTCCGAAAAGGCAATTACAACACTAAGGAAAGCATACTACCGTGTTTTCCCCAAAATAAGACATCCCCTAATAATAAGCCCAATCAGGCTTTTGAGCGCATGGCAATCAGAATTCAAAAAAATATAACAGTGTCTTATTTTCAGGAAAACATGGCAGAGATGGGTTTCAGCAGGTTCTGACCAGTTCTGGAGAACCAGTAGTGGAAATTTTGAGTAGTTCAGAGAACAGGTAGTAAAAATTCTGACTGGTCCCACCCCCATCTATTATCTGCCTCCCAAATCCCAGCTGATTTGGAGGAAATGGGGATTTTGCAGTAACCTTCCCCTGAACTGGGGAGGGAATGGAGATTTTACAGTATCCCTCCCCTGCCACACCCACCAAGCCACACCCACAGAACCAGTAGTAAAAATTTTTGAAACCCACCACTGAAACATGGTATTAGATGAGTCAGCTGTCTGTTGCAGTGACAGCAAGAGAAATATCAAGAGAGAAAGAAATGAAAGGAAGAAGAAGGAGGAGGGCAGGTGCACTTGCAGTAGCAAAATTAGGGAAGGAAGGCCTGAAGTGAAGCATCTTGAAAGCCAAAGTACATCCCATGAATGTACTCTCAGATGTACTTGGAAATGCAAATTTTAATGTTATATGCCGCCAGAGTTTTCCCGAGGTGAGATGGGGGGGTGGGTGGGCAAATTTAATAAACAAACAAATAAGTTACATGTATATGTATTAAACAAAATGTTATCAAAATTAAGCCAGTTTAGTGTTGTTTTTAAGGCACCAGGCTAGAAACCAGGAGACTATGCATTCAATTTCCCTGTAGGCACAAACTGCAACCTGCGGATCTAAAGCCACATGCAAATTTAAGAATATTTCCATATATGTGCCAGAAGTTGAAAACTGGAAGAAAGTAATAACCATATTAACTGTAGTTAAAACCAAAACATTATGATTTGAAGGTTACTTAGCTAATTAATTTTAGATAAAAAAGCAAGGAACTTTTTTGCACAGTGCAAGGAAGAGCAATGGCCGAAACTAGATGATTTCAAACAGGTGTTCACATTCAACAATAATTGCACGAGCATATGTTGCAGTAAGCATGAAGGTGTCATAACTATCACATACCAGCAATTATCAGACGAAGAATGGAAAGAGGACGAGACACAAATAGATATCACACTGGGTGGCCAGGCCTATCATCATGGTAGAGTAGAATGAATCAGATCCATTACTCCTCATTCAATCAAATCATGAAGGAGCCATGGCTGTCCAACCCACTTCACTGACACAAGGAATAAAATCACAGGACAAATAGACGAAGGAGTGCATGATTATATGAGGATGTACTTTTGGGCAGAAGGGTGTACTCCAGGCTTGCACAAACATACAAGCCATGGCCACTAAACACTAACTGAGGCCTACTAAGCAGAGTTGTGTGACCTGCTGGCATTTTTAAAAAAGCAATAGATTTGCCACAGCTACTCCAAAAATCATGCTGCTGGAAGCCTCCAAACCTCACTGCTATCACCAGCTCCACTACTCTATCTCTCTACTAGTAATGAGACAGCTGACTGGTGCTCCAGTAACGAGACAGCTGACTAGTGCTTTGGGATCCGCACTAATTTCCATTTAGTGATGTGCCCTTTCTCCTTTACTGGTTGTGCGGGACTGCAGGACTGCCATACTTGAAAGTAGGCTACTGCTACTACTAAGCTTTCTCTGGTTATCAAAGCTGACAAGTGGATATTGGAAGCATTCAATATGAAGCTTCTAACAGGTAACTTTCATACTCTGGAATAACTTCTGTGATAGCCCTATGTTGGACATTGTATGCCTTATCTCTCTGAATTATAACTCTGAAAAAGCGCTGTATGCATCAACCATTTTTAGTACTGAGTTCTAAACCATTAAGGGAATTTCTCCTTGAATGTTCTCCTCAAAAACAAATAAATAATGTAATCCAACTGACAGTGACTTGAGTGTAACTGCTAAATTTCATGAGAAAATGTTACAATGCTTCTATAGATTAGAGTAGTATAATTATTCTGGTTGATATTTGCCAGATAAAAATTCTCAATTTATACTCACAAGTATGAATACCAGGATAGACAAGAAAACTATCCTATCCTACCAATATAAAGAAAAGAAGAAACCAGTATACAGTTTCCCATGTTCACATAATACTAAAATTCGAACTGAAATCATAATCAATATGTCCCATGAAATCTAATGAAATTACAGCCCTCTTATAGAACATTCTCTCCTTGTTCCTGCCACAAATGAGATTAGCTGCATCTCTGTTAATATTTCAGAAGTACCTCATAATCGGGCTATGTCATCAGGCGTGGGAGGTGGGGGTGGGGAAGGGGAATCTGAAGGGAACCAGTGAAATCTTGAGGTGGTTCCATCACTACAGTAAACATTTATTCTCTCTTACACCTTGTTTTTTTTATTTTTACATTTTAATGAATAACTGTTGTTATATATTTAGCACTTTAAGTAATTGTTGTATGTCATACGTAGTCACTTTTTGCAAGATGGATGGCCATATAAACTTAATAAATAAGTAATAATAATCATTCAGTTGAAAAAAATACTCTTTATTCTATGTGATTATAAAGGAATTTTAGACGCACTGGAATGTTATCTGTTCCTGTTTGTTAATCTGCTATTAAAGAGAAAGAGATTGCAATTGAACCGGCTACTATGGATTGCAGTAACTACATTTATGGTCACTTCCAACTATGTTATTTTGTTATTTAACTGAAAAAAAAACCTTTTAAACCTTTTCATAACTGCCTTATAATTCTAAACATTTCAAAAAATGAACCAGCAGCAAAATAATATTATGCTTTCTCTCACGTTTATATTCTCTAAGCAAATTTACTTTAAAAAATGGGTATAAATACAAATACACAATGGTTATACACTCACACATACTGATGTGTTCACACAAAATTCTACTCCTAGCCAAGGCAGTTCACTGGATAAATATTTGTTAGACTTTACAAATGTGAAATAATAATTTTTACTTTGACAGAAATGCAAAATTATAAAATGCATGAGTTTTCTTTGAGATTAAAAGAGAGGAAAAGGAGAAAGAGAAGAGAATGGGAAAGAGAAGGAATACATTTACATTTACATTATTTAAGCTAAACTGTAACACATTAAACAATCTATTTTCCTTCCTTCCTTCCTTCCTTCCTTCCTTCCTTCCTTCCTTCCTTCCTTCCTTCCTTCCTTTCTTCCCTTCCCTTCCCTTCCCTTCCCTTCCAGAATTCTTTTATCACCAAAATACATTATATTATATATTATTTGTGTGTCCAAGTCACACATATAATAAATCCAATGATTTACTGTAGATGCATGTGTTAAATTGTAATAAAAATAAATAGATCCTAAGAACAGTGTAACTATTAAAAAATACGATACCTTTAAATATTACCCCTTTCATTTATGTGTAACATTTAGGTTATAGTGTTTTAATCATTTACAAACAATTCATGACAGAAATGGGGAAAAAGTTCTAAAATCAAACAATTTAATTTGACTGGATAGAAATGTATACTTTTCAATGATTAATAACATCCATTATTGTTAACTGATTATATGATAGAGAGACTATGCTAAAAGACTGATACATCCATTAGTGGTCTGGGTTAGTTCATTATGCTTATGAACTACAATGTGATAATCCTGACACTGCTTCAGCATCCTATAAATTATATAAATATAAGTAACCTCCATGAAATGCAGGTGGGTGGGACCTACCAGATTGTAGCTTTCAATCATTAATTTTTGCAGATACAAAACTGTTAAATTATCTACTGTTCCTTGGGGTTACTTGGTGACAATAGTTGCCTCAATTCATTTCTAAATCAGGGTTAAAATTGTAATGTTTTTTTTTTAAATGCACCTTATTTATTCATCTCATCTGATTAACTGGCATATTTTTTGCATAAAATGTATTAAAATGTCCACACAAATACCACTCAATGTTAGATTTTAAAAATAATCCTATTTATCTGATTGTCCTGATCATGTTCACTTTTTATTTAAAATTCCTCATGTAGAAACAAGAATAAATTGCACACACTATGTCACTGTGAGCTAGTTGGGAGGCCATAAAAGTTTTAATTAAAAAAATAAATTATTATAAATTTACAGAGAAATATTACAAATAAACCTATATGCAAACTTGAATCCATATTTCAAGTTTTGTCCATTCTGAAAGATACTTTAATATATCTGTTTTATGTATTGTTCTGTTTTGTTTAATATTTGATTGAAATATTACTTCCAACTCTGTCGCTTCCTTTTTCCCAACTTTCAACATAGGTATCAGTCAGCAGTAAAGCAACCTTAAAATTGATAGATGATACTATTGACTGTAATGTCTTTCATAGTTCCTGCACTGGAATAATAAATAAATTCAGACATGCAAGGCACAAAATGTATAATTTCTTATGTGCAAGAAATGGGAAAAAAATAAAGCAGAAAAAACCCTTTTAGTGCAGTGTTTGAATCCAATTTAAATCTCATACATGAGATTCTACAAAATTTAAAATCTAATGTGTAGGAGCCAAAGTTTCTAAATATAACTTCTCATATAGAGATATTTTCCCCCAGAGAGTTTATTCATTTGCTTTCTTTCTTTTTTCTTTTATCATCCATCATCAATGACAAGTGTCAATTATGACCATAAGATTTATGGGAGGGAAAGTTAAAGCACATTTTACAAATCATTTCCTGTGGAAGCAGACAAGTGTAATGACAGAGAAGGCTTTCTGTAATTGAATTTGTTGTTCCTATCTCCTCAGTCACAAAAAGATGTCATCTTCAAGGATTTTAGTCATGGAATATGGGCCAGTATTTTATATTACTACTGGCAATACCATCCTGATTTAAATATATCTATCTTCATGATCAATCATAGTAGCAAAAAATAAGATGCTTGAAGAATAAAAACAGTGTTTACAGGTTCATGTGATAATGATTGTATTTATTACAGAACAATTTCTGGAAACAGTTTTGATATATTTCAGCCTTTCTAAAAATATATGTTTTTGTTTTACTTCTGGGATGCTCGACCTAAAATGAACTAGAACTGAGGAAAAGGGAAAAAAATCACAAGACAAATATGCAGTCAAATATTGTGCAAATCATATAAATAGTCTATCTAGGTACCAAGAGAAAACTATCATTAGAGAGTTGTTGAAACTGAAATTGCTAGGTTCAAGGTTATAATTTTGTAGCAGGAACTATAACATCATTAAAATATCTGTTTCCAAATACTTGTGAAATTTAATCAATGTTTTGCAAACATACCTGTCACAAATCTTATAGGCTAGAAGCATATGCCTGAATATGCTGAGAAATAGCATCTAAATCAGGGAAACTATATCTCAGATTTGTTTTTAAAATTGAGGCTTACATATTCATTATGTTGATGAATAATTTTTTTGTGTGAAATGATAGATTAGATAGATAAATAGATGGATGGATGGATGGATGGATGGATAGAGATAGATAGATAGATAGATAGATAGATAGATAGATAGATAGATAGATAGATAGATAGATGATAATGCATCTTAAAATGCAAACATAATATGTAATAAGTTAATAAAGTACAGACGGTACATCTTTCACAGCATTTAATTTGCTAACTTTGTGGAAAAAAGGCAAATCACCACACCTATAGCCAAGTAATAAAATAAGCATAACTAGAAATTAGAAGTATTTAGAGCTAAGTGGATAAAGGTTTGAACTGAGAAGGCATTATCGAGACAGCATTTTCTTTCTTAACTCAACTGCATATATTCTTGTGGCCTCAGAGCCACCATGTGAACTCAGGAAAAGGAAATTTCTATAAATAATTACAGCTTGATTTGTCCAGTCTGGATCCAAAGCATCTTTGCCCACTTTGAATCCAAATACTGCATTCCTTTATTGGTTATATCTACTTTATTGGTTATATCTACTTTCATTTCAATTTAACATAACACAGGACAAAGATCCAATACGTCAGAACAAGTTCAGGGGCATTTTGTGCTAGCATTCTTTCTTGTATCTCCAGGGCTCCCCTAAAAATTCTGAAATGTTTTATTTTAGGGCAGTTAGAGGTTTCTAAGAAGCAAAAAACCCCAAATTTCTGCACTGCTTAAGCTATTCCACCCCTTAAAGAATCCCTTCCAAAATGGGTCTCGTTCTGCTCATTTTTGAATAGAAGCACTTAGTGTGCCATGCAAAGCCTGTTAAGATCTCAAGTGATGGAAATTATGGAACAAACCCTAACCCTAATAATTAGCCTACCTCCCTTTCCCTCTTCTACTTAGCATAATGCAGAAGCTTGCTTTGCCTTAGTGTGAGGAGATAACAAAAAAAAATTCAACTTAAAAGTTGAACAAATAGACTAAAAATAAATTTTAAATCAAGGGCTTAATCTTGTTATCTCTTTTGTAGTACAGTATTATCAAAATGAATTTGACAGGTTAATCTCATGCAACCACTCTATAAAGGAAGGAACAAAAATGGATTATACAAGAAATACAACCATCAGGATAATTAAACTGAAATTATCTTTCAGGAAAAAAATATATTTAAATTCTCATGTATGGAGCAATGTAATTTTGAATGCCAAATGTTTATGAAACAGAATATAACGGGTATGATCACCATCATCTATTTATCCTAGATACAGATGTTCAGTAATGGTACGGTGACAGAATTGAATACAAGTTAGTATTTTCCTTGGATGGAACAGCTATATTTTCCCCCTACATTTTCCTTTCTTCCATTAAAGGAATGGATTTTCTCATACTAGCTTAAAAGAAAACATTTAGGAATAAGATTGCAGGTATCATTAATTCCAATCACTCTCCTTCTTATACTTTAAATCAAGTTCAACTGACCCTAATGAAACTTACCCCAAAATAAGCATGCATGTGTTCGAACATTAACTATCTGGTGGTTCACTGAATAATGATCAAAAAGATTTAGCCTACTTGAAAACCGCTCAGGCAGCTATGCAGATTAATACAGCAGTTAAGTGCATAAATCTTATTGCATAAGTGCTTGCATAAAAACTTAAATTGCAGGCATTATTAAGAAATAACACAGACTTACAGTTCGGTTTTTTTCCCTTTAATTGTGCAAGGAACAAAAAAAAATATCTCTTTTTGCTTTTTGTTTGTTTAGTTGCATAAGGTACATAGATGGTGAAGCAAAGATGGTAGTTTCTAGACTAGAGAGAACTGCTATGTCAACAGAAATGAGACACCTCCCACAGCTTTTAAGTTATTCAGAAATGTAGGAGGAAAATGTCTGCAATTTAAATCCTGGAATATAGGCCTACATAAGAAAATTCTATGTACTGCATTGTGCAAATCTTTTGTTTGTATATGACTTCACTGTTGTCTGAAATAGAGGCTAATTTAGCTGAATCATGTCTAAGAATCTTCTGCCAATAAAGCCCACATTTGGCAAAAGAATTGTTTAAGTGTCTATAGAGTTTCATGGCTGAGTTGTTGATTCTGATTTGCCATGTGACATCAGAAAATTGTACTGATTTCAGTAGCATATTGAAATAGAATTGACCCATAAGATGCTGCTCCCATTTCCATATCTATATCTATCTAGTTTTACTTTTCACTAATGCATGTCTTAGGAAACATTTCCACATCATAAAAAATTTAATTATAGCAATCATAAAACAGTCATTATTACTACAGGTACAAATCAGTTTTCAAAATCTATCAGTATATCATCCTAAAAAGTTGGTCTACTTTATAATTTGAAATTTTGTCTACAACTTTTATAGATTGCCTAGAACATGTAATTAATAACCAATTGAAAACATTTTTTGAATTATTATCCATGTTCATATATATTTCCAGACACATTTTTATATGCACAATAATCCAACCAGTCAATAAATACAAATAATTTATTATTTTGACATTCTCTGTGCATGAAATGGAGTTTGCCATTGAGAAAACAAAATTAAATATTTATAATCCAATAAGAAATAGGCAGAAAGGAAAAAGAATGCAACTGTACTAGTTCAGAAAGCATTTCTAATTCCTTAGCGACTAAGTTCACACAACATATTACGACTGTATTAAATCATGGTTTATGACATAAATAGCAACTGGACTAGAAACAGAAAACTGTACAAGCTTGGAAAACTAGAACTCTACATATAGTTGCCAGTTTTTTCATTATGCTAGGCAGATATTTCTAACCTTATTAATGATTTGAGCTAATGTTTATGCTCATGCATTAACTACCAGACAAATTCATTTTCCTTACCAGGAAACGTAAAGAGAACAAGTAACATGAAAATTGACCAACTCTATTGAAGAGGACAAACAAATACCTCACAGACATCGCACAAATAGTCTTTCCCAGATCCAGAGTTCTCAAACTCTATATGATACTTTGGGTGATCATGAAAAATTTAAAATACATGATCATGTTGTTGTTGTTGTTTTCCCTTAAAACAAAAACAAAACTGATCAGTCTGAGCAGAAGCAGTGTCAAAAGTTAATTTGAGATTTGCTTCCCAATGAATAGCTACAGTAATACAAATCTATATTGTGGCATATAGATTAAAACTGCATTATTGAAGTTTGAATAGTTAGTTCTTGTTCAATGCTAATCTTAATAAAATTATTAGCTTTATTCATGGGCTACCACACAAATTCATTTATCATTTTAGTAATGATACTAAAGAGAGTATCCAATATGTATCAACAACAATGTATATAGAAAATAAGATTGCAATATCAAGCTACACAATAAGTGTTTTAATTGCTATCATCAAAGCAATTATATAAAGATAATACCTACAATTTTTCGGTTTCATTCAGTTCTATTCCATAGAATATCCCACTGTTGAAAAGTATTTAAAATGTCACTTCAAATTACATATATGGATGTTTGAAATTTAAAAAAATGTGATGGCCCATACTTTGCTGAATGACAAACTTTTCCTTGGGCATTCCATATGCTACTATATATTGAAGAACTCTTATATTCAGTACAATATAAATTATTATAATGTTTCTATATAGTTGAATTTATTTGAATTTGAACAAAGAAAAACACAGTAAATAATATCAGATCTTCTGAAATAACTGCAAATGACATGTTGCTTAGTTTGGGGTATGATATAGGGATGGCATATTGTGTTTGCTACATACACTGTTTAGGTTAGGAATGACAAATCTGCAGTTAATGCTCCATTGCTTTGATCTGCCAAAAAAAGTCTATATACTTCTAAAACTCTTGTCATGACCTTTAATTGGGCAAAATGGTGCATTACAGGGCAACAATTTTTTTAACCAAGGTAAACTTTGTGACTGATTTCAGTACTACTGGATGCTGCTGCACATTCAACATTTGGTGACAGTTTTACAATCCCTCCCTCCCCCCCCAACCAGCAGCAAGGACTTATCACGTGACTCTTACAGAAGCAACAACTTTAAGTTGCATGAAGAAAGGCCTTGATCTTTTTATTGCATTATGTGCCCTTTCTCTGGCACACAAACATGCATATGTATTTTTAACCCTGAAGTTTAAGAACTTCAGGAACATGCATAATGTTGCACCCTCCTATATTTCTTCACAATCCTCTGAGGAAGGCTGGGCTGAGTCACCAAGTGAGCTGCTGTGGCTGCAGATGGAGTAGAAATTGGATCTATCTGGTGTCAATACCACTTTGCCCATCCTGTTTCATTATTTAAGTGCTTGATACTCTGAAATTGAGTGTAGATTGGTCTCTCCTTCAGTCATCTGAGATCAGATAGACTAGTCCCATTCTAGCCTTCAGGTCACATGACCTTATTTTATTATACCTGACAGCTTCCTACAACTTAGTGGAGAAGTCAGCAGATTCCAAACTCTTCTGAAGTGAGAATGGCAATATACAACATTGGACGTGACAGTAAAAATTTCATTTGGGTATGCCATGAAAAAAGGAGGAAGAAAGATGAAATGGAGGATGAAACCTCCAGAATCACAAGGAAAGGTAGAGATGAGGAGGAAAGAAAAGATGATGGAGGAAAGGGAAGATCAACTCGAGAATACGTGGCAATCACTAATTACTTTGAGAGTTCCTCAAGACCGCAATACCCGGCTGCAATAATAAGACTTCAACACAGAGCAAGGCAAAATGTATTACTTGCATAATACTGATGTTGGTGCCATGGCCAAACTCTGCCCTCACTGTCATTAATTCTTATGCTGCCAATTTGTAATGTATGAAAAGAAAGGTTGGGATAGTCAATTTGAAACCTCTACTGAATGAACTCCTCAATCTATATAGCAATGATGAACCTACTACAAATGAGTTCAAGAAGAACATCACACAATGTAACTGCTTCTTCCATATGAAATCCTTGAGTACCAAAGAAGTCTTTCCAACAAGGAACAGATGGAATGGTTCTGTGATTGTTCGAGGGCAAACCCATCATCCCATTGAACATTTAATGCCAGATTTCAACCAGTATGCCAAATACATTCAAATTTACCTCATGGATCCTCAAGAAGCAGGAATTGAGAATGGGTATACTTCACAATTGTCAGGTACAAGGAACAAGAACAAAGTAGTGAGTTTTGTATTGTTCAGAGAAGCATGTGCATTGCTACTTGCCTATTTACAAGATTTTTCACCAGACTAACTGCATTCTTTTGAGAACAACCAGATAAGCACATCAGGAATTTTTTTGGGGGGGATTATATCTCCCTCCCTCCCTTCTTACTCATCAGAGATTCTAGGTTAGCCAGTCTCTTAACTCCTCCTCTACTTCAGCTGCAAATTCTACCACAACAATGGAGGAATTCAACATCAGATTATTAAATGTGAGATTGTTAAACTATTGGAGAAACTACTAAAACAAAGAATCCATACATTGAATCTCTTCAATTTTGAAAAGAACAAATTTGAGACATGCTAGAAGCTTCCATTGTCACTGATCCTGACAATGAGAAAAGATGTCATGTATTTCTTGTCCAGTTTTCTAGTTTTTGTTAAAAGTGAAAGCAAGGAAGTACACTAAGCCCTCCAATAAGCCTGACCCAACTGCTATTAATTTTTCCCAAACACAATTAAATAGGTGGCTGGGTAGATAGATCCCATGTAGTCTGTTCTGGTGACCTTATCATGTTCCCTGTTTTTTACATTTGTCAAAAGCTATGTATTTAAAAACCATTGCAATGCTGTCGCTCAGAAGATGGCCTACTCAAGTCATCCTATGAATATGTATCTACAACAGATCAGCTGTTTATTATATATTATACTACATAGTACATACTCAGTACTGTTAATTTCTGAATTAATTTACATAAGCTTTGTGGTAGTCAATTATGAATAAAATGGCTGTGGTTTGAATCCCATATTTATTAATCTAAGATCTACTACAATATAGTTTAGTACTAAGAAATTAACAATAGTCAGTTTCCAAGATGAGATAGTACTCCCCAATCCAATATTTATTTCTACAAAGAATTTATAAAGAATTTATAAAGAAATTCTTTATAAGAATTTACAATTCTTTATAAAACTCCATAGTGACAATTTTGGGACAGGTTGTGCTCACCCATGTGTTTAACCAGCTTATTCTGTTTTTAATTAGCTACAAACAGTACCTTAAAAAGGAAAATAAATTTAATCAGTAATTTCCTACTTTTGTGTGAGGAAGTTAAAAGAACTTGCAAGTTCTTCCTTTAAAACATTCTGATTAGCCTTAAACAATGCAAAACTAAGAAACAATTCTTAGCGATAGGCCACTCCTAAACTCTGCCAATAGATCACATTAAAGGCATTAATGCTAACATAACAACTGATTCTGTCAGCTTTCATAGGAATAACTGAGGTGTGGGCTGAATACTAGAAGCAAACACGGCCACAACATACAGAATTCCTTTAGTCTGCTTACTATCAAAAACCTGACATCTAAGTAAAGAATAAATGGGATTAATTTAGAGTACTTCCAAGTGTTTAAGGTTCTTAGTAGCAATTTGTTAATGAATAATACAATAAAAAAAACTTTTTAAAATCCACCTATTGCTTTCTATCCCTAATGTGCATCTTATTCTTTGTTATGATGCACTGGAAGATAGGTTTTAAAAAAATTGGAGAAAAAAATGGTAACCAGAAAAAGTGAAGCCATGCAGCTGTCACTATAGATTTAGGAAGAAATAAAATAAAGCAAAAATAAGAGGCAATTTACATTTATTCCATTGAACTTCAGTGTACAAATTCCTGAAAAGTAGGGACATGATCTTTACATTCACAATCTAAGACACATAATATCCAAATGTAGACATTTCAAAACAACTCTGTAATAGAATACATTGACTAGAATATGTGTGTGAAGAAACATCTGGTAAATCAAGTTCTGGATATAATATAATTTGATTCAGGAGAAACATCAATTTATATAACTATCACCATTGTCACATAATCACTCTAATTGTTGAACTTTTTGAGTCATAACACTACAGAAGTTACGCCTCAGAGTTTCTACATATGATGGCAATGTGGTACCATATAAGAAAGACAAGATTCATTTTTCTTTCTAAAATTATATTTTGAATTTTATCATAATGATCTGTAGTTATGATTTGCAGCCTTAAGTAATTATGTTATGTATTATTTGTTAGATTAATATATTGGCATTCCCATTCCCCATGTCAGGGCATTCCCATTCCCTAAAACATGTAGAAAGAATTGGTTGTTTATATTATATCTACACATATAACTAAATACACACAAACATGAATACAAATCATATTGTATAATATTAAGGTGCTAAATGCCATAGTTTATCCATTGTGGACATTATGAAAAGTGTTTGATCTATATGAATATCTTAGATTTTAATTTTATCACTTTAATTTGATAAATCTTACCCTAATTCTGTGTGTGCAAAGATTTGTTCAGATTTATTTACATTTTTAAAAAATCCTTGGAAGACATAATCCATTCTTATTTGCTTTTCTGTTAGGAACATTGATATTACATGTTCATATATAATAAAGATATAATATAACAACTATGTAATAGAAATACTCCACATTAAAAAAAACATTTACTTCATATGAGATCTTTTGTCCTTTTCTATGAAACAAGCTTGCTTTCCCACATTATGAACATATACTTCAATATAGCATGTACTGAATACCATAAAGAATTTAATTCATAAAGATATATAATTCATAATTCTTTCTGGTAACAATATAATCAATATTATTGCAATATAATTTAATTTTAATCTACACTAAATTATATATTTAATATTAACTTTTCAATAGTGTAAGAATATAATTACTATAATTATCTTACAAGAATTATAAGAATTAATATAATTCTTATCCATAAAGAATATGTTCAAGAGTAAAAAAAATATCAAACCAAATAGAAGTCTTTTATTTTATTTTTTTTCAAGTAATGCAGTTTTAAAAGCCACAATCTATTTAGCAATACTTTTGCACCATAACCTTGTAAATCTTACATATAGCAAAACAGAGCAAACCACTCTTCTAATGAATCCATTAATCACAAAGCTGAAAGGGGCCTCAAAAGGGTTACAATTCCTTAGGAAGGAAAGAGCTCATCACTGCCAAAATCTCACTTGTTATCCGTGCTGTGGCAGCAATTCTATTTTCGATTAAAGTTGCACCATTCTTTCTAATCCAACCACTAAATCTCCTTTCCTCTTTTCAGAGCCTTAGTAAATGGGGATATAACATGATGATGGAGCATTCTAGGATAAACAATCAATCCTTTTAATGTCATCCCTGAAAAATGTCTGATCTAAATCCAGTTGCACTGTAGTAGGAGTCTTTCTTGAAAGCTGATGAAGAATCTGTTCGGAACTTACCTTTCTTTTAAAAGAAATGAATGATGCTGAACAACTCAAACTGCCTTTTCCTCATTCCTGCGATTTGTATAGGATCATTGGTTCATTTTTTTGACTGCATCATTACTCATCTACATTAGTCTTAGTACACGACTTAGAAGAGCACACTAAAAAAAGATTCTTATTTGGGGGAAAAGCTTCTTGCAATTCAAATAAAGAAACATAACATAGTGGCAACTCTGTTATCTTCCAATGACATTAAAAACCTGGCTGTGCCAATGAAATCATACTCATTACAGTTTAGCCAGACTTTGACTTGATTTCAATTTTGTGTGTGTGTGTGTGTGTGTGTGTGTGTGTGTGTGTGTAGTAATTAAGAGGTATGTTACAATGCTCATCACATTCATTCATTCATTCATTCATTCATTTGAATGTCTTTGATTTTTAAGGATGCTTAGTCACCATGCAACTACGGACTGTTTATAGGATTAAAAACACACAAAACGCCCCATATAAAAATAATATATTTGTTACCAATTTGTTTTTTAAACAGGTTATACAATTCCTGACTTTAACCTTTTACGGTATGATGGAAATAAGCAATGAAAAATTTAGAAAGTTTTTGTATGCTTATTAACAAAAAACTAGAATAATGGATAAAATTAAGATTATATGTGTAATTTATTGTTAACAAAAATAGAGAGTAGTATAGAAAGCAAAATAAATACAAAAAATGTATTGGTATTTCAATATATTGTTCTATTTTAAAGCTGCTATAACCACATTCATTCTGTTCAATTACATCAAACTTCCGCTCTACTATAATAATGAGCCTCTTTCTTTTGGTGCTCATAGTGTTTTTTAATCTGAATGAATCTTCCTTTTGGGCATTTAGCACAAGAGCAGGCTGAAGTAGTAGCATCTAAAACTCCAATGATAAACCAGTAAGCTCAACTATGCAAGCATGAGCCCCACATTAATTGAATTTTAGCTCATATTAAGTGCAACTTGGTATGATTGCAGAATTCAGTAAATCATATATCACATTATTCAAGCTCTTTTGATTGTGACTTAGCTGTAATCAATGATAGAGCTTTCTTCTTCCCCCAAGTTTTCAAATTGATTCTGGTTGACTGTTCTTTCTTTTCCCCCTGACTCTCAGTTTCAATATTTCATTATCATAGCAGAATATATTAGAACTGAATTGAAAACCATAGACATTATACATACTTGAAATGTTACATTCCAGTACCTGCTGTGTGAATTTCACTGGATCTAGCCTTGTTTAAAAAAATAATTCAAAAGAAATACATAAACTAACTGCATAAATAAATAAATGTTTAATCAATAAATTGCATCAGGGTCTTGTGTATATGCTTTATTTCAAAATAGATTTGAGATTTTTTAGCAGACTTTACTCAGACATCCTCTTGAGACCTTTATGAATAGTAGGAATAGGGAATACAGGAATCAACTTGTATTGATATCTAAAAATGAAAGCACCAAATAAAACCATTATGTGAATATTTGTTATTGAATGTTTGTGTTGTAAAAACTGTGTTCTTTTCTTCAGCATATTTTACATATAATTAAATATATTCCTGAAGGCCAAAAGAAAGGAAATAAAATTATTTGAACTAATTATTTGATTGGAATTAGGAGAAATAGTTCATATTTTTTTAAAAAAGAAATGAAATCGATTAAATTAAAACAAGAACGAGTTGATTTTTTTTGATACACTACATCATTTAACTAGAAACCAGCTTAGAAACAAAAGAACAGAACCAAATCCAGGATGGAAATGGGGAAATTAAAGTAGATTGAAATTAAAAGATAGGTTTGGAGACCTACAATATTTATTTAATACAAAAACTGAGATTGTTCTTCTTCCCCATATAAATTTATTCACATTATCCTTTCACCATATCAGCAGTTTAATTTAGAAACAATGTCACTTATTCTTTTTGGTTTTAAACAATTGGGGGGGGGGAATTAAACTCCTATCTATTTGTTGAATATAACTGAGGGATGTACCACTCAATCCTTATCTATATTTTATCTATGCCAGGATTAAATTAATAAAGCACAATCTATTAAAAATTTAAACTTAACTGATTTTAATTAGAAATGTTTCATAACTTGCTTAATTTTTCATTTGAAAAGCTTTGAAATGTGAGATCCTGCCTAAAGTATGCCCATGATATTTTAACAGCGTGCATTTGTATTCATCATTTGTTTTTGAGCAGCCTTTTTATTTAATCCTTTAGCTTCATTTGGGAATTGTTCAAAGATCTGGTGTCCCTGTTTGTCACACTTATTCCCTTCTTTAAAAACTTAGAACTCCAGTGATATATTTTCATAGCCATCATATTTTTCATTTAAAATATTCTATTTCATCCTGTTTTGAGTTTGAGTTTTCAATAGCCCTACTCTTGTCTAACAAAACCTCAGAAGTGTCAGCCTATTATTTAGGCCAGATATCCTGTGCAGCTGAGATAGTGAAATGTGTTCCTATCCAGTATATATTGGCTCATTCTGTTTAAATACCTTGTTCTTTTGCCAATATTCAGCCATGAATGGAATGGTTTCCATTTTGTTCAATTGTTTTAACCAATAACGCTCCAACCAATAATAGCTAATACCGTGTGCCCTGAAGATGCAAAGAGAATAACAAAAGCATAAAATTAATTATCACAGACATTTCCCATATGTATTAATATAATGAGAGAGGATTCAGAAAAGACTCAAATGCTTAATTTATATGTTTTATGCAAGTATTCAGAGTATAGAAAATATATTTAATCTAAAAATAACTGTCATAAGTTGCTTTTGTGTGGAAAAAAATGCAATAGATAGATATTCATGCATGTTCAACATTCATTTGGGAATGCCAATACCCATATAAATGTCACAATTCACAAATTTTGTGTCATTTTCTTCAACACATACATTACTGTCATTTTGAAATCCAAAAATGGACTGAAAACAGAAATAGGAATTGAAGTAGCCTTGTCAAAAATAATTACAGACACATGGTAGAATTCTTATAATGAAGCTACAGAGAAATGCCTTTGTTACAAAGTGTATCTACCTGCTGCTGAGTACATCTTAAAATATGTACAGCACTTAATTCATAAGTGAGACTGCAGCTACAATAAATTTATTCCCCAAGTGGTACTCTCTGAAGTCAAGAGGTCTTCTTGCATTCACTCTGTATATCTTGTTCCATTTTTTTTTATTTCTCAAATTTAGAGACTGCCTATTTGAATCACAGAAATCATTAGGTACTATTAGGTTTTTCTATATATATGAATAAGAGCCATGACACAGTGGTTAGAATGCAGTACTGCAGGCTAACTCACTGCTCACTCCAGGAGTTCAATTCTGAATGGCTCAAGGTTGACTCAGCCTTCCACCATTCCGAGGTCAGTAAAACGAGGACCCAGATTGTTGGGGGCAATATGCTGACTCTGTAAACCACTTAGAGAGGGCTGTAAAGCACTAGGAAGCGGTATATAAATCTAAGTGCTATTGCGCTCTACACACACACACACAGAGAGAGAGAGAGAGAGAGAGAGAGAGAGAGAGGGAGACTGTATATGCAACTATATGAGTGAAGGATAGGGTGCTCTAATATATGCATAGGCAACTGTTTGCACATGCATGATGTCATGCATGTGCAATCTTCCTTAAAATTTGACCAGTGCAATTTATTAATGGTACTACTGTATAAAAATACTGTGGCAAAATGAGATTCACTCCAATCCTACAAGCTGGAACAGAAAACCAGAGAACATATAAAAATAAGGAAAAGAAGAATTATGCAGAAAAGTATTTAGTTGTGTTCATTCTAAGCCTCCAATGTACATAATTATATATCTATAAACTACTTTGTCCCTCAGCAGCTTTTCTCCATAAACTGTAAGAATTCATATTGAGACAAGTTGACTTACAGGTTCTTATGGACACTTCTGACATAAAGCAAAAAAAAAAAAAAAAATAGAATTAGAATTTAGAATTCTTTTATTGGCCAACTGTGATTGGACCCACAAGGAATTTGTCTTTGGTGCTCTCAGTGTACATAACATAAAAATACATTCATCAAGAATCATAAGATACAACACTTAGTGATAGCCATAGGATACTAAATAAGCAATCAAATCATACTAGGAAACTAAATAAAACAATATAAATCGTAAAGATATAAGCATCAAGGTTATAGTCATAAGTAGAAGGAGATAGGTTATAGGAAGGATGAGAAGAATAATAGTAATACAATCTTAGTAAATAGTTTGACAGTGTTGTGGGAATTAGTTGTTTAGCAGAGTGATGACATGCGGGATAATTTTATTTATTTATTTTGTTTCATTTATTTGCCATCCATTTGCCAGAAGGGAACTCTGAGTAATTCCTCTAATATTCTCCATGTAGAGACGCTATATACACAAAATTTCAGTGCAATTTTTATACAAGAATATTGTCTTGGTCGAAGGAATGCCAATTGTGGAGAAAGCTGAGATATGAACAGGAGCAAAAAAAAATAAGTGTGATACAATTTATGATTTAAAATTATAGAATAATAAATATATTAATTTTTAAGGTATCATGGGATTTGTTTGCAATTCTTTCTCTTGTAAGAACCTGCTGAGGATGAAGGACCAAGACTTTTGTGGTTCCTGTAATTCCACAGATAACTCAGCAACTGACAGAATAAACAAATCTGTGTTAGCATCCAGTCTGCAGAAATCATTTCTCTAGATCTCTTCCAGATGTTTTTCTGTATGTTGCCAATCTATTTGTATTGGACAAGCCAATCTCTTGATTGCCTTGGGTACTTTCAACAATTATTGTGTCCTTGGAAATATGGCTGTGTCTGCATGTTTCTGTCTACTGTCCTTTACTGAAACTTATTGGGTAGGAAATTTCTGAGCATGTTATTTTGATTAGTGTATTTCCTTCCTATTTTTCTATAGAAGGTTTATAGCTAATAATATGTATCTTAAAGAAAGCTATCTAGAGGCATATCCCTATCATTTAAAGTACATTGTTCCTTTACATATGTACAATTGTCATATCAGTTGTAGGACAATGACATAATTCCCACATTATAATCATTATATCATCACGCTAGCCTATGATTAATATCTAGCACAAGATCATGATCCTGCCATATTATAGGCTAACCTTGTCTTTACATTATGTTCCTTTTTGTGTCTTTTTCTCATCCTGTTCTGGACAAATATGTGTTATTGTGGACTTTGTCAGCACAGTTTCAGGCATCACCATACTCACAATGGGCCTATTATTTATTTTGAAATACATATAAATTATTTTGGAAAATGAAATGTTTATTCATCTAGTTATTTCTTAACATTGTTATTAGCCCATTTTAGTGCCATATAGCAGAATATTTCAGGTATTAATTTAGAAAAGCAAAATGTGATTTATTTGGGGGGAGGATATAGCTGCAGGTTTTACAATAGTTTACCTAATATTCTATTTTCTATATCCCATTTTTGCAAATTCAAAGTAGCAGCTTAAGAAAATAACAGGCTGAAACATTTTTAAAATTTCTTCATTATTTCTTTCATTTCTTTCATTTCCATAACTCTAATTGATGGAAGAAGTTTTTGAAACGAGACCTAGAAGAATTAAGAACACATTTTAGTCTTAATGGGATCAACCTATTTCCATTCTTACTAGCATAACTTTAGAAGGATAGAATAACTATCCTTGTAATATTTTAAATGAATAGTTTCACATAATAAATATTCAGGAAGGGAATCAGTATTGTATGATAATTGCTGAGGGGGAAAAATGACAATTTTTGCAGATGAAAGATCAATATTAACATTCATGAGTGCATCACAATGAAGACAAAGATTTAATCTCTTGTGAAAACAATGGAATAATTGAACCAATCAGATACAGTACTATTAAATAACTAAAAACAGTGCATGTTGCTATAGGTATACCTCTTCCATAGCACATATTATTTCTTGGCTGGATTACTGCAAAGGCCTCTACATGGGGCTGCCCTTGGAGTGTACCCGGAGGCTCCAATTGGTCCAGAATGTGGCTGCGCAGGTAGTTACGGGTGCTTCCTGTTACTCCCATATAACACTATTGTTGCACGAGCTGCACTGGTTGCCAGTGGTCCTCCGGATCCGCTTCAAGGTGCTGGTGCTCACCTATAAAGCCCTTCATGGCATGGGCCCGGGGTACTTGCAGGACTACCTCCTACCGGCCTCCCACTGCCCAGTGCGCTCACATAGGACTGCCCTCCTCCGGGCCCCATCGCCCAGACAGTGTCGGCTGGCGGCCCCCAGGATCAGGGCGTTCTCTGTGGTCGCACCGACCCTCTGGAATGGTTTACCCACTGGGCTCCGGACAGCTCCCGACCTCCGCACCTTCTGCGCTGACCTAAAGACATGGCTCTTTCAGCAAATTCCCTGATCTGCTGTGCATTCTAATTTGGGGGTTTGGGGTTTTTATATAGGATTTTAACATTTTTAATTTTATTTATTGTTGGATTGTTTTATTCTGTGAACCGCCCCGAGTCCCTCGGGAGAAGGGCGGTATATAAATAATAAATAAATAAATAAATATTAATTCCTTGTGGATATATGAACAAAACATAGGATGATATAGACTGATAGTTAATAGGCCAACAAAAAATGTCTAAGCCAGCAAGGAAGTAGTTGAAATGGCTAAAATATTTATGGAAATCACAAAGACTGATATTGAACTACTATTAGGGGTGATAAGTAGAAATGCTAGAAGTCTCCAATCCACAAATAGCAATTTAGTGCTTCATTTTAAAAGCAAATAGGAATAAGTGAAATGTTATGGAAACATATGAAACAATAACATAGAATTATCATGATAAATATGAGAAAGAGAGAAAGGGACAGGATAAACTGTGGAAATAATTCTTGGTTATATTAAAGAGGACACAGTATCAAATTAGTAGGAACCCTGAAAGAAGATTTAACACAACTGCTTTAAAAAAAAAAAAATCTGTAAATCCCCAGAACAACATACTCAGGGTCATCTTAAAATGGAGAATGAAAACAGGGAGGCATTAAAAAAATAGTGCTGTAGTACTGTAGCTTCAATTAATCGGAAAAAGTCTGAAGAAATGTGTATTTTGGCCACAATAAAAATGTTGAAAACCTGAGTAACTGGTAGATGGGAAATGATTGTGAACTTAATGATAACTGTTATCAAGATTGTAATGGATGCTGTGATTCTTGCTGATTTGAATGTAAGGAGAACACTGCATTGATGATGACGATAATTACATGCACGAAGTCTCTATCATCCCTTAGCAACTATAAAGGTACATTTTGATTCACCTAACCTGGTGAATCAGCAATTTCAGTGGTGCACCTTCTGTCACTATTACTGAGTGCATCCACCTTGCTCTTCCCTTCCACCTTTCTCAGCATTAGTTCCTTTTCCAATGATATCACTGCATTATCAAGTCTAATTTGTATGTAAACAAAATTTTACCAAGGAAACGCAAGACAACATAATTGACTTAGAAAGAAAAACTTGCATAAAATGAGCATATTTTTAAAATAATTTTTGATTGATTAAAGAATCAGATGCACTCAGAATATTGAGGAGGATAAGAGTATGTGGGTCAGCACTGGTGGACTAAATATGGCTCTGCTTTTGGGGAGCCACCAACTGCAACCAAAGAGGAGTCAGTGAATGGATCAAAGAGAGGAAATGATCAGCTACAACTTTGGTCTGTACACAATGTCTTTGCAAAGAGGTAGCAAAACAACTCTAAAAGAGCAGGAGAGGAAGGAGGAAATAACTGCCTAAGCCATGGTTCAGCACCTTCAAGAAAACACTACATTTATCTACTCCCTCTCTTAACTACTTTAGAAAGTTACTTGTTATTGATTTTCTAGATGCTAAGACCCTTCTAAAGAGCAAGTTTTATTACGCCAGGATAATCTCCTTTTGCCATGGATGAAAGAAGTTCTATGTAAGTTTAAGGATTAAAACAATAACTTTTAAATTTTGGAAAACCACGAAGGAGGGATTAGAATGTTGATGTTCTGACCCAACCTTAGCAAGTAATGATAAGCCACTTACTCATGAGTAAAAAAAAACCCTTTTCAAACAGAGTAGGAACAGTGTTTTATTCACATGGATAAACAAAAAACAAACATAATTAGTCCCAACAGACCTGGTTCTGGTCAAGAAACCTGAATTGCATGCTGTATCCTAAAAACAAACGGTTCTCTGTGATAACCGGCCACTCCCAAATACCTACTATTTATTTCCCAGCCAGGGAGGGGCTGGCTAGCATCCATGTCTGCTTTTCCTTGAGAGCTGGTTTATTGTTTTCGTTTGCTCTCCTCTCCTTTCCTCTCTGCGCATATGCACAACTGGGATGGGCCCCACCTGTTTCTCCCCCTTACTCAGCTCAGGCCCCGAAGACAGTTGCCTCTCCACCTGGGGAAGGACGGAATGCTCCGGCTCTGCCTCCATCTCTGATGCTGTTTCCTTCTCAGAGGCTTCCAAAGGCTCCGAAGCTGGCCCAGGCCTCAATGTCCTCTTCATCTGATTCTGCTGCTAGCTCTACTGGCAGCCAATGGGCTACAACAGTTGTTGTGGAAACCTAAAGGGCTAGATGGACTTGAAAGAGCATTTCCTGTGGGGTGTTTTAAAACTTTATAAAATATATATTAAGATTTTGAAATTAATTATAAGAAATCTTCCAATGGGAAAATTTTGTTGATTGGAAAATAAAAAGATGATAAGAGAGCATTTTGAAAGTGAATTAAAGGGAACCAGAAAGAGCTAGGGATTATAAAAACCACAATAGAACAAGTTCAGGTTTAGAAAGTGGTCTGCAGACGAGAAAAAGAGCTACAATTGCTAGCACAGTTAATAAATAAAAAAGTTATGACAATAAAAATACTGCCTAGGTTGTTTTTTTTAATGATCAGTTGGATCAGAAGATATTTAAAGAGATACTGAGGATAAAAAGATTTTAGAAAAGCCCACATTTGGACCAAATTGGTATTTATGTGGTTTAGATAAAGAAAATAATGTTGACAAGTAATAAAATAAAAAAGCTAAACGTGTCACACTAATCTTCTAACAATATACAAAGATCAACTACTGTTTCAAAACACTGCAAATGGACAGTACAAATTATGTATTAGAAGACACTTGGGAGAGGAATGGGTAGGTAAGAGAAATAATAGGGCAGTTAATTAATATTACTTTTTATATTATTTTTAAAAAGGTTATGGGACTATAGTAGGTCAAACACTATTAAAAAAGAATTAACACACAATCTAATTTATTGTTACTTGGAATGTCTGTAAAAATGTAGAGGGGGTTCTGGCAATGTGCATTTCATTTGCATTTGCATTTAAACAAAGATTTACAATAAAGACTCTGATCAATATTATGTGATAAATACAGGACAATCTACATATTTTATAGAGTAATGACTAGTTAAAATGGAGACTGGGGATAAACATAAAAAAAGAGATTAGGAATAAATTATTTATTTATTTTATTTTATTTTAATTTGATTTATATGCCGCCGTTCTCCGGAGACTCAGGGCGGCTTACAATGCGCTAAGCAATAGCCTTCATACTTTTGTATATTTATACAAAGTCAGCTTATTGCCCCCACAAACTGGGTCCTCAATTTACCTACCTTAGAAAGGATGGAAGGCTGAGTCAACCTTGAGCCTTGGTGAGATTCGAACCTGCAATAATTGCAGGCAGCTGATGTTAATAACAGGGCTTTAGACCACTGTACTATCCAAGGCTCTTTAATATTAATAATCCTCAGAGTAGAGTGTTGGCTAAACGATGGAAGGGGAGGTTCATCTTCGGAAATAAGTTGTTCCAGCTGCATGTTTTGCATGGTAACATACCAGGAAGAATATTGTCTTATAACGATGCTGGTCAATGGACAAGAGTCATACCAATTTGGTTGCCAGATCTCACAAAAAGCTGGCACTGATGACCCAAAGTTGGAATATTGTTTCTCTGCCTCACTAATATGCACTGACTATAGCATGCCCAATTTTACTGACATTGGCCCCTTCTGTCAAGCAATGCTTTCTTTCCCAAGAAGAAAAACTTATGTAAGAACCAGAGGCCTGATTCTGTTGATTGGTCTCTTCCATCCAAATGGCTTCCACAAGCAGGATTTGTCCCTAGCGGGAAAAGTTGTAATGATGGGCAATGGATACCTTTATGATTAAGCAAGGGTGAATGAGTACCCCCAAGTGGTCCTTAATACTCGTGCATCTACTTAGCGCATGCATCACTGCATCTACAATGCCTAAGCAACATCAGCAGGAAAGTTAGCATTCCAATTGTAACATGCAAGAGAACCCTTTTTTAATGAGCTAACTGGGAGAGGGAAGGATGTATGCTATTTCCCAAAATTTGGTAAATCATCATGATAATGAAAATGACACAAATTACAGAATTTAAGTAATAACATAAAGGGATGTAAATTGTAATGTGTAATGATGTCATTTTGCAAATGATGTCATTTGTCTTAAGGACATCATTATACAAATGACTTAAATTGCAACAAAATGTAGTCCATTGCATATGAAGTCTGTGATCTGTGAAAATTTCACTACATTCTCTTTTCTGTGTATTTTTTGTTCTGAATGTAGGATCTATTTTCTTTTTTACATAAATTGTGACTATCCCACAACAGGCAGTGGGATCACAACAGAACAATAAAACCAATTTTAAAAAATTCTGCAGAAAATTTAGAAATTTATCATGCCTGTAGTTTTCATTTCCATTTCAAAAGTACAATCTCTCTCTCTCTCTCTCTCTCTCTCTCTCAATGGTTGTTATGTAATAAAAATCTCACATATGAAATTATGACAGTAGAATCTTTAAACACCGGAGGGTTGCATTCCACACTAGACATATGATGAACCAATCTCTCTTCACTTTTCATTCCAACTAGCAATAAAGGAAATGAATGTGAAACTATATGCATTAGTTCATTTTCTAGGAGTAGACAAATTTGCCAAGTTTTCATTTTTCCCCTTATAGTAATTTTAATGTATATTTGGTTTTCACATAATTTTGCATTTCTTTTTAATCCTCATAATTAAACCAACATACTTTTTCTTAATAAATGCATTTTGCACCCACTTTTCACTAATAAAAACACTGTTATAAACAACTTTGTCTAACATAAATAATTTCAGAATTATAAATATGCAAGATTTAGAATAACTTGTATACTGGCACTAATGAAACCCTCGCAGACTGTCATCCCACATTCTACTACTAACCACTGATGTATTTATGATTTCAACACAACCTATGCAACTACATATGGTTGCAATTTTAAAATACATTCTTGAAATAGTGCACAATACATTTTACTGTGAGTGCAGGAAGAAATTTATATAGGACAATTATTAAATATAGTCTTCAAACGTAAATGCCAAAGCAAGTAATAACAAATCAACAACAATTAAGTGTCCATCAAAGTTTGAGCTTTAACCCCAATTTCATAGAAACCTTTAACATTCTTTTTAAAGTTTTGTGCCTTCTTTCATAAAGAAATATATTTTGTTACTTCCTTCAGCTGTAATAACAGCACAAATCTGTATCATAATTTAAGTGGGAGATCAACATATCTAGTGTTGAATGAAGACCAGTTATGCCCAATTCTTCAGGATGACAAAAACAGCACAGAACTAGCATAGGTGATTAGAAAGAGTTGTAATAGCCACCATCAACTCTCTGGTGTAACAGCAGATTGAAGACATAATAATAGATGGCACATGATCAAAACTCTCTCTATATACTGTTGAAATAGAATCATAGACTTGGAAAAGATCTCAGAAGTTATCAAGCTCAACACAGAATCTGCTAAAGCAATTCACAGATTACTCTGGTTGAAGTTCTTCACTGAAGAAATACATACTGTTTCAAGAACCATCTTGTTCCACTGGTTGACAGCTCTTGCCACCAAGAAATTCTTACTTATATTTAATCTTTAGTTTCAATCAACTGCTTATGCCCCTGACTTCTGATGCAATGGTCTACTACCTCTTTATGATAACCATATCTGAATACTGTTATACCATCTTCGTTTAGTCTTTTCTTCTATAAATTAAGCATTCCACATTCATTGGAATGTACCTCGTAGGACAGGGTTTCCAATTTCTTTACCATCTAGCCCACATTTTACCATTTTATTAATGAAGATATCTTGAGAAACTTTGTTAAATGCTTTGCTAAGATCAAGATATAATATTCCTGGATCATACTAACTAGTAACTGTTGAAAAAGGAGATAAGTCAGTTTTTATTGCTACCGCCTGCTGGCTGTTAATTACTGAATTCTGAGCCAAGTACTCAAAATACCCTATTTAGTAATCTCTTCAAGGATCTTGCCAATATAGATGTCAGGCTGATAGATTAGCAATTTTCTGGATCTTCCTCCTCCTTCCCTTTTTGAAAATAAGGAGATTTCTTTCCCCAATTCATCTGGTATTGAGACTTGAATTTATGAAAATTAGCCAAATGGTAACAATGTCATTAGGGGCACACAACATAGACCACCAACATCTCTTCTTATCCTGATAGCTACTACAACCATTTCTAATAATGTCCACGCCTGAAGTGAAAATCTATTAGCATTCTTATGCCAAGTATAATTAAATGTATTTCTCCTCCAGAAATCATATATCCATAAAAGTGTAAATAAAGGTAACTGATAAATATTATCATTTTAACTCTCATTTTAAATGCTTTCATATTATTTAAATACGAAACAAGACTGTCCTCAGTGTCCTTTACTCTTTACATATATACTGATCCTACAAAAGAATAATTTCTTCCAATGCCACCTACCATAAAAAGTTCGACACCGTTTCATGCCTTCTCCTGATCTGATATCCTCTTTATTAGCTATTTATGAGACATTACATCAGAACTTATTCCCATTAACATTACTGTAAAGGAACAGCATAGCCTCCAATTTCAATCTTATGGTTAAGACAGATGAACTATTATTATGCAAATTTGAAAGACTCCTTCAGGGACTTTATCAAGATTTATAAAACTGGAGAGGACTGAACCTAATAAAGGTTAGGCACTTGGATCATTATTTTCCCAAGTTCTAATTTTCAATCCAGCCCATATAGATCTGTTAATTCATTGCTAGAATATTTGATATCTTTATCTGAAATAACATACGTTGGAACTACTTTCTTAAACCGCTCTGAAAAAAGACTGTTAAATGTTCCAAATATGAAGTTTGCCATTAGAGGAAAAAAATTCTTAATGACAAATGTATACATGAAATATTTTTCTGTCTGTCTGTCTGTCTGTCTGTCTGTCTGTCTATCTTATCTACATTAATCAATGTGTCACCACTCCCAGGTAAACCAGACAGGAAACACAACTAGGCCTAATTCTACTTTATTATAATATTACATTCACATAATCTTGTAAGTAGAAGGTACAAATCTTCCACTTACACTTTTAACTGCCTCAATTAGGGTATGTCCTCCCTAAGTGTCTTTCTCTAACCATTACATCAATGGTGGGTTGCTCCCGATTTGGACCAGTTCGCAAGAACTGGTAGTAAAACCAGTGGGAGGCCCCATCCACTGCCCCGGATGTCATCATCAGTGATCTGCACATGCGCAGAAGCGAGGCGCACGCGCAATCCCATTGCAAACAGGTAGTAAAGATAAGTAGAACCCACCCCTGCATTACACCACTGGGGGCTCCCCCCCACACACTTTTATCTGATCATTTCCTAAGGCTCTTCCCTTCTTCTCTCAAGGTCATTCTTACATATCACTACATGTAATTTTTTAAATATACAAATGTGAATTTTTGTATAGATATTTGTAAATCTTATGTATTTGGATGAACACTTTTTGCTTCCTGTTTTAATTTGTAATTTGGAAAAAAAGATTAGAATCTTAACTGCAAGAATCTTTTAGTGATCTGAATAGAAAACAAGTACATAACTCAAAACATGAAGTCGGAGGAGTCTTTAAAAAAGTATTTTTTATATATATTGTGTGACAAAGGTCCCTATGTTGAGATACTTAAGGCTAATCATGATGGAGTGACGTGCTATCTGATAACATAAACTTTTACTTTGGGTTCTCATCCAACCAAGTGTTTATTTTGGTTAAAAAGCACCATCTCAAAGGCTTTGAGAATTAGGTGATTTCAGAATTGGGCTTTCAAAAGTGCTCTATTACCTGCTCTGAGAAGTGCAAGCAACTATAATAAACCCAGCAAAAGACCTGTCAAAAGAATGCCATTTATTAATAGTGAACTTTAGAAAGAAAAATGTGACTTCCATCCTGATCCAAACTAAATGAAAACTAATCTTCTTTTAAGAAAAAAGTACATCACAAAGCTTTCAAAGAATAGAATACAGTAAGGATTAATCAAGGTTAATCCACAATATTATAAGAATGTGATCCGCTCCAAACTCATCAATGTCATCAGTTTGAACACAGCTTTAAAACTCAGATATCCTTTCACAAGATTCACATTTGACAGGGCATTTTCCCTCCTTTCCTTCTGGAATTAAAGTGAATAAAGCAGCTTTATTTTAATAGATATATAAGAAAAGTTTAAATGGATGAATAAGGGGGGGAAAAGAGATAGTTTTTCCTATACCAGTTTTAAAACATTTTCTGCATAAAACGTAAAACTTAATTTTCACTGTAATTCTACCTGCTTTAGAAATGAGAAAAGAGAAATTATAAAAGTTCATTTTACTTCAAATGTGGAAATAGAGAATATTTTTCATCACATAAAGAACTACAAGAATTGCCAAGCATGAAAATTGTTATGAAACAACCCCGATCTCTACCAAATCAATATCCATAAGAAGACAATTACTTGCTTCCTATATGTACCCACAGAAAAAGTGTGCTGTTAATTTTCTATATTAAGGTTGAGCACCACTGAAATCTGTCAAAAAAGATATTCAGAATACAAAATGCTTCATTTCAAATACTGTAACTTTTCAGACACATATATTTCCTGGCTAGCTCTGACTTCTGAATATTTTCAGAAGTGCAAAAGGAAATTTCACTTGCCAGGAAGGAGGAGGAGGAGGAGGAGGAGGAGGAGGATTTGTTACTTAATCCATCTGACAGACGAGTTTTAGTGATATATATTATCCTTAAATAATATTCTTAGATACGTTTCTGAACAGTATGCAAGAAGATAAATCTATAAATCCAAATACTCTAAAGCAGAGGTTCCCAATCGTTTTCGGTTCGCGGCTCCCATAGCAATCCGACTTGCAACTGCGCGGCTCCCATAGCAATCCGACGTGCAACTGCGCATGCGCATTAGACGTTTCAGAAATGGCGCATCAGCGTTAGACCCAGCGGGCGGAATATTTCGCGGCGCCCTTATGACGATAGCGCGGCTCCCCAGGGAGCCGCGGCGCACAGTTTGGGAACCACTGCTCTAAAGTATAAGGCCTGATTATTTCATAAGGATCTAAATTCTTTACCTGTTCATTCTTTTAAAAATACACTTTAAATTCCATCATTAACATTTTAGAATTTAAATCAAGTTTTGGTACCTCCTTTAAAAAGTATTAATAATTAAAATAGGAATAAAAACACACTGCATTTATAGTTCCCAGATATGCACTTGAGAATTAATTAGGTACCATTTTACACAAATACCAGGGAAAGTATATTTTGGATTAGTTGATTAATTAAAGATTGACTTCCTGAAGGATGAATTACCAATAGATTTTTATGGTTGACATCAAGTTTTGGTAGATATGGCAGAAACAAATACAGTATTTAAATATTGATTTCATGTCAGAAATACAGTGGCTACATTTGTGATTTGGGTAATTTCAGAAAACAAATATAATTAGAAGCACTGTGAAAAAAACACAACCTTTTCAGAGTCCATTAGAGCCTAATTATTTCTCAAAGAGCAGCTTTTACTTATTTTAATATAATTTGTTTTATTCATGGTAGCCCGCTGTAAGATCTATGGATGACATAGTAGTTAGAGATCTTAATAAATAAACAAGGAATTCATTTTATGCATGGATGCTAAAACTGCAACAGAAACCCTAAAGCATGTTTCCCAAGTCCCCCTGAGTAATTTGCTAACTGGAGAGGTTAAATCATTCCTCTGATGGCCTGCTATGATTTACCAAAAGGCAGTGGAGGAACTCTTATCCTTGGCTGCCAGAACTAATTGCTGCCAGGATGCATACCATCCCTCTTCACAGATCTCATAAGGACCATATATTATTTCTTCAATTCCACTAATTTAGCAAGGGACAAATCGGGAGGGCCTTTTGATATAAACCTCAAAATATGCCAATAATTCACGCACAGCTGTAATACAATCCTGATAAAACCAGTTTTTGTACCTGATATTAATATGGTGCCATTTCTAGTTTGTCCAATCTATTCTTGTACTCTTTGGACAAGAGACACATAATAGGTAAAGATCAAGCTATTCAACCTTACAGCTACCATTTCTTTTTGAATTCCCATCAAACTAAGGAACTGTAACTCTTTAGCAGTTTTAAGAGTTTGATTTTAATTCCACTCACTGGATTCAGAAGCATTCTGAATTTTGCATAACAAAAATGTGATAAGTTTAATAGGGTTAATGGAAGAGTATTGCTACTATTGTTTCATTGAAGTTCTCAAATAAATTCCAGAAAATATTTTCATAGTCTACTGACATTTAGAGTCATTATCAGGTTGGCTGCCCAAAATCCTTTAATGTGTTCAAGCAATAACTTGCAAAATTACTGACTGTATCTTTAGCAAGGACCACGGAAAGAGGTAATCCCCACTGACCTCTTCAGGATAGTCTTAGTATCCTGGATAGTAAAGGGCACATAGAGTTTGGTTACCTGAACCCACTTGTGCAGTAAAACTGCTCCCAACTGAGATCTTAGACATGAAGGTCCATAGATCTCTCATTATTATTTTCAAATTGGTCCCAGAAATGTATAATCAGCTTGGGTGAGATGGGGCTGAATAGATATTGACCAAAACCTTTGTAATCTGGTTCATTTGTCATTTAAGAGGAAGGGGAAAAGGGAGAAGGGACATAATGTTTATTTATTTATTTATTTTTAATTTGATTTATATGCCGCCCTTCTCCGGAGACTCAGGGCGGCTTACAATGCATTAAGCAATTTACCCATAATGTGTAGAAATTTAGGTGGCAAAACCTTCTTTGGCTGTAATTTTCTTTTCACTTGGAATAGGCTTGTGCAATGAGAATTGAATCATCAATATCAATTTTGCTAAGTTTCTTGTATGAATATAATATTGAATGTTTGGATAAACATTTGACAAAGGAAGAACGTGAGCATTTGGTCAGCTCTTGCAATGTTCCACAGAAAGAAGATGAGGGAAAATGGATGCAATGATTGTCAGTTAGCAGAAAAAGAATGAACGTTCACCGACAAGAATGAAGCAAACTGAACAGGCAGTTCAGGAGTTGAGCCGTAAGGGGAAAATCTGGGCCTGATAACTGGTTCAGTTTGCTTTTGGAATTTTAGCAAGGAGTTGGCCCTTGAAAAAGTCTGGATAAAAAAGATAGCATTGTGTGTTGGAAGGCTTGAAACTTTCAGTGATTGCATAATCTTCAGAGAATTGACTGTAGTTACATCAACAGAATTATCATTAAGAAAGAAGTAAAATAGATGAAGGTAGAAGTCAACTTCCTTTGGAAGGGTGCTCCAGGAATCACAGGAAATCTGGCTGCATCAGTAGTAAGGATTGAGGACTTATTCCTCTAGTTAGGAAGCACCATCACCTGAGTTCCAGCTGGCTCCTTGGCTATTGGAAGGGGATTCATGACCTCTTATAACTTTTTTGTTAAATCATTTTAATAGATAAAGCTAAAACTTAAAAATGGCCTGCAAATTTTTTTAAAACAAAAAAAATGAGGCACAGATGGATCAGAAAAGCAAACCATGATGGATCTGGAGAAAAGGAACTGACATCTATTTGTGCCACGATTTTGGGGGGGGGGGGGAGATGGATTCTGTATACATGATGATTCTTCACTAGAAAATATTTAGGATATCGTTTTCATATTTTAAAACATTGGTCTGATCAAAACTGGTAAATCAAGTTGGTTGTTTTCCAGCTTTTAGAATACGTTGAAAATATAAATGTAATATTATAGGAGGCATGGGGAAAATATTTTTCCTCATGCCTCCTATAAAGGCATGGGGGGAAAAAAGAAAAGAAACAAGGTATATTTAATTACCACACTGATTATCTGTTATGTCTTTGTGCCTGTCCATTTGTCACCCCGCTGATTTCTATGACCCAATAGTAAATTGCAAGCCTGCATTTAAATGTGCCAGTTCAGCAAATCACTGCCTGTACTTAATCTATTCCCTATGAAGAAGGAAAACACTTCATGTTAAGCAAATACTTCTGTGCTTTCTGAATAGAAGTGATTTTCTAAAATGACACCAAAATTAATGTTCTATCTATATTCAAATACTTATTACTTCAAATTCCAACCATCCTAGTATATTTTATGGGCTACATAATCAGAGCAATGATATGTTATTGACTCTAATGAACTATTCAAACCATTAAAGGCTTGTTAAGATGCAGAGTTGCAGAAGCCAGAAAATGTGACTTGAAACCAATTCATTTCAGGCAAAATAAGATAAAATGCAGGGAAACCTGGTAATGCTGAAAATTGGTCTGTAGACTTAAATAGCCAATATGATTGTAAAAACAACATGCACCAATAAGGTGAGTGAATATAGACTTCACTAGATTTTAGAAAATACACATCTGATCTGCCACCAGAGTGAAGAGATCTTCCACTCTGAATTCATGGTTATCATATAACTTCAGTAATATAGTCTGCTACATATTTTCCCTGATTTGTAAAACCTGAAAAGTAAATTGCCATAATGGACCATGGGCAATTCATACTTTGTAGCTGCCTACACAGAGATTAGAATACATTACGTATTTTTCACTTACAATCACACAGGCTGGTAGGATGATGTACAATTGCAACATGAATTGATGCACAGATTAAATGGCACAAAGGTCAATGAGAATATATTCAGCAAAATACAAGCTGGAAAAAATTTAATAGGTTGCAAGAGTTGTAAGCAATCAGTTTTAAAAAGTTAGTTAAAAATATAAACAAAAATTAATACTGAAAATATGTATGTACTGTTATTCTTTGCTCACATACCCTGTTTCCCCCAAAATAAGACATCCTCTGATAACAAGCCCAACCAGACTTTTGAGTACATGGCAATAAGGCCAAGCGCTTATTTCAGGTTTCAAAAAAATATAAGATGGGGTCTTATTTTTGGGGAAACACGGTAGTTAAAAGTTAATACTGTTACACTTAAAATAATCATGTGTATTTATTTGTGTAGACAATTTTAACATGCACTCACACACAAACAAATAATCTTTTTGGTTTCAAAGGATAAACACATCTCATAAATAAATAATCAATTGATTGTTAACAATATTAACATTATGGTTGTCCATTTACTAACATAGATATAGATTATAATAATGAGGTAATAGATGAATTAGCTAAATTCATTACTTATTTTATTTTTTTCCTAAACTATTTGGAAAATTGCAAAGTACCTTCAAAACTGTTAATTAAAAATGTCATACTTATTTTTAAAGGATTAGGGACAGAATTAGATTTCTCCAGCATCTCTAGCAATATTTGGAAGAATACTGATTTCTCATGTCTGATTTATGTAATTACTGTCTTTTAAAAACCAGTTTAAGAACAATGGTTAATTACTTTCTAAGGAAGTTACGGTCTATATTAAAATGGAAAGTTTCAGATCTAATGTGAGTTGTTTAATCTGTGTCATTATTTACGTACACAATATACTTGAATCCACAACTTTTCAATTGACTTCATACCCTGCCATGAAGCTAGAAACATTAATGAAATATTTTCTACAGGCATTTTGTTCATCATCCAAAATGAACATCCCAAAATAATCAGAGCTTTTGCTTTAACTTCTTTCCTTTATTACTGTGCCACAAAGATATCTACAGTACTTTGTGAAGCACATGCATCAGAGGTGGGTTTCAGCAGGTTCTGACCAGTTCTAAGAACCAGTAGCGGAAATTTTGAGTAGTTCAGAGAATGGTAAATACCACCTCTGACTGGCCCTGCCCCCATCTATTCTCTGCTTCCCAAGTCCCAGCTGATTGGGAAGAAATGGGGATTTTACAGTAACCTTCCTTTGGAGTGGGGAGGGAATGGAGATTTTACAGTATCCTTCCCTTTCCACACCCAGCAAGCCGCACCCATCAAGCCATGCCACGGAACCGGTAGTAAAAAATTTTGAATCCCACCATTGAACTGCATACCACCTGGACTACAACTTTTTGGCCTTTTGAGTCTGCCATGGAAGATTATTGTATTCTTTTCATTAATGCACTGCAATTTTAACAGAATTCAAAACAGAACCGTGACACAACTATGATATTTTGTAAAACTTTTAATTATTTGCTTTTCAAATGTAGAAAGCAAGATAGTACTTTAAAAATGTCTGCTTCAGGAAATCAATGGAAAATTGGTCATAATTGCAGATAATTGCAAACAATATTGTAAAAGGAAATATATTTAAGCTGTAAGCATAAAATTGAACTTTCAGACATGTATATCTAAGTTTGCAAACTGTGTGGCTTGCATTAGATATAATTGACAGCAATAGAGGGATTTCTTTTTCAAAATTATCCCACAGACAAAGAAAGTGTACAATCATGTCTCTCTGAAATATAGAAAACATAATAAAAACCTTCTGATAGTTTATTCTAAATTCCAGCTGGAAACAAGTGGAATATCAGAATAAAAAAATTCTTTTGTTATTCTGATATGGGAAAATTGTTGCTTTGACTACAGTAATAGGTTTTTTTTACAATATACTCTTTGCTTTTTTCATGCCCTTTGCTACAGAAAAACGACAACAAATGGAACAGAAAAAAAGACAAATTATTATTTTAAATTATCTGAGAAAGAAAATTATGGTATTAAGTGCCACTTTTCAAAACAACAACAGGTTTCCAGCTGTTTGCTTAAAAGCAAAGCATGTACATAGCATATAACAACAACAAATAATAATAAGAGTTGGAAGTCTTCTAGTCCAATCCGCTGCTCAACAGGAAAACTTATAACATTTCAGACAAATGATTGTCCATTTTTGTCTTAAAAACCTCCATTGTTGGAGCACACAACTTCTGAAGGCACATCGTTCCACTGGTTAAGTGTTCTAACTGTCAGGAAATTTCTGCTTAGTTGTAGGTTGGTTCTCTCCTTGATTAGTTTCCATCTATTGCTTCATGTCCTGCCTTCAGGTGCTTCGGACAACATATTAACCTTCTTTGTGGCAGCCTCTCAAATATTGGAACACTTTGTCATTCTTTTCACTAGACTAGACATACCCAATTCCATACTAAGTTATTCACATGATTTAGCCTCCATCTTTGTTGCTGTAATCATCTTTGTTGCTCTAATAAATAAAAACTAATATAGGATAAATATGTATATTAGAATAGAATAACAGAGTTGGAAGGGACCTTGGAGGTCTTCCAGTCCAACCCGCTGCCTGGGGAGTGGGGGGGCAGGGGCAGGAAACCCTACAGCACTTCAAACAAATGGTTATGTAGAAATACTTTTCTAAAAAAATATTTTGCTATATACAAGAAGAAATTCAATGCCATCGGAAATCGTCCATATTTTCCAAATATTAAGAGGCTGGAGTGATCTTTCACCCTGTTAAACTATTCTTTTGTTTCTTCTTCCTTTAAAGCAGTGGTTCTCAAACTTGGTGACTTTAAGATGAGTGGACTTCAACTTCCAGAATTCCTCAGCCAGCTTTGGCAATGCTGGTTGCTGGCTGGGGAATTCTGGGAAGTGAAGTCCACACATCTTGAAATAACCAAATTTAAGAAACACTGCTTTAAAAAATACTATTTTGTCTGGGAACATGACACTAGTTTGTCTGTGATTTTACATTAGAGCTGGATCTTTCTACCAATTTGTATGTTTACTTCTAAACAGTATTCATATTGGTGGGTTTGAACTACCTTAAATTCTGGTCATTTCTGGATTTATTCAAGTGCCCCATTGTTACATCAACCAGTACATGTTCTCATCAACAAGGCAGTAAGAAACATGCATGTAAATACTGAGGCCATGATGAATTGCTCTGAATAGCTTAGTAAGAATTAAATCATAACCAGAAGCTTCAAAGGCCTAAAGTGAGATATCAGTTACCTGACCTCTTAGATGGATCATTGATGGGCAGATCCTCTAACACAGGGGTGTCAAACTTGATTTTATTGAATGCTGCATCAGGTTGTGTTTGATCTCAGGGGGTGGGCATGGCCAGCCCACTTGTGTCACTCATGTCACAGTGACACGAGTCACAGTCACTCATGTCAGGGACGCTTGTGGTGGCCTGAGCACTCTGCCAGCAAAAACAGGCTCCAGAGCTCCATATTTCGGCTGTGATGGCTTCCTGCAACCCTCTGCCAGAGAAAATGGAGCTTGGGAGGGTCACACGTGACCCTTCCGAGCTCCGTTTTTTCTGGCAGAGGCACTGTGGGCCAGGCCTTTGCTGTTTCCAGGGTGGCTCTGCAGCCATATCTAAGCACCTCATAGGCTGCCTCCGGCTCCTGGGCTTTGAGTTTGATATCCCTGCTCTAACATCATGCCAAGGAAACTGCTGATATATACAGTAGCTTCTTCAGTGCTGTAAAATATCTTTCCAAGACTTCTGATGGGATGCTGCTATCCAAATGTGCCAAGGTAATGCTCAGATGATCCATGATTATGCAGCAGAATTGGGCTGAGTCATTAGTTTGGTTTGGATAAAAATGTCAGCAGGTCTTATTTTACAACACCCTTTCTTATGTTTAAGTAATTGTTTCTATTAACTTTTCTACTTAGGAAGATCCTATGTGTGCCTTGGGTTCATATTGGCTTTATAAGCATAGAATTTTGGGAAGTATTTTTTTAAAAATACATTCAGAGTCAAGCCATAGTTTGGATGACTTATATGTTATGTTATGTTTGCATAACAATTTATATGATTTTTTAAAAATAGCTAATTCATGAAATCACTGCTATTTTCAAATGATCCCCAAATTGTTATGGTTCTCCAAGATTGAAGATAGCTTGTGCTGAGAGCAAGGAAAAACATGGATTGGAATCATTCAAAGTTGCGTTGGGTGTCCTTATTCTTATATACTGGCTGAAAAAGCCACTGACAACAATTTTTTTTCTTGCTGGTAGAATCTGAGTTTGGTATACAACCTTGGCATGGGACTGTGGGATTAAGCAGACAAATCAGGGAACAACAATTTGTTTGAAATAGTATAGGGTTTCCTGCTTGAGAATGGGGTTGGACTAGAAGACTTTCAAAGTCTCTTCCAACTCTGCTATTCTGTTAACTTTCAAACTGGAAGATGACATCAAAGCAGTTTATTTTCCATTTCTCTCGGCCAGTCAACAAGATAGCAAGCTGAATGCCTATACAGTCCACTGATATGCAAGCTAAGGTAGAACTTTATAAGAAAGGAATTCTTTTTACCCATACCTAAAGATGGAAAGTAATGCAGCAAAAGTCGAGAGCTCAGGTCAAGAACAAGGATCCAATAATCAAGCAACAAATCCAAGGAACAAGAGACAATGAGTTGAAATCTAGAGGCCATGAAGATTCCAGAATAATAACGATGTCAAGAAAAGTAAAGATGGAAAGGTACCAATGGTAAGAGGGAGATTAGAATTTATGATGACACAAACAGAAATTACAAATGCAAAAGGAGTAGGAGTGTTTACAATGAAGTTATTTTATAAAATCTTTAGATTGTGATAAAGAGACAACCATAAGTCACGAAGCATGTCTATAGGATGAATTTACTGTCATAATTGCAGCATTTGCTAAGAGATGATAAAGACACAGTATTTGAACAATTCCAGTCTCAGGAATAATGTATGAGACTTAAGAAAACAAAGGAGAATTAAGGGAATTGGTAGGAGCCTCTTCCTTTACACAATGTGTGTAGCACAGAATTTGAGACAAATAATTATATATCCATAACAAACAATTATTTTGATAAAGCATTATGGCTAATTATATAGTTTAACTTGCCAAATCTTTATTACTATATTAATAGAGTTGATCCTTTTAAGAAATGCCACTTCCTAATTTCAGAGTGCAACGCATGTTTAGACTTCCAAGGACAACCAACACAAATGTTGAATACTTCAAAAGAAGTCTGGCAATGTGGCCTATTTCTTGCCTAGAAAGAACTCACTTCACTATATTGCAAAATTTAAAGGGAAGGGAAATAGATAATGTAGATATTAAATTTATTTAACCCAAAGTTTTAGTGTGAATGCGTAATAGTATATGCATACATATTTTAGTTTCTCCATACTAAATATCTGGAGCATCATTGGAACACTCCACGCATTGACAAAACACACACAAAACCATCAACAATATCTTCAAAGGAATAAAATATGCTAGTGAAGAAGAAAACAGTAACACCTTCCTAGATATCCTCATCAGCAGAGGGAGTGATGGCAAATTAGAAATACAAGTCTATTATACAACTACCCACAATAACCAAGTGCTCCACTACCAAAATAACAACCCAACCTTCCCCAAGAGAAGCTGTATAAGAAGACTATTTAGATGAGCACAAACTCACTGCAGCAAACCTGAACATCAGAAAAAGGAAAGAGATCATCTGTGCATCTTATAATGAAATGGATATCCACACAACTTTAACAAAAAGTGCTTGGCCACTCAACCCAATATAGCACAACCAACACAAGCTGTGAAAAGTATAACACTGTGGTACATCAGAAACATCACAGAAACCACCAAGAGACAATTACAACCAGATGGCATCACTGTTAGAACACAAACCAACTAAAACTCTCCAAAACATCATAACTAACCAAAAGACAGTGTAAGAACTGCAACAGCCACTATGGAGGACAGCTATGAACACCAATTAGCGATCAGAAGACATGATGAAAACTCCTTTATTTCATAACACATGGACAGACTTAATCATTGAGTCAACTGAGATACTGTGAGCATCCTAGACCAAGACAAATTTAAAAAAACAAAACACTAGAGAATTCCTGGCACCTAGACTGGCACCTAGACAAGTCAGCCATCAATAGGCACATAGAGATAAACAATACTGACATAACATTCAAAAGAGACAATCAAGAGCCAAAAGGAAACAAAAAGACCAAAACACCTCCTCATCAGTAATCAACACCCAGCTGAGCAGATATTAACATCAAGATCCATGTTAAAACAACAATCAAGAATCAAGGAACTACCAATTCTAAGAAACAAATAAATAACAGTCTAATCGAGAAATCACCAAGACTACTCCCATCAATACCGACAGAGCAACCCACTAGTATATAAAATGAGAGCTAATCTCATTTCCTACTAGCACTGAAGATGTTAGTTAGTTTGGTAATGAAATGTCTGCAAGAAAAAACAAGCTCAGAAAACATCAAGGATCTCACATTTCACCCCTAAGATACAAACACTCTCTTCTATCAGTAGTCTAAATATCTGGCCACCAACCATAATTAAAATAAATGTAAATATAAATTGAAAATTATAAATATAATAAAGTAAAACATGTTTTTTTTTCAGTTGTAGTTTTAATGTATAAAAGAGAATAAAAAGAATGGAAGAACAATAATATGGACTTTTAGGAGGGATATCCTAAAAACATGTGAATTGCAGTGGAAATAAATAATAGACAAAAGTAATGATTAAAAGGAGGTGAAATAGAAAGTGCGTATGTCATCTTACCCAACTCTCCTATAACTCAATGTTTGTTTAAACATTTTATTGACAAACTTTAACACAATGTTTTTCAAACCTGACCAAGTTTAAAATAACACTGCTTTAGAGAAATCAAGCAATTTGTATTTATGAACAGACTGAACTAACATAAACAGATGTGTAAATAGATTACATAATTTTCTAACATAATATAAATGAAAAGAATTATGAAATGGAGTAACTAATTAATTTGTTTTCCATGCTCTTGCATTTTCTGCAATGGTAAGCAAAAATGTTTACAAAATTATATACAAAAAAAGTTTACTAAAATTACATTATAGTAAAAAAATATTTTCCTTCTTGCCTTTATTTAGAGATAGTGAGATAGTTGTATCATATATTAATATTTGTATCACATTTTGAACAGAGAAAAAAACCCAAATGTGAAATAAGGAATATATAAATAACTTAAAGATGCAAATAAAGTTATTATTTCTTTTTTTCCTGTAGAATATCTGAATATATAGCTGATTTTGATTATGAATTACTTTTTATTGCCTTTAATGTAACTAAATTAATTTAACTTATTGGATTTTGAGCCTGCAGAAGTATGGATGGCTTACAATGTTTAATATATATAATTTAAGAAACATGACTGAACAAACAAAAAGGCATCAATGACATTCAAAAAAGATTTGAAGGGGGGATTTACAAGCAACTATATTATTATTACTTTTATTAATTCAACCACAGAAACTGGAGAGAAAGGCATTAAAATAAACTTTTGTTACTTTCTGTATATCTGTGTGAACTAAACCATCACGCTCCATTCAAATACTGTATGCACACCAGTGGTGGGTTGCCACCGGTTCGTTCCGATTCTTGCAAACCGGTATTAAAACCAGGGGGAGGCTCCGCCCACCCACCCGGATGTCATCATAGACAATCTGTGCATGCGAACCAGTAGTAAAGGTAAGTAGAACCCACCCCTGATGCACACTGCATATATTTTTTAATATTTAAAAAAATATTTTAAATATTTTTTTATTCAGAAAGCCTTCAATAAAATCTGTCAAATATCTAAAATCTGTTTTAATGTGACTAGTCTTTCAAACAGCACGGACTTTTAAACTATAACAAAGTTACATCAAACTGGACATACATCATAACGACTGAACCAAAAAGACACACTTTTTTAAGCACTTCTCCATAACATAGCCAAGAACTGAAAACAGAAGAATACTGTAAATAGGGATTTAGTTGTGCAGTAGAAGGAAGCAAAAAATACCCTTGGCAATCTTGCTGATCCATGGCTCAGCAGATTCAACTCAAGCTAAAAGTAGTAATTGGTTAACAGCTGGACTATAAAATTGTAGCACACACAAAACTGTAGCAGACTACTGTAGCAGTTTGAAGAGAGAGAGGGATAGGGATATGGAGAGAGGGATAGGGATATGGAGAGAGGGAGGGAGGAGAAGGGGGAGGGGGATACACACACACACACTCACATATCTTGATAGTCTTGACATATATATATATCTTGATAGTCTTTTTAAAAGTATAGGCACCATTTAAAAAAACACACGCACACCATTATAATTGATACCTAAATATGTATTTCCTCAAGTCTAATCAAAGAAATTGTATTATATTTTAGACAAACTAAGTTCTTAAACTTTCAGAACAGATGGAAAACTATTAGTTTGTATATTAAAAAGAATTAGGAAGTTTTAATTTAATACATATTAACTTACCAGAAAACTGTTTTTCTAATGTTTGAGGCAGAAAGCTACTAAAGTTTAATTCATAGTTTCAAACTACAAAGTATTTTGCACTGTAATAATCATGTATCAATGACTTCTATTGTATTAATGTGATGTCATACACGTCATTTATGAACAAATACCTAATTAATTTAAACAAAGATTAAAATATTTTTAAATGATGTATATCACAATTATTATATACATTTCAGCAATAATTAATTATACTGTATTTTTATACTAATCACATGTGATTGCAGATAAATATGCTAATTTCTAATACATCTGGTATCTTAGAATTATCTGCCCTTCCATAAACACATACACAAACACACCCAAGTGCATTTTTTTTCTGAATGTGCTGTTAATTTATCAGATATTTTTGTTCAAAGAGAATAGATGATTATTGCTTATTACTTAAGTTTTTTGGTTGCCAAATATTCCTATTTAGTACTTGCATTAGTAATCACTCTATTGGTACAATGTCTTTGTACCAAAATTACTATCATTCACAAAATTCATAATATATGATCTGAAGTTATTAAAACTATTAACAATGCTTCATAGTGTTATATACTGTGAATTATTATTGTACTATGTAAGATACAATAAAGCAAGTTTTTATTCATGATGTAAGATAAAATTGATATAAATGTTTTATGTAACAGCTCACATGTCTTAAATCATTATGGTTAATGCAGTGGAAAAAATTATAGTGGCTGTTTTATGGAGAATTGTGAAATTGCACTTATAACAATGTAATAATTGAATTGTGCATTTAGCAATGTAAACATCTTTGGTTTTTATTTCTAGCCACAAAATGATATTAGCATTATAGTCATACAAAGAAAACATTAGCTGTTAGGTAGGAGAATATTATAAATGGTTGACATACCATCTAAACAAAATATGACAAGATAAGCTGAATGCTGTGATAATGTACTTAATTTAATGGAACAATATTTGTTTCCTAATTATACAAAGTAATAAATATGAATACAATGATGAAGATAATGAACCTGAAACAGCCAAGCATTGTTATTCTTCAGGAAAGTGTTCAAAGAATTTTAGAGTTCAAACTGGTTTTTAAAAATTATATATATATATATATATATATATATATATGGTACAACTCTATTTAACAGAGATGTCTTCGTAAAAATTGGTTTTCTTAAAATGTTGTTTCTATATCCCTTGTGTGTTCAAAAAATATTAAATTGTGAAAGTAAGTATATATTATCATTAAGTGTGGAGGTATTTCGTTCATAAGTTTCCAATCAGCACCATAGAGTAAATATTATGAAAATATTTTGAAATGGTAAGTCTGGAAACTCCTCCTTTGCAACTTATCTTTTTCCTTATAATCGACTAGCAGAAGCAAAGCATCACATTTGTTAGCAGACATTACTAACGTTGTTCAGATATGGTTTATTCCCCAAGTTAGCTGAATTTCTACTTTTATCTGGCTCTCTCCATCCAGCAAGCCTATAACAACATATGGTATGCTGTGAAGTTTTGGTAATACATGCTGCTGCTTTCTACATCATTATGTTTAGGGCTGCTATAGTAACATATGTTTCATTGAATTGCTGAGCAAACCACAAACATTTTTTTAACCCCACCTCTATTCAGATATATATTAGTCATGAATCTTCCTAGCATCTGTTAGTGACATTGCAGTGGTCTTTGATGATGTCTCCAACTGTACCAAAATGCTCACAGAATTGAAATAAAATTTTGCAATTTCTTTAATGAGAATTTTATATGCTGACATATAATAAAAAAAGACATCTATGAAGCTATAAAGATGTGATGTTTCTAATCTGCATCATTTTACTGCAACAACAACTGATGTTCTCTTCAGAATTCCAGCATTATTGAACAAGAACTCTGAAG
>WNWU01000030.1:10692257-10733136 GCA_012654045.1 Ptyas mucosa | reverse complement strand
AAAGTTTGTCATGTCTTAGCCTTACATCACATGCAGAAGAAAGGCACAAAATACTGGTGGGTCATCATATCGAGGTTGGTGAGCATAAGGCACATCACTTTCCTATTCTCTTATCAGTCAGTGTGGCTTTCTAATGAAACTAGCTAATGACCAGTGTCCAGTGGTGGGCTGCTGCCAGTTGTAACAACCGGTTTGCCCGGAACTGAAAATGTGAGTGCGTGCGTCGAAAAACCGGCGATTATATAGGACTTGATAGCGCCAGAGTGGGTGGGCGGGGCTAGCCGCTGGTTGGAACTACCGGTTTGCCTGAACTGGTCTGAACCGGCAGCAGCCCACGACTGCCAGTGTCCCATAGCACAACCCAAGATTCTGTGTGACTAGCAGTAAATATTCAGTTTCACTCTAAATGTAATATCCCTGAGATAGATTCTGTGCTATATCATAAACCATTGGTCCTTATATGTGTAATAAAAGGAAATACATTGTACTATTCGAAAGTGAGGGAAAACGTTTCATTAGTTACGGAAATAGTCTTGGATTCCATAGTGAAGTTTAAAGTTCTACCTTGCTTCTATTGCGTGTGTGTGTGTGTGTGTATGTGTATATACACATACATATATATACATGCATACATACACATACACAAAAGTTGCACTGAATATAGGAATGAAAATGCTGACTACTATTAGGACTACAGTTCATAAAGTTTATAAAGCTGACTGCTCTTTAGATACCTTTCTTTTTCTTGGTTTTTTAAAATTATTCTTACCTTTTTATCCTTTTGCAATCTCTTTTTTTATGTTTCTGATGTTTTTTAAAATCTTTGTAATCTTCTTTTAATAAAAATATTCATAAAAAATAACTGACTGCTCTAAAGCAAACACCCAAAACCTTAAAGTTGCACTATAATTTTGCAGAACAACCCACACTGATCACAAACTGTTAAATTAAATAATTGATGATTAGCTCACATTAAAGTGAGCCACTGCATCTTAATAAGGCTTCACAAATATGAAACACATGCTTAAATATTGGATACTTTGAGATTCTTTTAGGTAGGACTCTTGAAATATCTTTGTAAGCAATTTAATGATCATACCTTGACTTTTCAAAGCATACACATACATTAAATTATGAGATAAACAAAATATGACTAATAATATGTAAAATGCAAAGGCAGCTAACAAGAGTCACTTATCATCCATATGCCTGAGGGAACAACCAGTTCTTCAATGACTTTTGAAGCAAATTTTCTTTGAGGAAAGACTAAAGGGTTTTGTGATGTTTAACTAAAAAGAAAGCTTAAGAGAGAAGTATGATAGAAAGTTATGAAACTATTACTGTTGTTAAAAAATAAACTGAATCCATAGACCAAAACAAAACAAAAAAAAAGGCTGCAAAATTGAAATGCTGCAACAATTTACTGAACAGATTGGCTGGAACATCCTAGGGTGCTGATCCTAACACTCTACAAACAACAGCCCAGGCTTTGGTTGATTCCACAGCTGAATACTGGACCAGCATGTATCTTAACAGGGTCCATGCCCAAATGATTGATGTCAAACTCTGCCAGACAATGTGTATGTCAACTCTAACCCTAACCTTTCCAGATCACCAGTGGCATGAAATTCATCCCCATGCCTGAAGGGAACCCCCCCTCATCCATGTCATTAAATGAATGGATGTAGTCACTAAAAGAAGCCTCTTGGGGAGAACACCAAGCAGGCTCTGCGAGAAGCGGCAAAAAGCCACAAAGCTCAAGCCAATAAACGCCACTCCCACAGCCACCGCTCCGGGTGGGCAGCAAGGTTTACTTGTCCACAAAGTACTTCAAGTTAAGGTTGCCCTGTAAGAAGCTGGGTCCTAAGTTTATAGGGCCCTTCCCAGTAGTGAAAGTATTCTCGAACCCTGATATTGTATCATTTCTGGCACACTGCATCCCACTCTTGTGCACTTGTTGCCAGTACTTAGCAATATCATCCCACCCCACATTAGATGATAACAAGCTCTCGTTCAGCTGTGGTCAAGGCAATGAACAACAAGACCCTCCCTATTCACCAGGACATTACACAATCCATCACAAGACTGAAATCCCTCAGGTCAACTTGGAAAACAGCTACTTACTTAACCTCTACCCAGTTTAACCTCCGGAATGCCTGGAGAGAGGAATAGTCTAGGATATCTTCTTGTGGCCTGACTATCCCGCTAGCAAACCACCTGGTTTTGACCTGCCTCGTTCTATCCGGACACAATTGAACAGAATTAGGTGTGATACAGAAGTGCCTCTGCCTCTGTATCAGTGGGAATGGAAATATTTTCTTTATTGCAATTGTGATGTTGATATGCAAACTATTAAACGTAACGTGTAAGACTGCCCACAACATGCATTCTCTGGTTCCCTAGAAGACCTGCACAAAGCAACACCAGAGGTGACTGTCTTGATAGCTGAACTGGACATCCAGTTATGGGACCACCTCTGTACTGCATAGAAGTTTTGTGTATAATTATGTGGACTGTGTGTAACTTTGCTTCTCTTCTGTAATATTGTGATCATATGATTAATAATAATAATAATAATAATAATAATAATAATAGACATCTTTTTCTATCCATATGATTACTATAAAAATAAATAAATAATCATTTACATATTACCAAATTGATTAGTTTCTGCAACAATAATTCCAGGAGAAACTAGGGCTACCAGACCTAAGATGCAAAACTCAAGGACCAGTGGTGGGTTGCCCCTGGTTCGCACTGGTTCTATAGAACCGGTAGTAAAACCGGTGGGAGGCTCCTCCCACCAACCCTGTCATCATCAAAACACTTCTGTGCATGCACAGAAGAGTGTGTGGCCCCGCTGCGAACCTGTAGTAAAGGTAAGTAGAACCCACCCCTGTCAAGGACCACTAGATAGCCTCAGAGTTTTAGGTATCTCTTTATCACCAACTAATGGTCATCTGGATTTTTGAAATACCAAACAGCTGGCCTTAGGATAAATGATATTTCACATAAAACATTAGTTACCGTATATACTCGAATATAAGCTGAGTTTTTCAGCACATTTTTCAGGCTGAAAAAAGCCCCCCTCAGCTTATATTTGAGTCACCCAAAAAAAGGCCTTTTTTCCTGCAACCGTTTTGGCTCCCAGGATTGCAGGGAGGCTTCCTAAAGCCAAAATGGGGTGTGGGTGGGGGTGCGGTGCCCTTCCCCCATGCCCCTTTTTGGCTTTAGGGGTTGCTGGGAGGCTTGCAGCTTTCTACAGCTTCTCCCGCGGCTGGCTGGCTGCTCGCTCGCTCACAACTGAGCAGAGAGGCGGCCGGTGCCTCCGCTCCTCTGCCAGGGATAGAGAACCGGCTCCGCTGGATACAAGGGGGTGGGGGAAGGATCGGGGCTTCCCTTCTCCACAGCCCAGCAGACTGTCCAGGAGGAGGGAACCGGCTCCGCTGGATACAAGGGGGTGGGGGAAGGATCGGGGCTTCCCTTCTCCCCAGCCCAGCAGACTGTCCAGGGGGAGAGAACCGGCTCCACTGGATACAAGGGGGTGGGGGAAGGATTGGGGCTTCCCTTCTCCCCAGCCCAGCAGGCTGCCCAGGGGTAGAGAACCAGCTCCGCTGAGTACAAGGGGGTGGGGGAAGGAATAATGAAGCCTGCTGGGCTGGGGAGAAGGGAAGCCCCAAAAGCAGATCCTTCCCCCACTCCCTTGTACTCAGTGGAATAAACAGCCCTGCCTTGGAATAAGGAAGACAACACCACCACCCCATTCTTAATTCGTTGCGGTGCGAAGGGGGAAAAACCCCACAGAAATTCCTGCTCCTGGTGCTGCCAGGGAAGAGGCACCGCAAGAACTGCTGTTGCTGGGTGCAAGGGGATAGTGGGAAGGATCTGCTGTCTGCGGCTTCCCTGTCTCCGCACCCGAGCAGGTTGTTCAGGGAAAGGGATTGAAGCCCCAGCCCGCTGCTTCTGGCGCTGGCACCCCCTTGTCCCCAGCAACAGTGGTTCTTGCGGTGCCTCTTCCCTGGCAGCACTAGGAGCAGGACTTTCTGTGGGTTTTTTCCCCCTTCGCATTGTCTCCAGATGGTTTTATAAATATGAAGCAATATGGTACAATGGTATGCATTTGGTATCTAGCTGCTGCATTTCCCACCCTCAGCTTATACTCGAGTTAATAAGTTTTCCCAGTTTTGGGGGATAAAATTGGGGGGGTCGGCTTATATTCAGGTCGGCTTATACTCGAGTATATACGGTAGTAATGTAATTCATGGCTACTACTTATGAAAGTACCAATTTGCTTATGTTATGCTTTAAAAGAATTAAATTTTCCACAGATAACTCAGAGTAGTTCTCACAGCAACTTTATATTACACTACATAAATGTAGTTTATCAGAACTACTAAACTGATTCTCCATGTTCACATATAATATACCCCTGAGCAACAGATATTTGTGCCAAAAAAAAGTAAACAGTTTTTTAAAAAATTCTCACTTCGTTAATGTTGCAAACAGAACACTGGACCAAATAATTGAAATATTAGATCCTGAGGAGTAGTTCTGAAGTTATTTATATTATGTGTGAAAAGAATTCAGATAATTAAATGCAAATCTAAAACAAGGTGTTAAAAAGTTATGCAAATAAAAAAGGAACATCAGAAATTTGTTTGGATGATAAACTAAAACCGTAATTCTTCGCACAGGTATCTAAAATAATATAACATATAGTATCATTTTAATATTAAGCACATAAAAATTTGTGCAGGATCGTATAGTTTCAGTTGCACAAACTAAAGCCAAACTTTTGGGAACTAAGAGGCTCAAATTAAATTCAGAATACCATTACGTACTTTATTTCCTAGAAAGCAATCACTTTCAGAAAGATGAAAGCATTTTGTTTTACATATAACCTTAAAGGGTATAAAAAGTCTAATTACATTCCTGCTTCTATTTTAATTTCTTTTATAGTTTTTTTTTATTTTTTTATTTTCCATGGCTTGGACTATTTTATAAACTTAATTACAACAGATCTTAGCTAAAATCCTATTAAAGTATTACATAAATAAGAATTAAGAATAATCTTCTCTACCACATTATGGGTGTTAATATGTAGGTTCAATTTAAGCATTTTAAGTCCTTTCCATTTTCAGAAAAAAAAAATGAATTTTAAATTTAATTTATCTGCAATATTTGTTTGTTTGTTTATAAATTTGTCTCCCATCTTGCCACTATTTAAATTTAACCTCACATCAGGAAAGATAGTACAATTTGGTTCACAGTAAAAATACACTCTAGTAAGAAATTCAACTGTTCAATTTGGGGTAGGGCGTGGCAGGGAGTATATTTCTTTGAACATACTTCTATTTACTTCATTCCTGAAACAAAAAATACTACTCTCCTAATCCTTCCATATCACTGATTTAATCTGCATAGCACTCTTCTTGCTCGGCTCCTTTAGCAATTAGTGTAGTTAAAAAATTAAAGCATCTTACTCTTTCTATGGCCCGTTTGCAATATAAAGTGAACCAGGAAGAATGGGCAAATACAGTATTTTTCTCACCCTTAATCCAGGAACCATTTTTTTGCCCTTCATTGATCCCGTTTCACATGGCAGGATAAATTAGCCATAGGAGTTTCACCAAAAAGAAATAATGAAGCAGCATAACTCAGTAAACGTGGGCATTATCTTTTTTCCTAACTATTTCATCAACACATAGCAAAAATCTTGGCTACTTTAGTGGTTTTTCTGTTTCTGTGAACTGAAGCTTTTTATCAAACTTTCTAAAAAGTGGTTAATGAAGCGAAATAAATGAATCAACCAGAGTTGATTAAATCATCCAAAGTTCAGGTCACATTTTAACAGTTGGTGAGTAGAATCCCTAAAATAGTCTCATGATATGGCTATCTTAAAACAGACCAAATACACACTTAAGCACACATAATTCAAGAGGCCCGCCTGCCAGCAATAAAGGCCGAAATTGGATACTTGGTGAGATTAATTACCTAGATAGAGAATGATAATGCAAGTCAAATGGGAATGTAATTAAAGTGCACCTTCCATGAAAATTATTCATTGCTGATAGATCAGGTGACAGATAAATCAAAAGACTTTTAAAAAATTAAAAAGTACAGGTTAAATTCAGGCACACCCTTGCCTTTTTAGTTTACAGTACCTATAGTTACTTCGTACATTTTTATTTTATTTTTTCTTCGACATATGAGATTAAATTTTATTTCCAACAAAAAGAGATTATAAAACACAAAACCGTCTAAGATGGAACAGCAGTGATACTTTGTTTCATTTTTTTAAAAAAAAATATCATTATATGAATATGTCATAAAAAGCCTATTGGTACATTAATAAACTACTAATAAACTAATAAAAATAAAATGTCATGAATGACATTCCTACGCATACAAGGCTATAAATAGTTATAAAAATCATAAAATTTAAAAAAAAACTAAAAAAGTTTTTTTATATCCTCACAAAATGAACCTTCACCACCATCATCTTTTAATGACTCCATAATCCCTTGCGGGGTGGAGTCTAGGCAACGGAATGGAGCTAGCAAAGGGTTTAATGGCCAGATGCCTTTCCTGCCGCTGTCAAGAGTGTTTACAGCGTGACTACTATTTTGAGACAACCCAGGAGCAAAATACAAGACACAGAGGTTTGTCTTACAAACAGTGGTTTATTACAGTGTCATTACCGTGACATCCGCCAATGCAGAGCTTTGTTCAGCAGATATATTCTCATTGTGCTCAGAAATACAAAATGAATCTTCATGAATTTATCCTAAATTGTTATGCATGCCACGTCCATATTACTTATGAAGCTTCTGTTATTGTTACAGTTTCAATAGTTGGCAGTGAAAGTTCCTATAACAGCTACCTTTTGGGTGAGTCCATGTAAATGTTTTCTATTAATAGAAATAATCATACATTTTGAATGAAAAGTAATGCCTCCAGACTTTTATGTCAGCAGCAGATGACAGGTCTGATGTTTTAGAAGCTATGATATATTAGTTAATTTATTACTTATCTTCTGTTGGAGGGAAAGTTGCTTTGAGAAAAGGTGTGGTTACAGTTCATGAAATGGAAGCCTGCAGCGAACACTCATCACTGAGTTTTAAGCACCATGTGACTGTTTCTTTGATTGCCAAAGGAGTCTCTCCAATTGAAATTCACAGCAAATGATAATAACTGTGTTGGTGTAAGTACTGCCACGTTGCTAGGGCAAAAAACAACCAGATGGTGAACCAGGAAGAGTTGATGTATGTTATCAAGAATGAAGTAGACAATCTGTGACAGCAACTGAGCGAGTTCACATGAGAAAAGGTGATAAACTGATTAAGGGCAATTGACAGATCACTCAAAAGGGAAATAGCTGTCAAGCTTGGAATTTCACAGTTACGTGTGGACCATTGCATTATGGATGTTCTTCTATATTGGAAGGTTTGAGCATGATGTGTTCCTTGCATGCTGCGAGCAGAGATGAAAGCTGAGAATTGACATTTGTCAGCAATTGCTGTCACTCAACAAGAATGAAGGTAGTGAATTTCTTCACAGCACTGAGCCAATGAAACATGGATTTATCATAGTAACCCAGAAATGCAGCATCAGTCCATGGAATATAATTACAAAACTTCACCAATGGGGGGGGGGGGGGGGGGGGGGAATGAAACCTTAGGCTTCGGCGGTTTCGGGCGAATTAAAATAGCATAATTCACATGGATTTCTTGAACTTTTTCAATTCTATTGGAGAGATGGTCAGCAGATAAATTTAATAAATAAGTAAAAATAAACTCAAATTGTTTATTAAGGCCATAAGGCCAGAGGTGAGCCTTTCATCACTATCAACTTAAAGCACTACAGTGCAACACTGGAAACTTTGTAACAATTAAGCAGAGTTCAAAAGCACAAGGAGGAACTTTTGCCGCCATACAATATCAGGCCTCACATCTCAGGAGCCATTCAAATAGCAATTGTGATGTTGGGTCTTATTCACTTTAACCGATCCCACACAGTCCAGAATTTGCACCATAAGACTTCCATATTTTTTCCAAACTTGAAGTAATACCTTTGTGGACCTATGTTTGACTCCAATGAAAAGGTACAATAGGCTGTCTACACCTGGTTGAAGAGATGAAAAGTAGAGTTATTTTGTAATAGTTTTAAGAAGTTAGTCCATTGTTAGCAGGATTGTATACTATATAGTGATGTTTACATGATCATTAAATACAGGGCCGATTTCAAGGATTATTTTCTCCATTTTAGTTATTTAAAATTTCCCTATTTAAATTAAAGATATGAAAATGGAGGCATTCCTTTCCAGCCAGTCCTTGTATTCCTGAATACTTGGTTCTGGGACAAGCAACTAGGAAAGATGGCTATTCCCACGTATTGTTTCTAAGCTTTTCGTGGTATTTGATTGCCAAGTAAAAGAACAAGGGCTGACACTAGCTAAATTCAAAAATCCAAACTATGGAATAGTAAAAAGAAATGGGGTTAACAGCATTTAAGGTGCTAGATTCGGATCACAAATACCATGTTCAAATTCTCAGTCAGCCATGGAAAAACTGCTCAGTGACTTCAGAATATTTACTTTCTATCTGTCCTGTCCAAATTACAGAGGTTTTTGAGAAGTAAAAATTGGGAAGACATTATACCATATATACTGCTTTGAGCTACTAGAGAAAAGGCAGGGTATAAAGCTAATGTCACCTCATGGTGAGATGGGTGGAAAACAAATTCAATCAATCAATCAATAAAATGTAAATAAATAATTGGTGCAGGTGCAAATATGAAATTATTCTATCAATTAAACTTTGTTATAACATAGATTTTACAGAAATCAATCTATTTAATAGTGCATATAAAACCTAAAGTAATAAATGTGTGAAGTTGTTGGAAGAAATGTCCATCTGGGTTCAGTTCCAATTGGGGAAAAAGACACTGGAAACATGGAGACTGCTTGGAAAGATGGTTTAATGGTGGACAGGAATCACATGGCTTGAGTTCCTAAACAGGAGAACATGGCTTGAGCTCCTGAGCAGAATCACATGGCTTCAGTTCCTGAGTAGAAAACAAAGAAGCCCCAGATGCTGGGAGTGCCTTGGTTTTATGCCTTCTGTTGGGCCCCACCTCTGAGTTTCTTGTTCCTGTATAAGAAATGTATCCTGTTTGGTTGTCAAACTCCCAGGTGGTCTAGGGGTCTTAGCTAATTTTCGTTTATATATTATTATTATTTTTTAATGTTGAAAAAGGTTTTATTTTATAATCAAACAAACGTACAATTCATAGTCAATCATACAATCATACATTAATAGTAAAGTAAAGAAATTGGGGAAAATGTCACAATAAATGAGATGATAAAATTAAGATATGACAAATATTGTTAGAACAAGAAGAAGGGTCTTAGCTAATTTTGTAGGTTGTCTCTCAAGCTTGTTTGAGTCTTGCCATGTGGTGAGTTTCTGTTGCTAGATGTGTCCTATTATGTTGCAGATGATGGCCCATTGACAAAGATGGGAGGAAATGAATGAGCTTGGCTGAGGCCTTAATGACCCATTGACAAAGGTGTGTGTGGAGGGGAGGCAGGAAGCTGCTTTGTCTTTAAAACATGTTTCTCCATTTCTCATCCAGGGAAATATAATATTCTGCCTTTTTAAATACTTCCTAAAATATTTCATTCTTCTAGGAGAGGGGTGAATGCTAACTTCCTACAAAGTGATATAGAAAGTAGGAGAGGTTGCAGAATAGCAATGTTAGAAACCCCAACTATTATCTTTTGCTGGTAACTAAAAAGTTTCTCCTTCAAGAATTGAAGTTACAATGACAAGTCAGTATTTAATTCTATTTTGGCAAGTGCAGTAATGAAATCGTACACTACTTTGGAACTTTTCACAGTGCTGGAAACAGAAACAGACTGCAGATACTGGATTATGTGAATTGTTTAAATTTTGACATGAAAAATTAGGGTTGTTTTTTTTTAAAGGTGACAAAGAAGAAAAAATATGAAATTCAAGTAAATGATCTATTCTGCATCAGTAACACCTATTTGCTTAAGTTTCAAAATTCAATAGCGATAGCACACAAGAAAATTTGGATAAATGAAGGAAATCACTAGGGTATAAATTAAGAAAAAAAAAGAAAAATTATTTTAAAACTTCAAGAGGGAGGTGCTGTATAAATGAACAATGGCTATAGGGAAAAAAATTTACTCTAGTATTACTCTAACTTAAACAAACATATCCCTTTGGAAAAAAGAATGACTTTTTAAAAAAAAAAAATCACAAAATTTTACAGAGAACCAAAGACAGAATATGAACAGATGTATAATAATAAGCGAAGTTTCTGAAGCTATAAAAGAGATTAAACCAGGAAAAGTACCAGGATCAGATGGATTACCTCTTTTACCTCTATGCTTTGAGGCCAAACTCTTACAATCCCTCTAAAATATGATTAATACTATCCTATAGGGAGATATGATGCCAAAGACTTAGTAAGGGGCTAACATAGCATTAATACCTAAAGAAGGGCAAGATTTAACCTTCACAAAAGAATTATAGCATAAAATCATTTTTCTGACTAGTGATTATAAGAAAATATGGATATGACAGTCTCCTTCTACCGTATAATATAAAACAAATTAATGAAAAAACTTAGACAATGAGTTATTTCTGGCTGTGGTCACAGGACTTGTTGGCAGTCCTGTTTCTACCTGTTAATGCAAATCATTTCGCATAGAAATAAAACTGTCACAGTAATAACAACAGCATACTGTTCAGCTGTGTAATATTCAGGTATGCTTAAAAGCAGGTGAAAAAAACCCCACAAGGCACTTTTAAGTAATTTCATATCAGCAAGGTGTCTGTCAAACTTTAAGCAGGAGAACAGTAATTTGAATAAACAAAAAATAAATAGATGTCAGGGACTGTTCTCAACCTCTCATTCCACATCTAAATTTGGATTCATCCAGTTCCAAATGTCAATATATTCAAAGAAGAAAATGTGAGCCAAGAACTCCTAAGCATTACTCATTATGCCAAACAGCTTTCCGAATTGAGATACAGGTGTGGCTAGCAGCAGTTCAAGTCGGACTGGCCTAAACATATCTCCAATTGCACATTTTTACAACTTACTAGCATATTGTATTATAACAGAGAGAGTAGGAGCCATTTTCCCTAGCAATTCCCACTCAATAGGCAACCACAACATTTCTCCTCCCTCCAAACAAGTAACACAAAATGAGGGAGAAAGGCAGTTAGAAAGATTATTCATTAGCTATTGCATTGTTCTGAGTTTCTCCTCCCCACCCAGAGAGAGAGGGGGGGGGGAGGGAGGGAGGGAGGGAGAGAAGAAATCATGCTGTTCTTAGACATTCCTCAGTTTCCTTCAATTATGTAAGATTAAACAACTATCAAGAAAGTAGACTGCACAAGAAATGTGTGGTTGTTGCCTTGAAAACTTGTATACCCTGTTGTAAAATGTCAAGAAGAGACACAGAATGTCAGGAAATAGGGGTTGCCAACACCTGTGTTAGCTTAAACCATAATTATATTTAAGATTAGAAAGTGAATTTAGTAATAAATAGGAGATTATGGCTAATTTATACTCTTCATACTACATCTTCAGTTTCTTAAATTAACTGAGACATCAGCTTTGTTTTGCCCTCTCTGGATAATTTTACAGACTAAAATTACAATCAATCTTGAAAATAAACCAGGATAATGCTGGTCTTAGGAACAGACAGGGCACATGCTTGTGTGCTACTTATTGTATGCTAGAAAGGTTACAAATAACCTTTGCAAGCATACATAGCACATGTTTGAAAAAATGGGACAAAGGACATTTATGTATAAATTCAGGTACTCCACTGAATTTTCTATCTAACTTGATTAGTTGTATTGCCATACAGCTAGTGGTACGCAATTATATTTAGTGTTTTGGATGTTTGTACATAGAAGAGGCAATAATGTTTCAGAAACCTTAGCACTACAACTCTGATACATATCAAAGGTTTTTACACTACCAATAACACTGGAAACTTTGTCAGTAAACACTAATCAATAGGCCTTTATTTTTATATTATATTGTAGAATTCAAGACTATTTGAGCAATAGGTGATGTTTTTTATATAATTGGATCCATTGGTAGTTTGCTACTGGTTTGAGTGAACCAGTAGCGGCGGCGGCGGGAGGCTCCGCCCACCCATCCGAATGTCATCAAATACAATCGCGCATACGCAGAAGCTTCTGCGCATGCGCAGATGGGGTGCACATACGAGCAAACCGGTAGCAAAGGTAAGTGAAACCTACCCCGATTGGATTGCTGAACAAATATTTATACATAAAATGTGTCTATAAGTTTCTGAAAAACTCCTAGGTTTTCATAGAAAAGGAATAATCTAGCGAGGATATATTTCAAGAATTCATTTAATTTAATTTAATATGAATAGTGCAGTTGGTATATTTTGATTTAAAAGCACTAAAATATATTTTCCCTGCCTCACAATATCATTAATCTTGATGATTACACTGTCCAGAAATCAGTAAGTTATATGTGTATTGGGCCTTACTTAAAGGTCTCTTCTAATGAAAAGAGGCTCCCATATATACTGAAAGATTGGGGTATATTTCTAGAATTTCATGAACATAAATCCTATCCCCCTATAACACCATATGCATTTCACAATATGTACAAACATTATATATATATTTCTTTTTTCTTTTTTCGTAGGCTTCGTATGCTTTTCTATCTAGCCAGGTTTTACCTACGTAAGTTATGTTGTTCTGCAGCCCTGGTTTGTGAAATCACATTCACAGGTTCTGGGCCTCTCCCTTCTCTAGCCAACTGCAATTCTCTGTTACGTAGGTAAAACCTGGCTAGATAGAAAAGCATACGAAGCCTACGAAAAAAGAAAAAAGAAACATTGTACCTTTTACAGGGAGGATAAAAAAAGGGGTGTGGCTCACTGAGGAAGCCTAAAAAGGCAGAAATGGTCCATCTGAGTCTCCCAGAAAGCAACAGAGAATTGCAGTTGGCTAGAGAAGAGAGAGGCCCAGAACCTGTGAATGTGATTTCACAAACCAGGGCTGCAGAACAACATAACTTACGTAGGTAAAACCTGGCTAGATAGAAAAGCATATATATATATATATATATATATATATATATATATATATATATATATATATTTGGGTATTTACTTTATGCAGTATTTATAAGAGCTTAAGTACTACACATTACAAAGTAAAATAATATCAATCTGGCCAAAACAAAAAACAAAAAGCAGTCAATCAATAATATCATATTAATTGACGTGAGGTTGTTAATTCATGTTAAGTTACAGATCCTATTCTGTAACTCTTAGCACATTATTTTATCTTCGTTCTTCCATGTTCTACAGTTCTGCTGTAAATCACAAATATTGTTAAAATTGAAATAGTAATTATCTCATGTCGACATGCTATGGATAATTAAGAACTGCTCACTCAAAATCCATATTAATTGTCTTTCACACATCTCCTTGTCTTGTTCTTGTATCCTCTCCAAAAGAAGGAAATGTGGATTTGTATGTATATCTTCAGCATGTTGTTACATCACATATTTCTTTCTTTCTTAGTCATATTAAATTAATTTTGCTGCTTCACAATAATTATCTATCCCTCTATATGACTGACTTTCTCTTAAGTGGGATGCATTATGGCTGTATTTTTTTCCTACAGATAGTATCTTTTACTTTATTTCTTCTTACAATAAAGATTATATAATAATTTAATATAAGAATATAAAAGAATGACAATGATTAACAGATAAAAATCAACAATTTTAAAAGGTTTATATCATGATTATGTCCTTTCCTTTCCTTGGTACTTGGTTTAATTGACTAAAGCTGTTAATGATCCTCTTGGATCAATGTATTTTGCTTGTAGCTATAATTCACTCCATTGGTAGACTCATACATAATTCCACCAGAGTATTTGTCTTATCAGACTTGCTCTCATTCATCATTAATGAAACAAAAATCAACATTTACAATATTAGTATTAAAAGTAGGAAAGAACATCAAATAATACTAGAAATTTACTGCTATCTCAGCAAATTACCAACAAAATTATGTTAGGAGACGTGTTAGCATACCAGCTTAAGGACACTGGATCTGCCTATCAGAAATGGTTGTTTAAGCACTGTGGGACAGGGTGAGCTCCCATCACTCATGTCTAACTCCTCCCTGCCCACACAGCAGTTTGAAAGCATCATTGCAAGTAGATAAATGGCTTTCACTCCAGTGGAAAGGCTAGTTGCATGTGGCAAACAGGAACAGGCTCTGGACCTGCCTGGAATGAGGCAAGATAGGCAGAAGAGGCCCTGGAAGATGTCACCAAACTGAACACCGCTACCATGTTTCCCTGAAAATAAGCCCTCCCTGGATAATAAGTCCTCCCCCAAAAATAAACCCTCCTCCGAAAATAAGCTTACCCTGAAAATATTTAAATGTATCTGCAGCCGGTCCCCGCCATTTCTTTTGGTTAGGATTATGGAGACAGAGATGGAAATCAGGTAAGACAGCAAGAGGATCCCTTCTTGCTCCATGAGCCCCAAAATAATACGACCTCCCTGAAAATAAGGCTAAGTGCTTATTTCAGGGTTCAAAAAATATAAGACAGGGGTCTTATTTTCAGGGAAACACGGTAGTCAGATGATGCAAGCTAGTTTGTCCACCATGGCGCACTGCGGATAAGCACACATGAACGAAACCAAACCTAAGTAGCAATTAAAACTATTCTGTGAAGTGTAGATCTCCTTAATTAATGTATACCATAGGAAATAATATGTTCTTACTTTTGCAGAGTTAAAAAGCTGTCTTTTCTAAAACACAATTTTGATATAATTACTTCACCCACTGGCAATTAATATGATGTACAAGTAATCCCTGGCTTCAACCATTCATTTAGTGAATGTTCAAAGTTACAACAGCACAGAAGGAAGTGACTTCCGATCAGCCTTCACACTTACAACCACTGCAGCATCCCCACGATCAACATTCAAGTGCTTGGCAACAGGTATGTATTTACAATGGTTGCAGCATCCCATGCAGATTCATGTGACTGCCATTTGCAACCTTCTCAGCTGAAGTCAAATTCACTTAACAATTACAATTATTTCCTTAACAACTGTAGAAAAAAGGTCATAAAATTTGGGAATGCCTCACTTAACAACTGCTTTGTTTAGCAATGGACTACTAGACTATCAAATCAAAAATTCACCATGCACAGAACATACTTATATTGGAATTGGCAGTAAAATATACTGTCCATTTGCTTGAGCAATAGTTCTGGGCAGGGGTGAAATTCAGCAGGTTCTGATAGGTTCTGGAGAACCGGTAGTGGAAATTTTGAGTAAAATTTGGCAAATACGATGTCTGGCTGGCCCCAGAGTGGAGTGGGAATGGAGATTTTGCAATATCTAGTGCCATGTAATGGGCTGAGCTCCCGTTACCTGTTCCAGCTTCTGCCAACCTAGCAGTTTGAAAGCACATAAAAAATGCAAGTAGAAAAATAGGGACCACCTTTGGTGGGAAGGTAACAGCGTTCTGTGCGCCTTTGGTGTATAGTCATGCTGGCCACATGACTACGGAGACGTCTTCAGACAGTGCTGGCTCTTTGGCTTTGAAACGGAGATGAGCACTGCCCCCTAGAGTTGGGAACAACTAGCACATATGTGCGAGGGGAACCTTTACCTTTACCTTGTTTTGAAGAATTTTTGAAAAGGAGGAGTGAGGGGAATAGCATGATGCCTTCAGGAAGGGAAGCCAGTCGCATTCATCAATATGGGGAACCACTTTGTCTAAACAAGTTTCTTTGTCTTCTAAAGCAATTGCCCATTTTTTTTGCTCAATCTCCTATTAAAATGGTGATGAAAAAATATCAGGTACCATCTACTTTTCGATGACCACATGCTATCATATAGAGTGCAACAAGGCTGCACACTCTCCCCTTTTTATGTTTATGCTGAATAAAGGGAAACTGAATTGGAATATACGAGCCGAGGTGGTTGGAGTGCAGTACTGCAGCTACTTCAGCTTACTGCTAGTTCAGCAGATCAGCGGATCAAATCTCACCAGCTCAAGGTTGACTCAGCCTTCCATCCTTCTGAGGTGGGTAAAATGAGGACCCAGATTATTGGGGGCAATATGCTATTTAGTATACTGTCTTTGGTGTAAGCTGCCCAGAGTCCTCGGAGAGTGGGCGGCATAGAAATATGAATAATAAATAAAAAAGATGAACATGGTTTAAAATTGAAGATGGAGACATAAATAACCCGTACTATGCTGATGGCATGACCCTGATAGCCAAAAGTGCAAAGAATCTGCAACTCTGAATACTAAAAGTCAATTAAATACTAAGAAGACCAAATTTATGGCAACAGGTTGAACAATGAGCTTTAGAAGTGACAATGAAGATACTGAAATGGTGGTTAGCTCCTGCCTTGAATGATAAACCACCAACAGTAAAGAAACAAACAGTCAAAAAATATGCTGCAGATTATTACTTGGTCCACATCAAGACATTAGAAAAGATATTCAGATGCCATGACATTTCTATACCTATAAAGATCAAAACAGTACAGGAAATAGTATTCCTTATGGAACTTTATGAAAGCAAAAGTTGGACTTTGGAGAAACTGAGTAGGAAGAATACTGATGCTTTTGAACTCTGGTATTGGAAAAGACTCCTGAGAATACCACGAACAGCCAAGAAACCAGTGAAATAATCATTGAACGAAAGAACTCAAGAGTTCTCACAAAAATGACTAGTCTCAAATTATCCTCCTTTAGATAGATACATTATATAGAAGGTTTGATGCTGGAAAAGATGGAAGGAGAGAGAATTAGCAGCTAGATATAAACGGACTGGATGGCATATAATCAATCAAACAAACAAAAATCCATCCATCCATCCATCCATCCATCCGTCCGTCCGTCCGTCAAAATATTTTGCTTCCTAAGTATATGACCATGACATAAAGCATTTTTTTTTGTTTAAACAATCTTTTTTTTTCAACTACTCTGTTTTTAAGGTGGCCATTGCACTTTGTCTTTAAATATGTACTGTTTTAATTTAGGCTGTTGTACTACCTTACTAAGATATATGCCAGCACTGATTTTATTTAAACCTACAAAATAGAACAAATAAGAACTTTATTTTATTCTAGTTCTTCATGCTATGTGAGCAAGGGGCTGGACTAGAAGACCTCCAAGGTCCCTTTCAACTCCTATTCCATTCCATTCTGTTCCATTCCAGTACAAATATAGAAGACATTTGGTGGTTAACTAAATTTAAAGCAGGAAATACTATTCTTTGTTTACAATTTGATATAATTTTTAAAGCAAATAAGCAGTCTAGAAAATAAAGAAAATAAGCATATTAAAATGATAGTCCCCATAATTATTGGAATGACAGGACTTCTTATTTTCATATGAAGCTTATTTTTCACAGAGAGCCACTGATTTTTCATTTACTTCGATCATAAAATAAGTTACTAAATCTTGTCACATACCTGACATTAAGTTAACTCAGGGAGTAATAAACATTATTTTGGTTAAAGCAGCGTAAAGCAGTCAAAGAACCTTTTCTATAAAATGGTATGGAATACACTTAATAAAGAACAGCATGCATCATTGTACTTTATTGTCAAAATACTCGAATATAAAGTTTAAAATGTAAAGAAATAATAGGATAAAGTTTTTTTAAAAAAACTTAGCCATGTAATAGTGTAGAAAAAACATACGAAAATCGTAACTGCATAATTTTATTGTAAACTCAAGTTTGTTTATATATCATGCATAAATATTCTGCATTCCTTTTTTTAAGTACAAGAGACAGCAGTTAAAACAGATAAATGCAAAAACTGAACTTGAAAAAGAAACTAATTTTATAAGCAAGGCGTTTGTTTTATACTTTTTAAAATGCTTTTTTTTAAAAAAATATTATACATGTACTGCTTTTATAAAACTTTTCTCAGTTACTTGAAAAAGTATAGCATATCATTTACAAGATAAACTTTGATATGTAATAGCATTTAGTACCCTATATATGCAGTTTTATCTACCTCTGTTGTATATGTATTTTTTGACATTTGGAGCAGAAGGAGTAACCTACTCCAATCTACAGGTAGTTCTCATTTAGTAACATCTCGTACAGAGACCATTTACAGTTATGATGGTGATGAAAAAATAAATTTGTAATCAAGGCTCGTATTTACAACCCTTGCAGGTCTGTAAAGCAAAGGAAAAGTGAAGCAAGGTTGTAAGCACAATTGCAGTTTCACATAGTGACTGCTTCTTAATAACTAAGTTGCAGGTCCCAATTATGGCTTCTAAAAAAGACTACCTATATTTATCTACCATTATAGCTGGATCACTATGTTTAAATATAAACACAACACTGGCTTATTAACTATTGCAAATTTAAAGAAAAATTATTTGCTTCAATTTATTTGCCACTTCATCCAGATTCCACTGAATGGCCTATTCCTTGTCCTATTAAACATATGTTTGGGAATGTTACATCAGGAAAAGAGAATATTTTAGAAAATGACATTCAAAATAGTATACGCGGGGGCCCTTTTAATTAAAAACAGACATTGGGAAAGTTATGCTTTTGAATGAATAGATGGAAGAATGTAAGTTTAAATTTAAAAATTGATTTCTGATTTATTTTCAATAAAAGTTGATATACAATTAGATAGATGCTAGATGCCAGATAGATAGATAGATAGATAGATAGATAGATAGATAGATAGATAGATCTAAACAAATATTGTTGCAACCTTCTGCTACAATTTATAAAACTGCATGCTAAATTTTATTTTAATTATATTGGAACATAATTATATAACGAATCCTGTACAACATAACCTCAACTGTTTCTTGAAATCTCACAAAAATTCCTCCGTATTATTTCAAATGATGAGGTATTTAATTGTAATAATCTGCACATTTAGTCTCCTCTGATTTGGCATTAATTTTCCTATTTTTTATGCCATGCTTACTTTCTTTCATTAAAATTCAATGTTGCGTAGGCAGAACAAAAAAAGTTATAATGACTTGTATATATTTTATGTCCTTTTCTCCGTTTCTTTAAATAAATTGATATTATCTTTAGGCAATGATTTGTGTTTTGTGAATAAAACCCTGAAGAGTAAATAAACTCAAACAACATAATGGGTAATTGTTATGAGTGTAACCACCTAATTTAATTGCACAAGAGCAATATATTGGGTACAGGTTTACTCTCATAAAGCAAGTCTGACTACATAAAGTAACTACTGCTTCGTATAGTACAACCAATCACAGACATAAATAACAATCATATGAATTCTAGTTAGCACATCTATAAATCAGGCTATTTTTTTTCCTTCATAGTAAATGTATATTTGTTATGTGTAACTGCACACACATGAACAGAAGTCAAGTCTCTCCACTAAATTCCAAGCTTTCTTAGACATAATTATAGTCATCAATCATTCTCTAAAATATTTCCTCTCCCCTTAACTGTGGAGGCCACAATTTATACAGCAAACTGATTTGCACTCAGAACAATAAAGTAAAATAAATAAGTTCCATTCTTTGGGTCTTAATAATCTTTAAATAAAATATCTTGTTTTAAACAAAGACACAAAACCTATTTATAAACCAAATAAGCAGAAATCTCCTGTTTTCTAGGCAAGTAACATTCTAATGAAATACTTTTAAAAACTGAGAAATGTGAGAATATTTTGGTATTTATGTACTCTGTTCATGAAGAAAAGAAGCTTTCATAGACAATAGACTAATTAAAAAAGTATGCATTTCATGCCACTCACAGAAGAAAAAATGTGAACATTGTATGGCAATAGCAGTAGCACTTAGACTTATATACCGCTTCACAGCGCTTTATAGCCCTCTCTAAGCGGTTTACAGAGTCAGCCTATTGCCCCCAACAATCTGGGTCCTCATTTTACCCATCTCGGAAGGATGGAAGGCTGAGTCAACCTTGAGCCTGGTGAGATTCGACCTGCCAAACTGCTGGCAGTCAGTGATCAGCAGAAGTAGCCTGCAGTACTGCACTCTGACTACTGTGCCTCCGCGGCTCTTATACATATAGATATTAGGTATACATATAGGTATACCTATTCATAGCGGCATTATTGCTTGACTTTCTTATGGCCTCTCCTGCACTTAAGAGAAGAAAGTTGCAAAGCTGAGACAAGCAGTGGCGACAATTCTAAGACTACTGTAGTCTTTTTTGTCTGAGATCTTTGGAATCATGTTTTATGAAGTAACTAACACCTTCTCTCTGACTCTGGCAGGATATGCCTATGGTTTTGCACTATGTTGGAATCAAGAGAGATCCCTGACTATTCTTCTCTGAAATGAAACGATCATATATTACCTCACCTCTCTTCCTAAAATGTATGGGCTTTCCTTCCTAAATGCAAACATAAAATCAACAATATAAATACCATATAAATATAACACGTAGAATAGCACAGTGCACATATTCTGGGAAGAGAGAAGTTCCCTGATGATGGGCTCCAGCAGCATAAGCCTGAAAGCTTAGAAGTATAAGCTTTTGGTTCCTGGTGACCCGACTCAGGTTGGATCCTGCAACATTATCCTGGGAAATGTATGTTTGCCTTTATTTGCATAAATTCAATAAGTCAACTGGGTAAAGTAAAATGCACCCCAAATTTTCCTCCGAACTCCCATTCTTCGTAAGTAATAGTTACATGTGTAAGGGCTGACTTTCATGCACTACAACGATGTAAAACTCGCTGTGTCATATTGTCGTCACATTTTGCAATGATTTTTCCCATTCCCAGAGCTGAGGTGGGTGTGGCTTGTGCGTGACACATCTGGCCTGTGGGCCGCCAGTTTGACAGCCCTGCTCTAGTGGGCTAACTTCATTTATACAAAAGATATAAAAGAAAAGTTGCCACCAGCTGTGTAACACCCACAAAGTGCCCAATAAGAGTGTTTCAGCAACATCAGCATGGAAATAGTAGAGTGAAATCCCACTGCTTTCCAATACAGGTAATCCTTGACTTACAACAGCTTGTTTAGTGACCATCCGAAGTGACAAGGGCACAGAAAAAAATGACTTAAGACCATTTTTCATACTTAGGACCCTTGCGGCATTGCCAGGATCACATGATCAAAATTCAGATGCTTGGTTACTGACTTATATTTATGACGGTTGCAGTGTTTTGGGGTCATGTTATCAACTTTGACAAGCAAGTCAGTAGAGAAGCCAGATTCACTTAACAACCATGTTACTAAGTTAACAACTGCAGTAATTCACTTAACACATGTTTCACTTAGCAACATAACTTTTGGGCTCAATTGTGATTGTATGTCGAGGACTACCTAGAGTAAAACAGCTTTATATAAGATAGTCTTTACTACTTCTCCTATTAGATTGTATACCTGTCCTATACAGTATTGAAGATTAGAAAGCATGAGCAAACATGAAAGAAATATAAACAAACAGCTCTAGAAAATAGTTTGGACATACAATGGGAAGCCTAGTGTTCTTAACTGTGGTTAGTACATCAAGATGCCCAACTTGAGTAACATCATAGTTAAAAGGCATCTTTGGTCATTAAAGATGCCTAATTAAAAATACATGTAAAGACGAAACTCCTAGAAAAAGAATAAATGAAGCTTCTAAAAACTTCAGTTTCACTAACCTTTCAGAATTTTTGAGAATCTCAACAAGTTTCAAAATAAAGACTGGTGGACAGAGTGATTGACAACTTTTGCAAAGCCATCAAATTCCTGAGCAAAGTCATAAGCTACAGAATGAAAGAAGGGGTCCTCATGTGACCTATTAACTGGTTAAAACAAAGGAATAAATTGGAAAATTTGCCACTGATGGATGTATATAGTGACCCAGCTAATGCTCTATTCAGGGGTGGGCTGCTGGGGGTTCGGAGGGGTTTGGAGAAACTCTAGCTAAGATTCTGTGCAGTTCAGAGAACCCCCAAATCGCACTCCTGGCTAGCCCCGCCCACCTCACACCGCCCCTCCCAGGAGTCCCCACATGGCCAATTTTGGATGCAGGTAAGTGCAGGGCGTGCATGGAGGCTTGGGGAGGATGAAAAATGAACCTATTGGAAGTTCAGGAAGGCCGGAAATGAGCCCATTTCCGGCCTCCAGAAGGTCTCTGAAGCCTGGGGAGGCTGTTTTTGCCCTCCCGGAGTCTCGAGGAAAGCCTCTAGAGCCTGGAGAGGGCAAGAACACCCTCCACCATGGTGCAGAAGGCCAACTAGGCCACGCCCACCATGCCCACCCAGCAACTGGGCAGAGAACCCCTTGCTAATTTTTTTTTAAATAAATATTTTATTTATTTCTTTACAACAAAGTATATATTCACATGCAGATCGCGACGGGAGCTTTACACAGTATATTAACTTCAATCAAAATATACAAATAAAAAATAGAATCTACGCTAACCTTATCCTTTTTTTATTCTATTATTCAACCAAGTATACCATTGGTCCCAAAAATGAAAATATGCTAAAATTTTTGAAGCCCACCTCTGGATCTATATATTGGGAGAATTCATTTAAATTTCTTCTTACGTGATCCAGAATCAGGGATCATTTTGCTGTTTAAATTACTGAGGTGGTTAAAGCAATAAAAATATAGCACAAGATGTAAAATAGAAAGAAGGGGGATTACCATATCATCCAGAGTTTAGTACAAGCAAAATTAAACTGATATACAAAGAGTAAAAAGTGTTCTTTGTTCATAGATTGAATGATTGATTCTAAGGATGTACAAAACATTTCTTGCATTACTTGTTCCATACACAGAACAGAGAATGGTTCATATATAAAGTGGATTTTTTTTGTTTTGTTTTGAATGTAGTGTACAATGCTTACTGTCTGTTCCTGTTGATGCTAAGATTCAGGATCTTTATGTATTGAAAATCAACATCAACAGGCATTCGGAAAACCTGGCAATCAACATGACAAAACTAGGGACAAAATACACATGCACATTTAAATTCAGCAAGTTATCATCAGATAACATAATTTCCCTCCAATGTGCTGTATTAATGGCTTCCTTTGATTTGGTTGGCTATTTTGTTGTTTTATACTTCTGCACATTGTAGTTCATTTTTCTTGTTCCTTTTCATAACCAGCCAGGGGGGAAATGGTAAATCCACAAATGAAATTTTAAATGCTGCAGTTGATACAGACAGTATGGTCCTGACTGTCTGCAATGTTAGGTTTGGGCCTAAATAACATAATTAATTAATTTCCATGAGTCTAGTAAAAGGTTGTTTTAAGAAATATTTTAAAACAAATCTTACCTTGTAAATCAAAGAGAAGATTTAATTTTTTAAAAAATAAAGTCATTTCATACTAGACTGATTGAAATTAATTTAATATTTATTGTCAGACTGTTTTCCTATCTAGGAGGACATAAGTGACCGAAAGGGTTGTGTTATGCATCACTGCTCAAAATCATAGCTCCAATCTATCTCTATTCATATTCCTTTCAATTAAAATACCTATATCTTCAGGACATTTTTTTAATTGTACAAAGTTATACACAAAGACCTACGCAACTCTATGTCTGGGTGAAACTGTATGAATACAATGATTTATGCAACCTTTGATTTATTCTCCTGAATTTTCCACAGCTGCTGATATCAAATCAAATAATTTATTATAGGCATAGGTCCAGAAAATAAATCCTACAAAATGAAAATGGATAGATCCATCAATCTATATTATACTCCACATTAATTAAATATAAGTTACGTAGCAAGGAATAAAAATGTAAGAACACTAGACAAGGAGTTCCATAATGGTGAAGTAGAATAACATATAATACAAGGGCGCAGATAAAAGTCAAAATCCTCAGCTACAAATTTAAGGTGGTGAGAACAAAGAGGCAAAGAATGGGCAAACTGAGAGAGTATAATTTAGTTCTTGTCCAACAGGAGAAATGGAAGTGGTGCCCAGAAATTTCTTCTGAATGGGGTAGTTAAGAGTAGTTGAGAGTTACCCAAGAATCATGTAAATGGAATAACAGAGGAACATATGCTTCAGAAACTCTACTGAGATACCCCCTACTAGGCATATGTAGCTTTGGGAGGCTGAAGACAAATGATGAGGACAAAGCTAAGCTGCAGAGAAGAACAACCAATCTGATCAAGAGCTAACACATTGCTTCTCAAATTTGGCAGCTTTAAGATATGTAGATTTCAAATGCCATAAAAGTGTCCTAGCCAACCTTAAGACAAAACATTCATGATCTTTTGTGAGATAGAATCCAAATTGTGAAACTCTCTAATGAAGAAAGTTAGATCTTCTTCTTCGCAATCACAATGTTGCACAGTGTTGCTATTCCCATTTCCCAAAAAATAGAATTTAAGCAACAGTATTAAAAAGGATAACAGTTGAAGATCACATTATTTCTCCCAACATCTATTATTTCTGTGTTCTCATGATCTTATCTTTATTTTGTCTGCAGTGAATGAATAAAACACTCGAGTCATTCTTAAACATTCTTATAAGTAAAAGCAAATCCCTCTACCCAACCTTTATGCTATTCCCCTATTGGCCTTATGCTGTCACTGGAGGTTTTCAAAAATAGACTGGACAACCATTTGACTGGGACGGCATAAGGTCTCCTTGCTTGAGCAGAGGGTTGGACTAGAAGCCTCCAAGCTCCCTTCCAGTCCCAATTCTATGTTCTATGTTCTGTCTAAGGGCATCATGCATTTTCTTGAAGGAAAATCAAGTTACTGACGCAATAAAACATGATATGAACTGGCAAAAATTTACATCACTTATACTGTACTCTAACTGAACAGCTGGGAAAGGCCCTTAATTTAGCCTGATAATGTATATTTTCCTTCTTATTTATTCTGATTATTTCTTATACTGGAGCAAGGAGAAGCTATCCTAAGCAAATAAATGTGACTAATTGACACATACTATTACTTAATTATTAACTATTTACTGACAGGTCCTATGCACAAAATTTTTTGCTTAATAAAATAAGCCTCTGCATTAAAAATTATTCCAAGAATTACCACACAATGTGAAAACAGTCACATTGAAAGAGAGAATTACATGGGAATTGCATTTCTGATGTTCCTTGCTAGTAACATTTGGAAAGATGTGGCTGCATAGATGGTTGAGGATTGATGGGGGGGGGGGAAATGAAATAAAATAAAAAGAATTCATCTAATATCTTATGCATATCCCGTCTTATTCTCTGAATATAGTTTGCCTACTGTAAGCATAACCTAATATCCAATATTCCCAAAATAGCTCTCTAGTTCAAAGTTATTCATCTGAACATTGAAAAAAAAAAGAATACTCCACATAGGAATTTTACTGAAAACTCAGAAAGCAACTACAGTTACCAATCTCTTCTGCACGAACAATAAAAAGGCATGAATAGCACAGCATTCTCAGATCACACATTTTATCAACAAGCAATTTATTATTTCACATACCTGAATAGGAAGTTTTCTATTTCAATATGCAAAATCACTAAAACACATTTTCCCCTTTGGGGACATTCTAGTTTGATGTGATTTTGCCTGACATTTCACCTGTCAGATTATCATAAATATAAGCCACAAAGAATAATTGTTGTAGTCTCACTGAATTTCATCATAAAATAACTAAAGCTACAAAATAAACTGGAAGTATAATCTTGGAAGAAGACTATGAATACTGAATGCACTAAGTAAATCAAGTATTTACTGAAGGCTTCAAATTGTTTCAAAATTAAATATAACTCTGAAAATGCTAGATAGTGGTACTATAAAAAGAACGGCACATGGTTTCTTGATTGAACAGTGAAACCATTAGTAAATTATGCTGTCTCTCTGTTTTAGACATTCCTTAATAAATTAAGAACACATACAAAAATAATTTAAACTCCCAAGGGATAATTCAACCAACATTAAGCACCTCGAAGCCCCACTGAAGCAAAATTAAGCAAACCTATAACTTATCTATTTCAATTAATGGAGCTGCAAAGTATTCAGCTATTACATCGTTTATATAAAGCTAACAGTTTTATCTTATTCCACACAGCAGAAAGAAAGAGATGTTTTATTTATTTGAAGTCATTGACCAAAATGCTGATGCCTTAGGCAAGCCTAGTTGCTGTCTTTTTGCTAACTAGTAAACTAGCCTAACTAATAAGCCAGTCTATCTGCATCAAAATTCAGGCTGGCAACCATTCAGAATTTGAAAACTTCAGGCCATCAGAAACCCAAATACTCTGACATAAAGCTACCTATGCAATCAGTAACACACCAATAACATCCTACTGGCGATGTAGAGATGGATGCATTTGTGTGCAGTGAGTTAAGCCTCCTTTCAGTTGTTAACAATATAGTTCTCTTTGTTCTACGTGCTCTAAAATATGACGACTTACCTGCTTGACCAGTGGTAACGGTAACAGCTGCAAAAAGCCTCTGGGAACGGCTTAAGTCAGAGACACCATTTAAAGCTTCAACTTCAAAAGTATAGTTAGCATGAGCTAACAGGTCCATGACGGTGACATAGTTGTCTGCTAATCCAGTTTGCTGGGGCATATATCCAACATTGCTCCCACAGGGAACACATTCACCCTGTTCCCAGCTGCACCTCTTGCATAATACCCTGTAGGTCACGTCATTTCTTCCTCCATTATCAGCAGGAGGGCTCCACTCCAAACTCACAGTAGTTTGGTTAATATTGAAAATAAGGTTCTGTGGTGCAGATGGAGGTCCTTTGTTAAATACAAACACAAAAGAGGGATGGGGGGGATAGAAATTGAAAGAAAAATCAGCAGGGAAAATTTAGCTCATGTTTTAATTACCCAAGCTAAAGCTCCCCAGGCTTTAAACTTTTCATTTTATCTACCACACACTACCGAAAACTCCTACTTGAATTCAATTGACAAGAAGCCATATTTATTTTCCACTAAGGAAACAAAGGCACTTTCTATGTATTTACTGCAGATCTTTTTGCAGCTTTTCTTGTCTGAAATTAAAGGGTAAGTTAATGTACCTCTGGAGCTGACTCACAGAGAATTCCTCAAAATGATTTTTTGCTCCTTTCGAAATGCTTAAGTTGGAATAAATCTAAGTATTTTTTTTATCTTCTGTAATGTGATTTACAAAAACATGGGGTACGGCTTTGTCTTTGAGAGGTCTGCAAATATTCATTAATTGAGCCACCAATGGCTTATTTTTCTTCTCAGAAATTCTTAATTTGATGCTGTGCCACCTTAGATATATCATGCTGAAAATATCTGTAAGAATCATAGTCTCCTTTCAGTTATGTGTTTATTCCGCATCTGCTTCAGGTTAGGCTGAAAAACACAGCTGTTAAATTTATTGGATTCTACATTGTTTCTTTTTAACTTTCTCCCTTTTGCTATTTTGCAAAATGCATTTGAAAATGCTTCTACTGCTGCTTTGTGTCCTATACAGAACTAAACGGGAGAAGGGGAAATCAATGATTGTGATTGTCCAAGCAATAGGAAGCAACTCAAGAATAACTCACTTGTGCATGCAACGTATGGTGGGTCAGTTGGTGCTCTATAATAGCTGTCTTCACAATCACATCGCGAAGATCCTTCCCTGTCTGAAAAACTGTGCATTGGGCAGCGGGAACACTGCAAATCTTGTGAAGATGACTTATAGAATCCACGTCCGCAGGCTAAGAAAGAAGGAAACAAAACAGGTATCATTTTAAATATAACGTCTTTTAAACACACCTCAGTATTGGGTATAGAGAAAACATATGATATGTGCTCTTAATGAAGTCATTCAAAACTTTCACATTTTTGTCTGAAACTGGAATTCTATTATTTTAGAACTACCAGACTGCAAAAATCTGGATTCCAAAAGATAGCCTTAAAATGGTAGGACTTTCTATTATCCCTTTCTTATCAACCAGTGTTCATTCAGACTTTTGCAGCCCAGATTAATAGGTTTACTTGTTCTAAAGCCGGTTTATAAATGAACTTGTTAAATTAAATTAATTTATTTTATTTAATAAATTAATATCCAGTCACATGACTCTGGGTAAACAATACGTTTTTCTTTCATCAAAACATGTTTCCATATAATATAGATTATTAATTCTGGTTGTTTCACACATTTGTTGTGGGGATTTCCAAAACATTGTACTTGAAGACTTTATGCAATTTTCAAAAGTAGAATATGAAATTTTTCAGCATTTTCTATTAGCTTATATCCAGTGGTGGGTTTCAAAAATTTTTACTACCAGTTCTGTGAGTGTGGCTTGGTGGGCGTGGCATGGTTTGGTGGATGTGGCTTGGTGGGCATGGCAGGGGAAGGGTACTATAAAATCTCCATTCCCTCCCCACTCCAGGAGAAAGTTACTGCAAAATCTCCATTTCCTCTGGGACTTGGAAGGCAAAGAATAGATGGAGGTGGGGCCAGTCAGAATTTTTACTCTCCAAACTACTCAAAATTTTCACTACTGATTCTCAGAACCTGCTGAAACCACCTCTACTTATATTCAACCTGAGATGACATCAGTGGTGAAATGTAAAATTTGTTATTACCGGTTCTGTGGGTGTGGCTTGATGGTGGTGGATAATGTGACTGGGTGGGCGTGGCCAATTTTTTTTTAAACTTTTAAAACCATTTTTTCTACTACCTCTTTGGCCAAAGAGGTTGTTAAAAAATGCTTTTAAAAGGCTCTGCCAATCAGACAACTCAGCTGGGATCGTTAGAGGCTTTTAAAAGCATTTTTTCTACAACCTCTTTGAAGAGGTTGTAGAAAAAATGCTTTTAAAAGCCTCTGACAATCCCAGCTGAGCCGCACGATCATCAGAGGCTTTTTTTTTAACTTTTAAAAATATTTTTTTGGCCAAAGAGGTTGTAGAAAAATGCTTTTAAAAGCCTCTGATGATCCCAGCTGAGTTGCCTGATTGGCAGAGGCTTTTTTTTCTTTTAAAAACAATTTTTCTACAACCTCTTCAGCCGAAGAGGTTGTAAGAAAAAATGCTTTTAAAAGTCTCTGACGATCCCAGCTGAGCCGTGCGATAATCAGAGGATTTTTTTTTTACTTTTAAAAGCATTTTTTCAGCCAAAGAGGTTGTAGAAAAAATACTTTTATTTTTTTTTTAAAAAAAGCCTCTGATGATCATGCGGCTCAGCTGGGCATGGGGGGAGGGAGGGATTTTTGTTACCGGTTCTCCGAACCACCCACTGCCATTGCTACCGGATCCGGTGATCTGGTCCGAACCGGGAGCATTTCACCCCTGGATGACATTAATTTTAATATCAACTCTTCATTGCTGTTGTATGACCCTCACAATTTCATAAGCAAAGAAATATTTTTCAAAAAAGATTGTATTTCTGTAACCATTCTTTAGATGTTATCTTTATGCTAGTAATTATTTTATCTTCTGAGATGTGAATCTGATCCCTTCTCCCATAGTAAAAGAAATATTCATTTTATAATCACCCGCAGTTTGTTCAGTTGGCTGAAGGAAATCAACAATAAACAAGTGTTGTGAAAAATATTTAGAGGGATAAGCTGAAAACTCAGCCTGGCTACTTGGAGGAATCTTTCCCGGTATTCTGAGCATGTATATGCATGCACAAAAGACAAATCCACCGGGACTGTTACTTAAGCAACACTCCAGGTAGAGGCTTCAGAGCAGCTCTTTGTTCATAGAGAATAAAACAACCATGTATTATTTTAAATATGTGTCCCTCATAACAATATTAATGGCCAGCTAAGTTATCAAAGTAATGGAATCATGCTTAAGCTGAATCTACTAAAACAGGCCATCAACAAAACAATTATTTTCCAATTAGGAGGCAAGTGCAAGAAAAATGCATTGGCCATGCCACTCTTCAGCTTCTTGTAGTAATCACTATCACTACAACTGTAGTCACTATCACTACAACTGTACAAAGATAATAGTATACTTTCTGTGGCATTTAATATACAATTATGTGTTTGTAGGTCTGTATGTGGGATATGTGTCAAGGTTCAGGAAATACAACTATACAATAATAACCACCTCACCATAAAATCTATCTATCTTTCTTTCTTTCTTTCTTTCTTTCTTTCTTTCTTTCTTTCTTTCTTTCTTTCTTTCTTTCTCTTTCTTCCTTCCTTCCTTCCTTCCTTCCATTCATCCATTCCTTCCTTCCTTCCTTCCTTCCTTCATTCATTCACTTTATACATCTACCTATCTCAAATTCATGACTCTGGACAGCTAACCACAGTAAAGAAAATCATTAAAACACGCAACTATAAAAACAACACACACATTCAGAAGCTGAGGCACAACAATAAAAAAAAATTAAAAAATAGAACCAACATTAAGAAATTAGCATAACCATTACACAATCTAGATGTCCAAGCTAAATCGGTATAGAAGACATATTTACTGGACTGCTCCTAGTGCAGAAAAAAAGATCCATAAATCTACAATAAATGACTTAAGAGGGAATTAAGTCTGAACATGAGAATTAGTCACGCTAATAATTTCAACTAAACAATCTTCCATATACTTGTTTGAAATGACAATAGTGTTTAAAAGCTATGTATGCTTCCATCAAAAAGTTACACTGAATCCAAAAGTATACGTAGTACTGATAATAGTTCTTCAGCAATAGTGTGAATGAAATTTTCAAATAGAACTATCTTCTGGCTGCACACCAGCAGAACGTTTCCTATCACCTGTCAAGTATTTCTCAGATATGTTTTTCTCTTTCCGGAGAATAATACTGGAACTGTCATATATATTCATAATGTCTATCAAAATTGACTCATTCAGTATTGTTTACCCAACAGAAATGTCTCTGCCTGAAAAAGGTCTTGCTTTAGTTTTACATTTTAAAATGATGACACGTAAATATCATAGTTTAATACACCAATTCTTTCATTACTCATATATACATACATACATATATACATATATATATATATATATATATATATATATATATATATCACATCAAAACACATTTGATGTGTTTGCGCAAAAAGGTAATAGCCAGTAAAATTGACTGGATATTGGAAAAGACACACACGTACACACGCACACACGCACCTGTGTGTGCATGTGTGTGTGTGTGTTTGTGTGTTTGTGTGTATCTTTTCCCATATCCAGTCAATTTTACTGGCTATTACCTTTTTGCGCAAACACATCAAATCGTCATAGGTACATTCAAATCATCAAGTGACGGCAAAGTTAATATATATGCAAATCTCCACCATGGCAATCAGCTCACAAAAATCTATGGCATAACTAAATTAAACTGGCAGCACAATCCTATAGATGTCAATTCAAAAGGTCTATTACATTCACTGGTTCTTACTTCTAAGTAAGCAGATTAACAACGCAATTTTAATTTAAAGACATGATGACTGAAGAGCTTAGAATGAAAATAAATGTTAAGTCACATCTACTAAGAGAAAGCACTTAGGACATCAGAACTTTGTCTGCAAAATGGTCCATTGTTCAAAATATGCCAGTCAAGGCATGAAAACAGCAGAAGGGGAGGATAAATGAGGAGTCAGATTGTATCTCATACCAGCTGCCATTCACAAAACCATCAGAATCTTAGGTCAGGAAGAAAAGACCTTAACAGTTCTCAGCACTTTTAATCTAAGAGGAGCTGAGAAACAAAACTGGGGGGTGGGGGGGTGGGGGGGAACCTATTTACTAATTTTTTTCTAAATAGTTTTTACTGAACATTTTCCAAGTTTAAAAATCACAAGTAAAAAGAAAAAAGAAAAAGTGAAAAAAAGAAAAAATACAAAGAAAAAATACAAATGTAAACAGATAAAATACACAAACAACACAACAATATACTATAATTTTACAGCTTTCCGTATCATCATGTATGTTCTGCTTTTGTAATTCACTATTCAATATTTGCCTTCTCATATATTTTTACAATTCTAGCAATAGTATAATTATATTGTAAAAATAATATAATATAATATATTCTGAATATATTTGTATACAGTTATCTTTCTATTATAGTCAATGGTTTTGAACATTTATTTCTTATTTGGGCTTCTATTCTCTAGCCACTTGTACAGTCTACTCCAAATTTTATAATACTCCAACTCTTCTCCTTCTTTTAACTCCATGGTCATCCTGTCCATTTCAGCACATTCAAGTATCTTCCTAATTACCATTTCATCTGGTGGGATAGTTTTTTGTTTCCAGTTTTGTGCAAAAGTGATCCTAGCAGTAGTTAGTATATGTAATATTATATATTGATAATTCTTGTCTATTTTTGGGTCTAGTATAGTTCTGGTTTCAATTCTATCCTATGTTACGTGATTCCTTCCAGCCATTCTTTAATTTTAAGCCAATATTTCCTGGCTTTGGGACAAGTCCACCAAACATGCTAGAACATTCCAGATCTATGTCTACATCTCCAAAACTCAGGGGATAAATTTGGGAACATTTTGGCCAATCTCGCTGGGGGTAAATGCCATTGGTAGAACATCTTATATAGATTCTCCTTATAGGCAACTGCCATAGTAAGCCTATAATTTCTTTCCCACAATTTGTCCCAATGTTCTAACTCAATATTGTAGCCACAATTTCTGGCCCAACTTATCATTGTCTCCTTTACTGTCTCTTCCTCCATTTTATATTTTAAAAGTTATATATTTTAGTAATCATTTTTCTTCCCGTTCCTAATATTATTTTGTCTAATTCCAATTGTTTCTCATATATGTCATATTGTTCACGATCTTTTTTGTATCTTGTTTTAATTTTTAAATAAAGCCACCATTCCATAGCAATTCCTTGTTTTTTCAGGTCCTGGGCCAATTTTAATTCTCCTTTGTTGTCCAAAAGTTCTGCGTAGCTCACCATTTTATTAAAATCTGTATGTTTGGATACATCATTGCCTCCATCGTCAATAACCAAATAGGGATCTTCATATAATGATTTTTTTTTCCCCAAATACCTAGCAGAGCATCTCTTAATAGATGCCTCTGGAAATATGAATGGAATTTATTTTTCCGCTCCCAGAGGAAAGCATGCCAGCCAAGTTGTAGATTGTGGACTTCTATTGTTAGTATCCTTTTATTTTTCAATTGGATCCAATCCTTGAGCCATGTGGCTTAATAATAAATTTCCCAATGTGGGAGGGTAAATCCTCCTCTATTTCTACTGTCCTGTAGGAGTTTGAGTTTTATGTGGGCTTTTTCCCTGACCAGATAAATTTTGATACCATTTTGTTTAATTGTTCAAAAAAAAATTGTCTAATTTTATTGGAATTGTTTGAAAAATATATCATAATTTAGGTAATATATTCATTTTGATTGTTGAGATTCTGCCAATTAATGATATCTGTAATTTAGTCCAATTATCCAAGTCCTTTTGTATTTGTTTTAATAGTCTGTTATAATTATCTTCTTTTATCATGGTACATTTTGCCGTTAACCATATTCCCAAATATCTATTTTTTTTTGTTTGGCCCTTACTAATTTAAATCATGTCTATTCTGAAACAGTTGAGGTTAGCATAAATTCAGTTAGGGTCAGGAATTTGTTTAATCACTTAAGACTGGGTCATCAAACTCAATTCTTAACATAACTGTTATTATAAACCAATGGGAAACATTTGTTTATATACGTAGGAAATATGCATTAAAAATAGTCTAACAATTGTCTACATTACATGGGTAGTAGATGGCTTCTACGAGCCATTATCAAAAACAGATATTTTGCCACCATTTTAGAGAAATTGATGGGCTGATCATTAAAAATATTGTGGTAGTGTATGTGTCTTGGTTCTATTATCTATTTCAAATCATGATTACTTCTTGTTACTTGGTTATTTTTTCCTGATTGCTATTTAATTTACTTATAATTTTATTATATTGTTTTTAATCTGTTTTTAAGTATTGTCAGCTACCCAGACACATGCAATACAGATGAGAGTCCATTGAAATTCAATACATGTGTAAATAGTATGGATACAATCTCCTGTTCCTGAAAACAAGTGAAGACTCTAATGATACGTGTTATTCATTCCATACACCATTTTGGAATCTGGACAATCACAGCTTAATTCTATACCTGAATGGAAATCAATTACTCAAGATGGAACTCCCACACACACACATACACAAAATTTGGGGAAAATTGAAATAACAGTATTTCACAGTACACAAAACAAATAAATAAATGAACTCAAAAGTGATTCCTAAAAGATTAAAGTGTATATACTATTGAAAATAATAGAGCTAAGTTGTAATATGTTGACATCTGATATAAATCACCGAATATGGAAAATGGTATTTTTAAAAAGACTTTGTTGCAATATGTTTGAATAGGTCTGGCTAGTAATGGGTAATTGCTTTGAAAGGCAACTGCACCAGCGTCTAAACTATCAAACATTATTACCTGTGGGGAAAATAACCTATATTATTCCTTTAAAAAAAAATAATGTGAACAGAGTATAAATGTAAAACTATGAAAAAATTCACGTGTTTTTTTTTTAAAAAATAATACTAGTATATATGGGAAAGAGTGAATATAGGTGTGGGTGGAGAGAGAGGGAGAGAGGGAATGAGTGAGTTTAAAGACATTCTGGGATGAAATAACTATATAGTACCACAGGACAGAGGTTAAATCAAACTTGAACAGAAGGAGATTCTTTATGGTTGAGTTAAACAAAATTTTGATATCTGTGTGACAGATTTATTTGCTGGAATTTTTTTTTCTTGGAGGGGCTACTAACAGAAATCCATAACTGTGAGGATCCAAGTAGTAAAGCAAGAGTCACAGCACTGTGAAATGAAGCTGTCTCTATTAATTGCATACCCTGATCATCAGTGTAGTGTCTCAGCTCAACTGATAGTTTGTCAAATCTGCCTGGCTGAACTTGAGGATTTGGCAATGTCACTTACCACTAAGTATAACTTTGAGGGAGGGGGACAGAGCAAAAGCACCCATCTGAAATGAAAAAGCACTCACAGAGGAAAAACAGATGACAGATTGTGAAGGCAAGAGAATCGCAGATGGAGTCCAGGTGGAACAACATTTACATTTGGTTTACTTTCATAGTTAAACAAGGCCAACCTAGCAGTCAGAACATCCTGAAATAAAATGTATTGGTGATCTGTGTGAAAACACAAAACTTTTTATGTTGGAGAAAGACTCCTGTATAAATAATAAAAAATTGTAATGTCTTGTTTTTTTTAAAAAAAAATGAAGCCCAAAACTTTGCAATGTATTCATAAAACATTTTATTAGCATATAATTGAGGTACTTAACAACCACTAAAATGTTCACAGGGTTCTAATGTTACAGGGTTCTATATTCCATTTTGATAAAAATAAAATTATAATTGCTATCAGACATTTAGATTGCCCCATTTTAGTAATAGGCTATGCAAATTCAGAAAGGTAGCATCATTTTTCAATAACTGTGTCATTTTCCAGAATAGATTAGCAGCCTTAGAAACTGTTCCTAATCATCTCTGTCAGCATGTACACGAACAAAACCACTTAATAATAATAATAATAATAATAATAATAATGATGATGATGATGATGTGAAGGAGGCTTCATAGAAATTTCTGAGAGTAGCTTTTGAAGCAGTTCTATAATCCTAAAAACAACTTGGCGTCTTGAACAGGCTCATATATGTTCTGGATTACCATTCCAGAAGGAAGTATATATAGTCTTATTAGCCAATAAAAAATAGGAGCATATCTTTTTTAAAAAAATATTACAATCAAAAATTAGTTACAGCAGAACAATTGGAGGCAGATTCATTGAATGGATGGAAAGTGTAGTTTAGATTGTGTTTGCAAAGCACACACGGGAAGATCTCACTTATTTCTAGTGAGTATCTTCTCTACTGAATCTGCTTCAGTGGTGGGTTCCTCCCAGTTCGGCCCAGTTCGGCTGAGCCGGTAGCGGTGACGATATGACGTCACCAAACCGGTTCTGCCCCCCCACCCCCACCCCCCTGCATTATTCTTACCTTTTATTTGGCCCCACCTCCAATCTATTGCTGCCTCCTGAGTCCCAGCTGATCAGCTAGAGGGAAAAAACTGTTTAAACTCTTGCTGCAGGGCTTCAAAGGGCCACCCTACAGCTGATCAGTGTTAAAAGAAAAAAAAATGAGTAGACCAGTGCCTGCAAAAATAAATGGGTAGACCAGTACCTCCAAAAACAAATGAGGAGACCAGTGCCTCCAAAAACAAATGAGTAGCCTGGTACAGCTCTGCAAACAGTTAAAAGCCTGGTAGACCAGTACCTCTGCTAAATCCTAAAGAATTGTCACATGACCATCAAGCCATGCCCACAAAATAAGCCACGCCCACAGAACTGGTAGTAAAAATTTTAGAACCCACACCTGATCTGCTTCCAGTTGAATTTTGTTAAGTGACTTGAACACACCAACCCACTGAAAAATCAAAGAAAAGACAAAATTGTTCAGAAGCTTTAGCTATTCGCCAGTCTGCATATTATACTATATTATTTATTATATTGCCCAAAATATACATATAAACAAATGCACACACACACACATATATATGGACCTTTTTTTTTACAATTCCTCCATTTTTTTAATTGTTAGGATATTTATCTAATCAATCCAATGTTTAGTTTGATAAGCAGGTATATTTAATCTAATAAAAAAATGCTTGTAATTTATTTATGTTCTGTATGAAATGTATACATTCTGTTGTTTTTCATGTATTTCAAATGTCTTGGTAGAACAGCCCAAAGAATAACGGTGTTATTCTTTCTCTAACCGTACCAAACTATACTCAAAATCAAATTGCTTAATTGTTGGTGGGGAGGGACAAACTATGACTATGAATGGCAATATCTGTCATGGGAAAATCTTGGGAGATATAATGAACAACGGATGTCAGGATTGTAAGAAAATACAAAGTTTATTAGGTAATGGAAGCAACACACTTGTTCCATTCAGTCAGTGGTGGGAGAGCAAATTCATCATGGTGTGTCAATACTTATGGATTGTTTAGCATCCAGGTTTATAGTCCTGGGTTCCCACTATCTAGTTCCCATCTGGAGCCAGGAAATGAGATCATGAGACTGATATTTCTGTATTCATAGCAGTAAAAATGTGTATATGGTAACAAGGGGTACAAATAGTCTTTGACTTATGACCGTAACTGAGCCCAAAATTGCTGTTGCTAAGGGAGACATTTTAATTTTGTCCCATTTTTATGAATTTTCTTGGCACATTCATTAAGTGATTCTGGCTTCCTCATTGACTTTGCCTGTCAGGTTATAAAAAGTGATCATATGACTCCAGGACACTGCAACCATCATAAATACGAGTCAGTTGTCAAGCGTCCAAATTTTGTTCATGTGACCATGGGGATGCTGCAATGGTCGTAAGTGTGAAAACGGTCATAAGTAACTTTTTTTTCACTGCTGTTATAACTTCGAACAATCACTAACTGAACTGTTTTAAGTCATGGACTACCTGTACTTTCTGCTCCTCAAACTGCATGCCATATCCAATGTGAGTCAGAAGCTAATAATGTGACCAGGGAGGGAAAAGGTTTTCTTACATTGTTAGTAAAAAAAAAATAGAAAGGATATTTATATTGAAAGGGGGTATTTGCAGGTTGTTATCTCCTGAGATCAGAGAAAGCACACAAACCACTTAGGTTAGCTAGCAACAAGTTTGAGCAAAACATCAAAACAGTTAACTGGCGATATGGGACAAAAGGCAAGCAAAATCAGGGCGGGAATGGGATAGAGAGAGAGATAAAAGAGGGACAAAAGATAAAAAAGGGGGGAAAGGGCTTTAATAACAGTCTAACTTATCTAAATCTGTTTATCAAAAAACTTCACAGAGTAATAGCAATAGCAATACCATGTTTCCCCGAAAATAAGACCCTTATTTTTTTAGTCTTATATTTTTGTGAACCCTGAAATAAGCACTTGTCCTTATTTTTGGGGAGGTCTTATTATTTTGGGACGCATGGAGCAAGACGGGGCTCCTCTTGCTGTCTTACCTGATTTCGAGCTCTGTCTCCCTAACCCTAACCAGAGGAAATGGCAGGGACCAGCTGCACATGCGTTTAAATATTTTGGGGGAGGGCTTATTACTGGGGGAGGGCTTATTTCTGGGGAGGGCTTATTTTTTGGGGAAACACAGTAGCACTTAGACTTATATACCACTTCACAGTGCTTTACAGCCCTCTCTAAGCAGTTTACAGAGTCAGCATATTGCCCCCAACAATCTGAAGAATGGAAGGCTGGTCAACCCTGACCCTGGTGAGATTCAAACTGCCAAACTGCAGGCAGCCGGCAGGCAGCATTAGTAGCCTGCAGTACTGCATTCTAACCACTGTGCCACTGCAACTCTTATAAGAGATATTGGAAATACAGTTATTTTATTATATACAACAGCGATAGAATAGAAAAGGAAAGCAGGATACCAGGTGATCATACCAGTGTGATGGATAGGGAAGATGTATTCAATAGTGTGGTCCATTTTATCCTCACAGGTTATTCTTAAATACAAGTAGTTCTTACAACTACAATTGGGACCAGAATTTCTGCTGCTAAGGGAAGTGGTTGTTGAGTGAGTCATGTCCAAATGAATGACCTTTTTTCCAAAGTTGTTAAGTGAATCATGAAGTCATTAAGAAAATCTAGCTTCCCCCATTGACTTAGTTTGTCAGAAGCTGATGGGAAGATTGCAAAAAGCAATCACATCACCCCAAAGCAATGCAATCCTCCTAAATTAATGCTGGTTACAAAGCACCCAAATTTTGATCACACGACCATAGGGGTGCTATGATGGTCATAATTCCAAAGACGGTTATAAATACTTTTTTTCAGTGTCATTGTAACTTCAAACAGTCACTAAAGGAATGGCTGTAAGTCTATTAACCTATTCTAATTTATGCTTCCAATATGGACTTTAACAATATAACTGCCATTTTAATACAGCGCTGAAGCCAATGAAGATGCTTTAATCCTAGCTGCTATTAAATTCTTTGACACAAAATCTGCTGCCCACCTATGTTATGCAACATTAACATAGCTGGAATCTGATTCTAGTTTTGATAAATTGCAGTCTGGCTTTCTGAAAATTGTCTTTTATGACACCCAGATGTGTGTCCGGTACAGCATACAAGCTGGTCAAGGCTCACCAAGATGGAGTCAAGGAATTGGCAATTAATTCTACTTATACGGTTAAAAATCAGCTGCTCTAAATGGGTTGATTTTCCTAATTAAAAGGGATAAATGTAAAACTAGAAAGTGAATGCATGTGATGAGTACAATGAGCCTAATTGGTCTGTCTCCTGAGTTTCTGCTCAATTAGGGTTTGGCTAAGGCCAATGAATTAATTTGCTGACAGATTGGAGACAAAGAGTTGCAATATGAGCTGAGCCATATTACAAAGATTCCCTGGTCACTGAGGGTAATAGAGGCTCACCACCTCCAAAATATTTGTATTCTCGTACTTATTCCAATTACAGAAAGTCTTTTTTTAAACCAGTGCTTGCTTTAACACTCTTCTTTCTATCAGGTTCAAAAAACAAAACAAAAACATGTTTGTAGTTTTCTGCTCTGAAAGGATGGCTATTCCAGTCATTATTAAATAAGTTCCCTGGTTACCCTGAGGAATTTAATATATGTTATAGTTCACATACTGTATATGTTATTCTGTGCCAAAATTTTGCTACATAGACACAGGGGTATACACTGAGATCACCAACACAGGAGAGAATGACCAGCTGTAGACAGACTTGTTAAACGTTTTCAGTGTTTTACTTTATTCATTATACTTTTAATTTTCTGGTATAATTTTAATTTTTTTAGAAAATTAAATTTTCTAGCTTTTTGTTCCATGACATTGCTTTTTTTTTTTTTAGATTCAGCAATATTTTGTTAATTATTATTTTTTTAAAGTTTTTTTATTTTTTAAATACAAAGATTCCATCTTTCCTTATGTAGTATATCATCTGGGTACAAACATCTCTGTGCTACATTGTTCCTCATTTGTCACATCTTTCACATACACGTTAACATTAATATTATAATATATTAAACATTTAAATATTGTAAAACTCTCCATTTTCTTCTTAGTATCTTTTAGTAATAATACCATATTAACATCAAATATCATTATTCTCTTCATACACATACTAACAATTTTCCTCTTATTTATATTTCTATCTTAATATATTTTCTACTTATTCTTTAGTCTTCTTCATTTCCAAACTCCATTTTTATTCTCCAACCATTGATAAAATACTTCCCATAACATATAATATTCAGTTTGCTTTTTCTCCTTAATTGCTAATGTTAATCTGTAAATTTCTGCACATTCTAATATTTTCCTTATCACCTTCTCTTCAATGGGAATCTCTTTTCCAATGTTGTGCAAATATAATTCTAGCTGCAGTTATACATGAATAATTAAATATACATTCTCTTTATTATAAGTTTCAGGTAATTGTTAATTGTTGTAATTATTGACCATATTTCAAAGACTGCATTTCTGATATTCAGGTTTCTTATAATCCAGATTCTCTTACAAAGAGCATTGCAAATTATCAGATGCTTACGGGCACTGTTGCTTCATCACAGTTTCTGATGTATTTCATAAATATTCTTAATAATAAATAATGTGCATGGATGGAGAGAAGACATGATCCAGGAAAAAATGTAAAATTTGTAAAATTGACTGGCTATGGGAAAAGGCACATACACACATATAGAGAGATATAGAGATAGAGATGATATAGAGTTAGAGTTAGAGATAGAGATAAAGAGAAAGATGATAGATAGAGATAGAGATAGAGATAGAGATAGAGATAGAGATAGAGATA
>WNWU01000030.1:10602546-10692247 GCA_012654045.1 Ptyas mucosa | reverse complement strand
AGAGATAGAGATAGAGATAGAGATAGAGATAGAGATAGAGATAGAGACAGAGATAGAGATAGAAGAATCCAAGAAAGAATGGGGGAATATTTTATCAATCTATGCCTATTTTCAGTGGAACATGCATACCATGGAAAGTAAAATTAATCTACTAAATTAAATCACTGTTCTATTTTACAATCTCTGTGGATTACAGATAGGCAGCAAAAACGGTGAGATCATAATTTCGATTCTTTTGCTACATGAAAATAATTTAGTATAGATAGATATGTCCACCAAGTTATATTCTAATTTACAGTGTTTTAGAAAAAACAAATGACTAGGCTTACATATCAGCCAGCAACAGCTGATCCATTAGAAATTTTATTTTAAATGTAGGAATATGATGGCTAAGCAAGATCAATTAGTTCAAAGCAAAAAATAGTTTCTGGAATTACTTCCTATCTCTTTACTAGAAGTAGCCCTAGGCTTATCTGTACTGGAAAGCAATCATATGAATGCATATGTTTTATTCTGGATTTTGTGAGAGGGAAGGAGAAGATAGCAGAATAGATGCATTGGTTATCACTTATTAAGGAAGCATCAAAGATTGTGTGTGTGTGTTTGTATGTGTGTGTCTATAGGCTATCCCGACCCGTAATATATATATATATATATATATATAGAGAGAGAGAGAGAGAGAGAGAGAGAGAGAGGGAGAGAGAGAGAGAGAGAGAGAGACGGAGAGAGAGAGAGATCCAACCCATTTTTAAATCTTTCGTTTGCCTTCACATATTTATTTTCCAAAATTCCATGAAGATGGGCAGAGTGAAAAGGAAAAGTAGCATTAAATAGTCAATTTATGCCAATGCTTAATGTTTTAGATAAATTATTTATGTATAATGGTATTCACATACATAAACACAGATAGAAATATTCTAATTACAGAAAATTCTTGTATAAAATTTGGGGGGGGGGGGGAAGACAGCCTTACTGCTTTTAGTTAATACTAGCAAGAAAAAATAAGTCTCTGTTCCTTCAGATTCTGAAATCCTGTCTTAAACTTTATATAAAGTTATATAAAGAAAACTGAAATATTCAGTATAAATTATTTTCTAGACCATACTCACATAGCAATATATAAAGCTGGAGATTTCACAGTCTCAGCGCCAACTGAAAGCATGAAAAACAGAATCTCAGCAAGCCCTAATTATCACAAGAATCGTTCTGCTTCAGGTTTTTTTATTATACCTATAAATCTTGATATGTGAAATAAAAAAGGGTTTCCTCACAAATCAGCATTTTCCACTTTGTTCAATAAAAACTTCTAAAGCATTTTGAAGTTATTCAATAGACTTCAGGGATGTTGTTCCATGTTTATTGGATTGCTGGCCATTAGCATTACTGTTAAGTTTTGGTCTTTCCTCTGTTCTTAAAAAAGCCTAATATATTTGTTATTATAAATAACATAATAGTATTATATTCAGTACTAGAATTTGTTTCATGCCTGAAATAAAATAAAATTCCAATTGTAAGAGTCAGAAACTGTGAAAAAGAAATTTCCCACTCATTTAGTAAAACACCCATCGTAAGTAAATAGAACCTTATTTGTCTAAATGTTTTGTATTGTTAGATTCCTAAAAAAACACGAGGTTTGATGAAGATATGAAAGCATCTTATGTTAATAGTTAAATAGCATTTCCTAGGATCACCTTTTATAAATATTTTTATGCAGTAGGATTTCAGTATTTACACTTCAGCCAAAATAAGGAATAGATTGAAATCACAGCTAGTAAGTCTAAACAGATACAAGTAATCCTTGAGTTATGACCATAATTGAGTCCAAAATTTCTGTTGCTAAGCGTGAGTTGTTAGGTGAATTTTGCTCCGTTTTACAACTTTTTTGCTCCATTTTACAACCTCTCTTGCCACAGCTGTTAGCTGACTCACTTAACAGTTGTTAAATTAGTAACACGGTTATTAAGTGGCTTCTCCATTGATTTTGCTTGTCAGACAGTTGCAAAAGACTCACACTGTAACCATCATAACTGTAAGTCAGTTGTCAAGCATCTTAATTTTATTGAGCCTGGGGATGCTGCCTCGGGGTGAAAAACAGTCATCACTCACTTTTTTCAGTGCTTTTGTAACTTTTAATGGTCACTAAATGAACTGTTGTAATTTGAGGACTTTGTATTGCAAAACCTAACAAACCCAGCATCAAATTTAGGGTTAGGGTTAAAGTTAAGTTAAACTAAAGATGAATTTCTTTTAAATTCCCCGACCCCCCTCAAATACTGACATACTATTCTAACTAGCAACAAGTTCAGCCATTACATGCAATGGTGAAGAAGCTGGTTTATTCAAAAATTCTCCAGTTTCTGCAGAATAAAAACAAAAGTTAGACTCTTTTTGGGTTAATTTATTTCTATTTCTTTAGAAAAACACTTCAGCTATAAAAAAGGATTAGCTTATTAATGTGCTACTAAAATCACTATGCATTGTTCATGTCTTGAAAACTTGACATGGAAAATTAGACAATGCATATAATGATTTCTTTAACAATTTAAATAGTTTGCTAATGACAGAAATATAAAATCTTGACTTTTTTGTTTAAAAAAAAGTTGCTGGCTTTGACATTCCACCCACATAAAATTTTCTCTGAACTTTTTTTTCCATTTTCAAACATACATAAAAAGATGAGGAATAAAGTTTATTCACTACTTTTAATTTTTACCTTGTCACAATCTCCTTCTGCCTGTCAACCATGGAACCCTGACACTGGCATCACAATTTATTACAATTTTATGAATTTATAAATTAAATACACCAAATAACAGTAAAAGAGATGCATCACATCTTTTTTCTTAGATGGATGGAATCAAACAGCACACAGAATGGGGGGGAGAGAGAGAGAGACAGAGAGAGAGAGAGAGAGAGAGAGGGAGAGAGAGAGAGAGAGGGAGAGACAGAGATGTTTGTACTCAACTCAAAATACTAAGCATAGATAATACTCTTGCCTCCTATTTTCTCCACAACTAAAATGTTGGATAAATGTTGGATAAATATCCATTTATCCATTTAATTTGGAAGTTGCAGGAATCTGAACCTTCCTCCAAGTATTCCAATGTATTAAGGAAGTATTAATTTTTCACCGTGCTAAAGACACAATATACTTGGAAGACTATTAACTATAATCTGAAAATGCCTAAAGATGTTTTGTATTCAGTTATCATAGAAACCAAAGACCCTTTAAACAGAGCATCTATAAACATACTTGCCTCAATCCTAAAACATCTACTTTATTAACAAGTATTAAACATGCTAACAAAACTTTAAACATAACTTTTTAAATATCTTGGACGAGGTACCATTGTACTTTAGTACAAAGTGATTTTGTGTTTAATTATTTTAACTTAAATTATTTTACTGCCAATACGAGTAGAGCAAAAAACTAGGAATACTCTTATTGTAGAATATAAATTAATAGTATTAAGGAAGTATTAATTTTTCACCGTGCTAAAGACACAATATACTTGGAAGACTATTAACTATAATCTGAAAATGCCTAAAGATGTTTTGTATTCAGTTATCAATTAAAAATATTTTTGCAACTTTACTCCTTGCTCAGTAGTTTGTTTATAAATTTTAACAAGTATTCCATTAGTAACATTAACATTTTTGTACTTTATCTGAAATGACTGTGTAAAAAAAATATTTGAAAATAGATGTGAAAGTAAATAAATTGGGGTGAAATTTATGGCTAAAGATTTCCCTCCCTCCCCCCCATATATTTTCAATCATTCTACACAGACCTTCCTCTGCCTGTGTGAAATCTACATAACCAATAGGAAACCTGACTTTCGGCTATGTCACTATTTCATACCCATATAAACAGCAAACTTAAAGTGATGATGAATATTGTATTTCCATATTAATAGTCCACGCTGCAATGAGATCAATACAATGTAATCCTATTTGTAAATGTGAAGTCATAAATTATTTAATGCTTGACTCATAATTTTAGCAAAAGGAAGAAATAGCTGAAATATACAATAAAAAAAACTGGTATCCTAAGCTATTTTTAATCTATTTATGCCCTAGTATGTTAATACCACTCATTTATCACAAGATAGTAACATGTATGCTGACCTAGCAATATAGTTTATTGCAAAGGCACAACAGATACTCACTAATAGCTCAAAGTGTTATTAACACATCGTAGTGAGAATAAACATGCAATGTGTTTTTAATGAGTTTAAAATGGGTTACTTTTCTGCAACATCAGGAATGTTCTTAATTTTCAGACATACAGTGCACATTAGAAACTTTGTATGTTCTTTTTAATGCCAAGAATAAGAAACAATAAGAAATATCACTTCTAGGCCTCATTTTTTATTGGGAAGCATGAGGGGAAAAATCTGTTTAATCATATAGGAAGACAAGGACTTAAACTGTAAGTGAGCAGATCACTTTGTAAGACCAAAAAGTGTTACTGAGCAAGAGATACCCATGACTGTTGATACCACTACAACCTACTAAGAGATGTTTACTTGATGCGTTTAGCCCTTTCTATGAAGCCTAAAATAGGGATGCGGTGGCTCAGTGGCTAAGTCGCTGAGCTTGTCGATCAAAAGGTTGGCAGTTCAGTAGTTCGAATCCCTAGTGCCGCATAACAGGGTGAGCTCCCATTACTTGTCCCAGCTTCTGCCAACCTAGCAGTTCGAAAGCACATAAAAAATAGGGATCACCTTTGGTGGGAAGGTAGCAGCGTTCCATGAGCCTTTGGCATTTAGTCATCCCGGCCACATGACCACGGAGACATCTTCGGACAGTGCTGGCTTTTCAGCTTTGAAACGGAGATGAGCACCAACCCCTAGAGTCAGGAACGACTAGCACATATGTACAAGGGGAACCTTATGAAGCCTAAGAAGGCACTTTTTTCCCTGTCCAACTATCTCTTCCCCTCCTCTCAACTCCATCCAGTTTGTTCTCTTTCCTAGCACTGTTTGCTATAACGCTTTTCCTTCCTGAGTTTTTCTCCCTTTTCGGGTGCTATTTTCATCAAAAGTAAAGAGGGGTAGCATATGCATGTGAAATTGTATGTTGTGGGTTGATAGGGTTTTTATGTGTAAGAGAAAATAATGGTGGAAGATGGACGGTTCAGGGTTTTGGGTTCACAGGCAAAAAGATGCTTAAAAGTGCACTCACAATATTTGTCTGCAACACATTAAAATAGCTACACCTTTCTTCTAGGATCGCAGGGCTATTAACTGTGGCACAATGAATTAGTGAAAATCCATAATTACTATGCACATGCACAAAGGAAGGAGGCAACTCCAGAATTAGTAGGAAGTTGAGTCATGGCCAGAACTTTTATATATTTTGTCTACTATTCTTTTAGTGGTATAGGGCCTTTCATGTATTCAGTGTCTTCTTTTTGGTTACAAATAAAGAAAGCAAATAAAGAAGAATGTTGTCTATCCCCAAATTGCATAAAACTAAACACTTTTCCAAAATGCATAAACTACTCTTGAAAGTTCTGCTAATAAAATAGTCTTGGTTTATTTTCATTAATCTTGCACTTTGTGACTAGTACTTTGACTTAGCATGCAGGAATATTAAAAAAAAAAGTGCTAAAATCTCCTCTTTCTCTTAATAGCTTAATACCTCCTGTTTCTGTGCTCTCACAATAGTTAAAATATGAATTTCTACCATTTTTTCTTTTTGTCATTGTCATCCATGGGTTATATAAATATTAAAGGCGTTTTTCCCCTTACACATTTATTATGGCTGACTGCACATTCAGCCAGATGTTTAGGTTGGACTGGCATTTTTATCCACTTATAGAGTTCTTCCCAAGGACCTGGGATAGGGAGATGTTGCTGTTTGATGGTGTTAAAGGTATTGTTGCAGGATATAACAATATTTTCAAAGTAAAGCTGCCGTTTGTAATTTACCGATGGTGATTTGGTCAATGTTGATCGTATACAAATGGTATTCTAGATACTTTTGGATAGCACCCGTGGCATCTATTACAATTGGTGATTTCTTTTGCCACAGTCATTCTATTCCTACTTGCAGATCTTCACGTTTTATGATTTTTCTCCAGTTCTCTCTCTTCTAGTCTGCTATCTCCAGGTACCACAATATCCACTATCCAGACTTTTTTTTGCCTTTCTCATCAATCATTGTTAAGTTTGGGATGTTATGTGGTATGTGTTTGTCTGTTTGAATTCTAAATTCCCAGAGTATAATACTTTAGCATCTTCATCTTACTCTGTCTGTTCTGCGTCCCCATCCACTTCTAGCTGGCAAGCAAATAATATTTTTTGCAGATTTTCCAATGTGCCATTGTTGCTACTTTGTCACACCGTTGTTTGTAATCAGTATGTGTGATCTTCTTGCAGCAGCTTTGAGTCCATTGTTTCTTCAGCTTTTTTGCAGAGGCCATATTTGCTGTCTGTTGCTATCTTCGCAATTCTGGCTTTGTATGCCTTTGTTCTTAAGGCTTGGTTTTTGGAAGCCAGAATTAGTCTCTCCATCTCTTTCTTCAACTTTCCTGTTCTTAACTATCATCAGGTCTTATTATTATCTGTTCTGCCTTCTTATAATGATGATTTAATAAAGAGTATGATTACTCTTGTTGGGTATTTTTTATATATATCTATGTTGTACTGTATACTGCCCACAGTTTCTTAAGCGCATCTTGACCTCATTTTAAAATTCAGAAAGTAGTAAGTTGTTCCTTTTCTAGAAACTGATTTCTTTTTGAAATATGCTTCAGGTATTAATTGAGGAGAGCTGGAATTAGCAGTACACACAGGCCATTCAAGAAACCATAGAAGAATGTATTATGTAGGACTGACATTTGATACTATTACTCCCCCTCCCTCAATTCAAATCAATCCTATTTCAGGACCAAGTCTTCGTGTTCTTTGATTTTGTGCTTCTGAGATGCAGATGAGTTGCTGGAGATAGTTATGACAATAGCAAACCTTGATCTTGATAGATGTAAGGGTATATAATTGTTTTCATGTAGGTGTCACTGACTCAAATTGCATAGCCAATTTTATTTTAAATAAATAATGGTATGCCAATCTGATGGTACTTTTGAACTAATAAACATCTTACAAATACAACAAACAAAATGATGTTTACAAGTTTCTCATAATCTGTATATAATAAATTGGAGTATTCTTACCAGAATAATCTAGCATAATAAAAATCTATCCTCAAAAATGAATATTCTAGAACGTATTATTGTTGTAGGTTTTAAAAATAAAAAACTGAGGGAAAGGAAAATATTTACTTGGATTCACACGTGACGGACAATATATTCCTTGTGAAACCTCAGCTCTAAAATATCCCATCATTTGGTCCACATAAATTTTAGTTTTATTTTAATGTATTAGGATATACTTAATTGCCTGTTTCAAGCTGATATTTAATTAGACAAGTAAACTTTTTAATTGAATAATGCAGACTACTCATTATAAAATATTCTGCCTACACTCGCAATTGATTTTATTTTGTCTTTTCTTCTACAATATCAAATTTTTCAAATGCAATTTTGATGTTTATTCTTTGTGAATATAATTATCTTCAGAGGTGCTAAAGGTTGCATGGAGCTTCAAAAACCCATTTCCTAGAACTCTAGAGAACAAAGCAATTTTTCATGCTTTAATTCCATTTTTTCTCCTTTCCCTTTTTCTACTGATGTAACTGTCAGAGAAATCACAGCTGTGCTGACAATGCAATACACGTTGAACTCCAATCCATAAAGACCTTTCCTACAGAGACCCAGAGAAAGAAAAGGTGAAAATTACCTATTATTCTGAATTACAGAAATGGGTCAAAGTTTGCCTTTTAGAATCTTGCCCCACTGCCAATGAGATTAATCAGGATAAAAATAATTCTAAATCTTTAGGATATGCTATCTTCTCATTCCCTACATGAAGTTTTGCTTAAATCTCTTGGTAGGAAGTACTGGACAGAGTGGCAAATTAAAGCTGGCAAGAAAGGCAACATTGAAGCAATTGTTGGTAATACTAGTTTATCTTTCCCTTAGACTGCTCCAAAGGAAAAAAAAACAAACCTGCCACTTTCTCAAAAATTCACAATTCACAGCTAGAGATGTCACTATTGTTGTAATGAATCTTTTGCTGACATTTAGTACAAAGAATCTTTACTTCTTTTCTTTACAGGAAAAACAAACAGAAGTGTTCCTTTAACCAAACACTTTCCATTTGCATTATTTGAGGATCACTTGTTTGGTTTCTGGCCTATGAAGACACTAACATTTTGAAAACTAGATCAAAAAAGCAAAATACCTATTCAATATTGAAAACATAAAAAAATACTGTGATAACTTTTTTTGTTTTGTTTTTCAAAAATAAAAAATAAAAAAGCAACTCAATCTTTAACTATAAAATGGTGTTTGTGTATATTTACCCTTGTACTATACAAAATGTATTTGTAGCTAGTCAGCTACAATATGAAAACAGTATTTTAAACATTTGGAAAACTTAGCATGCCAATTTGGTATCTTCCAATTCTGTTGATTTACCAGCAAGCTTTGTCGTCAAAATTTCTTCTATCTCCCTCCTTTCTAGATTAGTAAACTGTGGATTAGAATTGTTCCAGCTATGATACAGTTTTTCAAATATTTGAATATAGCAATTGTATCATTTATTACTTATTCTGTAATCTAAAGATATCCAACTTTTTTATCCATCCATCCCATTTATATAGCCCTCAAATGAGACTCTGGTAGCATACAATAAAAATAAATCATAAAAAGAATTAAACCTTAAAAACCATTCCATAATAAAACAGTAATGAATTTTTTTCTGTCTATCTAGATTTTATTGGAATATTATTTAGTTAAGCCTAAAGTGAGTCCATATTATGTTTATGTTTTTAAAATATTATGTGGTATCACTAATACACACTAATATTGTTCATAAATAAATGCCTTTAAAACTTTAATCTGACACGTAATTTGCAAAAATAATTGCAATAGGAATGTAGGAGGGTTTATTTTGTTTTGAGTCCACATTTTTAATGAACTAACTTGATATGTAGTTCATAGGCTAATAAATAGAATGGAATTAATTTATTGTTCAAAGTGAACACTTTAAGTCAAAAATATATATCAAATTAACTCACTAATATAGAGCAGTCCATAGAAATTTATGTCACAATATATTTGTGAGCTTTTGCCATGCTGCAAAGCTTTTGCTGATAAATAAAGAAAATTCTGCTATTGAGGTTACTTTACAACTAGCAATTACTTTAGCTACCTGCCTTTGATCAAACACTGAAAACAGGAAAAACACTGTTCATGGATTTACAATTAATAAGTGACAAAATCAGAGAAAAAATTAGCAGGACAATCACTTGAAAATAAACTAGTTTCTATGACATAAGCAATCCTCTAATACACCAGACTTCTAATGCTTTTTTATAAATTAATGTGTTGAAATTTCTTAGGTATATCTTAAAACTTTTTTTTTCTATTTATTGTATTATAAGCTTCCTTTTTACCAAGGAACTCAAGGTGGCAACATGGAAATTTTCTGGCAATCTTTAATCAATTAATTCTGACCACTCAGGTAAATGAGATTGAACTGGGTAGTTCTATACACAGTGATTTACAGCTGATCATAAAATTACTCTGACACAGGAACATTGCCAATAATAAATATTTATGAAAAATGAATGAAAGAAGTGATGCAGTTTTAATCTCTCTGTCAGTGGCTTAATTCAATGTCATTTTAAGCAGTAGGTTAAAATAATAATGTAATTCTACTTTATCTAGGATTCCAAGAGCATCTTGCAATTTAAATCACATAAATACTATCATGCTTTGGAATAAAAATCAACGGATTGGATGTTTCCATTATTTGGAGGGGTTTTTTTTAATGTAAATAGTAATCATCCAGATGGCTAATAACCATTTATTTTTCCAGAAAAAGAACAAATAAGGAAAGGCAAAGTTAGCACAAAGTTAAACAAAGAATATAAGAGGCATTCAAGAATACTTGAACCATTCCAAGTTAATGCTAAACCACTTTTAGGAAACAACTTCAAAACTGATTCATACGTCCAACAACGTCTTATACATTTCTTTCATTCTCACTGAACCCAAAAAACCCAGAAAAGGCCATCCAGATCAACATATTCTGCATTTTTATTTTATCCTGAATATAAGAAGAATTAGTTACAAAGTTTCTATTTGGAAAAAGTGGCACTTTAATAAAATCACTTTTGATAGTTGGGGTTTTTTTTATTCAAAAGTTTCTCGGTTCTTAAACTAATGTATGTTCATTCTTATTTGAAAATAAGGTTCTAAGCAATCAGAAGAAAAATGAACAGAAATAAGAGCAACAACCGTTAGTTGCTTTCAGCATGCTTCCTTTCAGAGAAAAAAAATATCAAAATATATCTTGCACTTAAACAGATATTTAAGTGTTACAACTGCTATGCATAGTTAATAGTATTAGCACATACTCCTTACTAAGAATTGCAACTATGACAATCATTCATTATATACTACTACAGCATATTATATACTCGCAGAGCATTATAAGAGCAACCTGCCAACTAACCAACAAAACCCTACATTATATTTAGGTTGATGCAGAGTAAAAAATATTTTCTTAAGTGATAATACATATCAAGGGAGAGAAACAATTTGATAGCTAAACAACACAGTTCTGCTTACTTGCACAGCACACACACAAAAATACACAAACTGGCAGCACTTGCTTTTGAAGTGTCAGATAACATTATTTCCAAGATGACACTGAGGGCCTTCATCGGGTATGCATAAGGTCAGTGAATATTAACTTCATTTACACTTGGCTGAGAATTGGCTGGTGTCAACAATAGAGGTTTAGATCCTCTGCTGAGTGGGGTTAGGAGCTGACAGAAAGCTGCCACTGAGGAAGATGGATGATCCTACTGGCTGACCCCTTTCCTCCAAAGTGTCACTGTTTGGGCCTCTTTTCTATCTCTACAACAAAAGACCCTCTCCGAGTTTCCCAGTGGCCTTCAGATTCATAGGTACTAACAGGTCCAGACATTTTCATTGATTGGATTCTATACCCTTAAACACAAGAGTTTGTCCTTCTATGACTAGCCAAGCCTTGGCACAGATGTCTTTTTATTTTGTAATTGCTTCAGTGCTGTCTGTTGGGAAGATGCAGTCAGACAGGCGAACACCATGTCAACACAGGAAAATGCTGCAGTATTTATCTCAGTTTCCCAATGGCATCTGGAAGAAACTGATATGTGGTATGACTGCAGAATTTAACCCATATGTAGCTCATTGGCTTAACTGGCCTTAATCTGACTTTCCTACAGGTAAACTTTGTTCTCAGAAACAAGCCCACAAAAAATTCTTCTATATTTGTAAATCACAAAAGGAAAACCAACCTTCCCCTGCCCATGTTTTTAAAAAATTAATGCCACTGAATTCACCTGAAAGTTCAATAAGAAGTAAGTGAGTTCAAGTTATAAATTGTAGTGTTTGTTATAAAAAGGAGCAATTCTATACTCAGAGTAAAAATAGCACACACTCTGACAGAATTTTTATTTCAATAAAAGTATGACAAATTAGAAATTGTAAGTGGGAATCGAACATCTATATGCTGAATAAACATGTGAATATGACAAAATAAAACTGAAGTTTTCAAACTAGAAAAACTTTATTTTGTGGTTGTTGTGTTGATGCTGTATTTTTAATTTATTTATTTATTGACAATTTCCCAAAAAAAATGTCTAACCCAAATTTCTTCTGCTAAATTCCAAGGAGATTTGGAGGCCTGATCACTGGGACTAGAGCAGAATTTTCCTCCTGTTTCATATTAGGAATAAATTCGGGATGCTGAAGATACTAAAAAGTCCTACATGAAAACAAATTAAAAGATAAAGCAGATTTTTTTTGTTTTTATTATTGCTACTGCACTTCACTTGTCAAATGATACAAAAAAAAAAGCTTCTACCTTGTACAAAAGATATGGTGTGAAAGTTACTGAAACAAAAATAATCCTTTCACTCATAATCACAGAAACAATGAAGAAAGATAACTCCCTGGAGCAAACTAGAACAAAACAAAATAATATAGGAAGGAAGGAAAATACTTATTACTGCTTATCATAATAAATAAACTTAAATCACTTCCATGGCTAAATAATGTGCAATCCTTTATTGCCATATATATTATATCGGCAGTAAGCATTTTCACTGTAACATTTAAACGTACATATTTGTCCTCAGCTGTTCTATTTAGTCACCTCATCACCATTTAAATATGTGATAGCAATGTAGTTCTATTGACAAATATTTCTGCATAAGTAGAGAACTGGAATTAACTAAAAGGAACAATGTATGTCTCATGAGGAAGAATAACTTTTCACTGGCACAATTTGAATTACATTCTCATAAGCCATGCCATTGCCATCAGTGAAAAAATTAAGTAACAATTCATTTCGTCTCCAGAGATGGGAACAGATAGAATCCAATCCCATCATGTCCATATCATTTACTTTGGCCTCAATTTCCTCATTTCTTCACAAACAGCATTATTTTTGCACGTTTGCCTAATAGGAGTCATTGTTTGCATTATGTTAATGCACCACACTGCATATGAAAGCCTTAAAAATGGCAGACTAAGTGTATTTACTATAGAAAAAAAATATCCATTTGCAGATCAGGCTTTTGTTTTAACTAAATCAGAGAAGTAGTCTCTCAGCACTTTAGCCCTCATAAATGAAATGTAAATGCAACTTAACATATAACTTCTCCAGTGTGTGTGTTTGCACCTTTTGTTTAAGTCATTTAAGAAAACAAAATACAAAATCAAACCTATAATCTACGTGAATCTTCAGTGCTAACTTTTATGTATTAAAACTTTTTAAAACTAATACCATTTATTTAAGATTGAAAGCTTGTGTTTTTGCTTTTATCCCAACTGTCCGAAAATAATCATAGGTATTAATACTGCAAGCAGTACAATGCAGGTAATGTAATTAGTTACTATTGCTGACTCAAAGCTTTGTCATGAAATGGAAGGATCTAGAATTAGATCTGATATGTTTACATGAAAGATTTTCTTTAACAAGACTAAAAAAATCCCTGTACTCCTTAGATCAGTGGCCACTAGGGACTGGTTCCATGGAGAGAGGTTTTTATGTGGACAAGAGGGGGCGTGGTTTCATGTGCTGCCTGCATCCCACGGATGGGGCTTTACTTGTTTAAAGGGCTCATTTTCTGGCATCTTGCAGACCGGTGCCAGTCCATGGACTGGGGATTGGGAATCCTGCCTTAGAGAAATCTACTGCTTACAGTAAATTACAACAGATAAATAGAAGGCCTGATCATAATAATTTCTTTTGAAGTACTACCTACATATGTGGACATTCATCTTTTAGCTTATCAATTTAAGGTCCATAATAGGGATCTAAAAAAAAAAAGAACAACTTTTGTGACTCTTTCAACAACAATTTTCCATGTGCCTTGTCAATTTAGTTTTGGAACTGGCAAGTGGACGGGTGAAGAGAAGAGAAGTAGAGAGACTGTTTTATATCATTTTATATCAGTTGGTACCCAACACCCAAGACTATCGTACTATTTAATCCCAGACCCTATGTAAAAAAAAAAAAAAAAAAAAACAAACAAACAAACAGTAAGTAAACTTAGACTCTTAGAAGTGAAGTTGTATTTGCTTTGTTATTTTGTAGTTTTGTAGTTTTGTTTTGTTTTCTTGCTCTTTAGCAGGTCATTAGGGACATTCTAGGACATTATAGGAATACCCTTACATACCTTCTTAAGCATTAACACAGTTCCGAAGTGGCAAATCAAAACTTAGCAGTACATTCCAAAAATTTTAGAATGCAAAAAGAAGAAAAAAATGGTTGCTTGATCAAATCATTTATTTGAGGACAGAAGGAAATAGTCCTCATATATTCCATTAATACAATAAGACAATCACATTAATAAAACACCGGCATCTTGTTCAATTTGCATTGCTCAGGATAATGGACTCATCGAACTGGGAAAGGAAAAGATATCTAGACCATTTAGAGAGCTTTGCAGATCACTTATTCACATAGGAATAGAAAGTCTAAAACGTAAGATATTAAATCCTTAACATGTTTGTAATAATAGTCCTTGGCCTAACATGCAAAGCAATGCTCCTAAATTAGAAACCTGTGGCACTGAGGAAAAATCAGTCCCTAAGGACTTCAGAAGATGTTCTGAGGACCAAGCTCGGGGAACTGAAAGCATCTGATAATTATGCAAGTGAATGGCCAGCTGCAGACTGTCACTGCATGATTTCTACCGATGTTCAGAGAGTGATTAGCCCCAAAGCACAGCAATAAGAGGCTGTCTCAAGAGGTGCAAGTTCTTTCAAGTTATAATTAATTGATCCAGAGAGATCCTTAATTGATAGGTTAAAATGTCCAATGCCAACTATAATAATATAAGGAGAGGAAAGTTCCATGATGATAGCACAGTGCCTGTGGACTGCATTCTTTCCAAAGTCTGTGCCAAAAAAAAAAATGTTCCCGGTAGGTAATCCTATTTGCTCCATTTAAAAAGTAAAATTGAAATACAGAATCAAATATATTTTCTGCACATCTATATTACCCTGTTTCACCGATATTAAATTTCCTCCCTGGATTCTCATTTTACCATGTTTGGTTTCATTTGCCAAGTAAAACACACATTTTTCTTAATAGACGACAATGGTTTTATAAACTTCTGGTTTCAGGCAAATTTTATTTATACTTGGATAACTCAGGCAAAGAACTATTGTCAAATCTCCGGAGCCATGTTGCATTGGATTCATGCCCAAATAAATGCCCATATTCATCTCCAATAGATTCATTCCCAAACGATGCCAAAATGATGCAGTATATTCATGTCCAAATGATATATGTAGTCACATGTCATGTCCAACAATCAATGTCAATATTTTCCTAACCTCCAATTTTTGACAAGCATCTGATGTATGTTATCGATTCAGAGCTAATTTCTAATGAATGTGCTGCATCTTCTAAAATTAAATATAAACATTCAAGTATATAGCTGCAAAAATCTAACATTAAAAACAAAGATCTGTATTTTCTTTTATGTAATACAGAGGTGATAAAAGGAATATTATAGGAAAGGAAAATTGAATGTTATTGTATATGTTAAGGGTATAGCAAGTTTCTCTGTATGCAATTGTCCCAAAGATGTTTTTTGAAGAGGCAACTGGACTTTCTGGTTTTTCTTTGAAGACGTTTCACTTTTTTTAAAAAAAATTGATTTATATGCCGTCCTTCTCCGGAGACTCAGGGTGGCTTACAATGCGTTAAGCAATAGCCTTCATACTTTTGTATATTTATACAAAGTCAGCTTATTGCCCCCACAAACTGGGTCCTCATTTAACCTACCTTAGAAAGGATGGAAGGCTGAGTCAACCTTGAGCCTGGTGAGATTTGAACTTACAGTAATTGCAGACAGCTGGTGTTGATCACTATGCTTTTTTTTTTTTTAGTCTGCTGAGCTAAACCAGGCTCCTTTTCATCCAAGCTTCTTCAAAGAAAAACCAGAAAGTCCAGTTGCCTCTTGAAAAAGCATCTTTGGGACAACCATGACCTGGATGACTGAGAATCTTCATAGACACTCAGTATGCAATTGTATTTAGTTCTCCAATATAGGAATACACTCTGTTGAAAACATGTGACATGAAAATTTATATTTCAAATTCCAAGGTAACTATGACTCCTACCCTAAGTATAATTATTATTTAATTACTTTAAACAATCTACATATACAGCTTAGGACAAAATTTTATACTGCACACTATTGTTGTTGTTTTTTAAATGAGTACTTGTATTTTGAAGAGGAAAGGCCACATACATAAGACAATATCAGTGGTATTGTTATTTATCCTCCTGGAATATTGTCATGTTCTATAAACACACACATAGGGGAGAAGGTTGTTATCAGCTTTTTAAATATATTTTTATATCTTTATAAAGAGCCTTTATTAAATGTGTAATTTCTTAAACAAAGAAAAAACAATATATGAAGCATGCAGTCTTAGGGAGAAATACTCTTTCCAATGTAACATCTACATAGTTCAGAACTAAACTACAAAAACTATATTAGTGGATATAAAAATTGAAAAAATAATATGAAAAAGATATACATAATTTAAATTCCTAAAAAAATCTTAAAACTTGACAAACATATTCATTTTGCCTCCCACTGCCAAAGACATTTGATGCGATTCCAATGCATATAATCACCATGAATGGATCCAAAATATGCCACCCCCGATGGTAAGAGAAGAGCCAATATTGTGAAGGAAAAGTATGACAATAAAATATTTCATCTACAACAGATAAGACTGGGTTGATATTTGATATTTCATCCAAAAACTCAGATTTACTAGATCTCCAGACAACAACTTTACAGATGGAATATAATTATAAATCTCATTTAACTTGATAGAATTCTAAATTAGTTTCCCATGATTTTGAACATGTTTGCATTAACAAACAAAGCAAAACAAGTTCCCAAAATTTAACAGAGAATAGCTTCTACAATTCTTTCCAGCTCTGTAATAATAGAGACTAAGAATGGAGGAAACATTTTGCAGATTTAGTAAGTGCATTGAGTTTAATTCAACTGTCTCAATCATTGGGATAGATTGACAGAAAATATCTGAATTTTTTTTTCCTGTTAAAAATTTGGCCCCTTTTCAAATTCATTCTTTCTTTTGTCAGCTTCCCCCTACCCCTCCACCCACATCAGATTGGTCAGGTTCTATGCTCCAACTTGTTAAGAGAATCTTATTGGCTCTCTGGTCACAAAGAGGGCCAATGGAGAAACTCATTTACTCTGCAGCGGGGGTTTCAAACATAAGGCCCGGGGGCTGATCTGGCCCATGGGGCCACTCTGAAAACAGCTAAGATCTGTATATGTTGATGTTCTGTATCCGTTCAATTTATCTGCCCTGACCATTTTATTTTCTAAGCAATTCCCATGAGCAAATCTTTCTGGCGTTTATGAGGGTTCCAGAGATACTATTAATACTGTCTACTGTTTTGCCATATATCAGCAACAGAAGAAAATCTGGTGCAAAAGCCTTGTGAAACCTTGGAAAGCCACACTAGAGATTCAGCCCAAAGTCCATTCTGTGTAACTCAAATGAGGGCATGGAGCATTTTAATGATCCCCACTTAGATTACATATAACAGTAGTTTTCAGGAGACAAAAATCCTGGCAACTGTACAGTGGTACCTTGATACTTAACTGCTTTGAAACTCATTAAATTTTGATATTTTGACACGAACATTTTGTTCCAGTACTCATTGTTTGGTACCCAATGCACAAGCTAGAACTTGGTGTCAGCTGCCTCATGACTCACTACATTATTCCTTATGGGGGGAAAAAAAGGTTTGGTCCTTATCATTTTTGCTACTCATAGCGCTTCCCAGAACCAATTAACAATGAGTACTAATGTCCCACTGTACTTGTTGCTGTAAGTAGGATTCTGTACAGAATTCATTTAGTTCACTTCTTACTGTGAAATGACCTAATTTGTACATTCCAAACTGATTTGAAACATTTTTTTTCTGAATTTTATGAAGTTGCTTCATTTAAAAAAGAAAGAAAAAGATTAGTATAAAATAATTCTCATTTATACTGCTTATTTTACTTCATATAATCCAGTTGTTCATTGCTAATTTTTTTTACAAAGGTTTTTCCATCAGTCCAAAACAGACAGTTCAGAAATACAGTGGAAGAACGCAGCACTGAAAAATTAAAGTATCATATAAAGGCAAATAGCCAAGATGTTCCTTAAGTCAAAAAGGGGAAAAAAATCACAAAGGAATATTTATTTATTTATTTATTTCGAATTTATATACCGCCCTTCTCCCTGGGGACTCAGGGCGGTATACAGCCAAATAAAAACATACAATACAAACGTTAAAAACAATTAAAAGAAATATCTCTGTTTGGGCCCGAATTTAAAAAGACAATACCATGAACTGCAGTATATTTTGGTTATTTTGTTCTGTGAAAGTAATGAAAAATTGAGTATCAAAACAGTTGATATAATCAATAATGAATACTCTATGTTTTAGTTCCATTCTTCTATTCCCACTTTATTTAGCCTGATTAACACTATATAACTGAGCAACACAGAAGTGCATAGAGTATATATTGAAAGAGTGTGTGATGGACATTCACTTTTCTACATGGTATTGGAGAAGACTGAGTGATTTACTATATACTATATGATGCAGCAAATTGCAGAAAGAAATATGAATCTGAAAAATAATAAACAAAGTGCCAAAATAGTTATGTATGATAGGAAAAAGAATAAACTATTGCAAATCATTACTCTTTCCCTCCCAAATCTGTTTCAACCGAGCATATCTCACATTGTTTTCCATAATGTGTTGCTAGTAAATGGCTATTCTTACCTATTGACTGTCAAGTCAGAATGATGTCTTTCTTTTAGTGGAGCATATAGCAGACATTGTGTATCTCCTCCTATGTTTTTTTTTTTATTTTAATTTGATTTATATGCCGCCCTTCTCCGGAGACTCAGGGCGGCTTACAATGCGCTAAGCAATAGCCTTCATACTTTTGTATATTTATACAAAGTCAGCTTATTGCCCCCACAAACTGGGTCCTCAATTTACCTACCTTAGAAAGGATGGAAGGCTGAGTCAACCTTGAGCCTTGGTGAGATTCGAACCTGCAATAATTGCAGGCAGCTGATGTTAATAACAGGGCTTTAGACCACTGTACTATCCAAGGCTCTCAATGTATTGTGAGAGGAGGTCCTGAAGGGCTTTCCCCTCAAACTAAAAGTTGAAGTTCCCTTACAAAACTCCCAAATGCCTCCTCTGGTCTTTTACAATCACTTGTTAAGGCTTTACAACTATTCATGTTATGCTGGAAAACTTGGAAATATCGACTTCTCAAAAGCCACTAAAGTCATTCAGTAAGTAACTAACTTACTGACACTTTACCTCTTGCAGCACATCAATATGAAACAGATTAATTCATAAGCTTTCAGATTTAATACCTATATGTCCACATTCAATAAACATTTTATTGCTTTTATTCTGCTACACCGGGGGTGTCAAACTCGCATCATCATGGCAGTGTCACGTGACTTTTTTTCCCCCCTTCGCTAAGGCAAAATACAAAGATCATTTATTTGGCTTGGGGCCCCATGAGGGAGCATCAGACTACATATGGTTGATCAACCAATAGCAGATCCTACCTTACCTCCTGGGCACTCTGTCTGCTCCCTCTCCATGTTTTTGCCATAATTTTAGGTATAATTTATATATAACCTTGTATGCCACCCAATGTCACCTTGTGGCAAGATAGGTAGCAAAAAAACATATTAAAAATGCATTCTAGTCAGTCTTGACTCATGGAAACAGCCTCAGTTTTCTTGGCAATAATTTCAATGGTTTGTCACTACCTTATTCCTACTGCTGAGAGTGTGTGATCAAGATTATCGAATTCATGATCTCCTGGTTTCTAGTAAGAAATGTAACATAACCATATGATACTGGCTCTCTGCCACTTAGTTCAATGCATCATAATCCACACACAGAGACACAATACACTGATTGGAAAGTGTATGTATCAGGGGTGAAATATAAAATTTGTTACTACCGGTTCTGTGGGCGTGGCTTGGTGGTGGTAGGGGGTAATGTGACTGGGTGGGTGTGGCCAGCTTTTTTTAAAAAAAAACTTTTCAAAGCATTTTTTCCACAACCTCTTCAGCTGAAGAGGTTGCAAAAAATGCTTTGAAAAGCCTCTCTGACAATCAGGCAACTCAGCTGGGATCGTCAGAGACTTTTCAAAGCATTTTTTTACCACCTCTTTGGCCAAAGAGGTTGCAGAAAAAAATGCTTTGAAAAGCTTCTGACAATCCCAGCTGAGCCGCACGATCATCAGAGGCTTTTCTTTTTTTACTTTTAAAAGCATTTTTTCAGCGGAAAAAAATTGTAGAAAAAATGCTTTTAAAAGTAAAAAAAAAAGCCTCTGATGATCGTACGGCTCAGCTGGCATTGGGGGGGGGGCGCAGGGATTTTTGCTACCAGTTCTCCGAACCACCCGCCGCCATCGCTACTGGAACAGGCGATCTGGTCCGAACCGGGAGCATTTCATCCCTGGTATGTATCTATATTTATAACAAACCATTTTAAAACTATTTAAAATTTAAAACAATTTTCTTTAAAATAATAGCCATAGTATTACAGATACCAGGGTTTCTATGTAATATAAATATTAAAAAAAAATGAGTACAAATATTTAACACAATTTTTGTTAAAAGGAAAGCTGATGCACTGACTCTTTTAGAGAAAAAAAACGAGTTTTGATAAGCTGTGTTGCCATTGTGAATTTGGAACTGTAAAGAAGTATTGAATCTAACATTCAGCTGATTAAAAGTGAGATAAGCAATACTAAACAGGGAGAAGTAAAAGGAGGAATAGTTAATATTCATATACTGTCTGGACACGGAGTAACAAAGCTTACTTCAAGACAGTATTATTATAGCACAAGCGCTTCATAAAGGCAAATTATATGCCATTTATATATGCATGCAAGTTCTTTATGTAAATGTAGATCTCAACTAACCTTCAACTAACGCATAAAGACCAAATTTGCAAGTCCGTAAAATGTCCCTTGACAACTACACTTCTTTTTTAGGAGGTATCCTGAAATCTAATTTCATATACTGTATATGCCCAATATTGCAATTTGCATGCTCCAAGTTGATTCTTTCTATTATTGTGCTTCAGCATAAACACTTATTTTTCTTTTTCTGGTTGGCATTAAAGAGCAGAACCATACCTCCTCCACTTAGACTCCCCAGTTTAGACACATGGAAGGTACATCCATTCTACTAAGTAATTAACTATAAGAATAAAATTCTCTATTAACTAAAATATTCTAAAATATCAAAAAGCTCTCACATGCAAGAAGGAGCAGATTTGTTGAAAATTGTTCAGACAAGACAAGAAACAAAGAACTTAAATTAAGAAATAGAGCAGAAATGTCCAAGTAAATTTCATGTACATTTCATGCACACTGGGAAAAAAATCTTTGAAATATATGAAATCTTTATATTACTAAAACATTTCTGCCTGTCTGTTTGTAACCTTCAACTGGGTGAACCAGCACATTATAGGGTGATTACTATCAAACAAAAGTGCCACAAATTTTCAAACTTATAGAATGTATCCCAAATCCAGGACCCACTACTCCCATGGGATTTAAATTTGAAAACATTGTAGCCACCAACACCAACGTACTGCTGTGGTGACTCCGTTTTCCCCAAGCAAAGTACAAAGTCAGTGGGGAAGCTGGCGGGAATTTGCAAGTCCAAGTCCAGCAGGCAACTAAGTGGTGGGGAAGTAAGAGGGTGCCTGAGAGATGTGGCATGGATCAGGGATTGTGTGCAAGGGTAGAGCAGTTAGGCAAGATCACAAAGACCTAAGTCAGGAGAGTGAATAAGAATGCAGAGTAGGTGAGGGAGGGTGCACAAAGTTGTTGTATGGGTTGGGGAAGGTGCACAAGGATATGCAAGTGCCAACATGGCATGTGCACAGAGAGATTGGAGGGATAGCGCCTGGATGGGGGAGACTTATCCAAGCATGTTGTGATTTTCCCTGTCAGTTTCTCCATTGACTCCCTCTCTACAAGCTTTCCACAAGAAAAGTTAGTAGGGAAGCCAGAAAAAATATTGAAATTGCTGTCTCTTCTACTGCTTTTTTGCCACCCACGGTCATTCTGTTGATCTGTGTAGGTAAGTAATTATCTGTGAAATGATGACACAACTAAAACAATGACCCAATGGGTCATGAAAAGTCTAGTATTTTATAACTATGTATGAGCAATTTGATATTATTTTCATTTTTAAATAACAAAAGAATGGAGTATTGGGTTTTTTACTCACACAAGAAAAATATATAATTCATTAATTATATTCTTTTGTTAATTATATATTATAGAATATAGTACAGTGATGGAAAATCTTTTCGGCACTGAGTGCTGAAACCAGAATGTGTGCACACACATGTGCACACACACACCAGAGTACCATAAACCCAAAGACCATGGGGGCGCCGGCCACCTGGTCTTCAGTTTTACGGTGCTCCGGCACACGTGAAGATCAGCTGGCCAGAGTGCATGTGCGCACTGGAAACCAGAAGAGCAGTTGGCGACAGCATGCGTGCCCACAGAGAGGGCTCTGCGTGCCACTTCTGGCACATGTGCCATAGGTTCGCCATCACGGATATAGTACAATGAGAATTCTACCAGTGAGTAGAACTGGTAGAAACATTGGAAACACTATTATTATCAATAACAGAAATATGTCTATCTTACTTACACTATTCATATTAGGAAGGCTCCTTCTATTTTAATCGTGCCATTTCTTTCCGACCCATTCATTAAAAGAGACAGAGAGGAGGGGAGAGGGAGGGAGAGATACTGTAGTTACTGGGCAAAAGCAAAAGAAATTAGGGTGCATGCCTTATTAGATAGATGCAATACTAGACAACAAGTTCTATTTTCCATTTGAAAAGAAATTTCTGCAATTTTTTTCCACAATTATCCCCATGTATAGCGTATACATACTTGGCCATTAAAGCCCTTAAAAGGTTTAACCAATACAATGCAAGGGACAAAAGAGCACAATTAATATAATGGAATGTATATCAGAAGTTGCATTTTGATAGAAAAATCAAAGATAGAAAAATTCTCCTTTCTGAATATATACTCCCTTCAAATACGTTCAGTTAATACTTTCAGTGAATGCGAAATTTAAGTTTTATCTCACAATGCTTTATATGCAAAATGGTTAAATTTGTGTAAATGCTGTGGTGCACAAGCTAATGCTCTCTAGATCTGCATACTGTAATACACTGTACCCAGCAATGATTTATTTAGCACAAAAGCACCCTGAAAAAGTATACTGTAGCAACATTAACATCTGTTGATTTGATTCTAGTGACATACAAAACCGTGGGGATAAAATGTTACATCTGAGCTGCCTCAGTAGATTAATATCAGCTCAATCTTTATCTCTACTATTTATTAATGCTCCACACCTTTGCTTGTGACTTTTTATGGAGACAGGTTGGACTCATGTAATTTTAGCTGTTACTTCTCTGCTAAAGGATCACATTTCCTTTAGAAAACATGGCAATTAATGCTGTTTTAAGCCTTTAACAAAGCTTTCCAATAAACTTCTTTTTAACCAGGATTTTAAAATATATTTTATATTTTAGTTTGATATTATTCATATAGTTTAGAAACTGCCTTAGGATATTTGGTAATCTGAAATTTATAAATATTTAAAGAGTATTACAAAACTAATTTCTGAATAATTATCCTAAACATACACACATCATCTACTGAAATGTACTTGAGTTTTAGACCTCATTTTACTTAATTAGCTAATTTATAAAAGGAAATTACAAAGAAAAGGTTTTCGTCTAGGATCAGGGACAATATTACATTTCGCAACATCAAAAGTTAGATATTAATTACTCTTTTCAGGAGGAGGAAAAGGTTAAATCAGGCTCTTTGGGTGTATGGGTTTTTTTTCTGGGAATAGATTATTAATTTTGCACATTCAAAAAGCTGCTTTGAAATATATGTAGATCTGGGTAAATGCATATGGAAATTAAAATGTCAGAACTACATTTTGCACTGGACTACAGTGCAAACATTCATTTTTACATGACCCATAAATATTTTATATGAGAGTGAAAATATTATAGATCAAATGCAAAGCTTATAAATCAATTAAAGACTTTTAAAAAAAATCACAAAATAATTTGATTTTGGGTTGTTCTACAAAGTCTGACGAAAACAAAATATTCCACTGAATTAATAGTAGGATTAGGTTTATAACAAATTTGATCCCATGATTGTCTCGAACAACCAGTTTCACCATGAATGCTATCATTATATAGCATCCATTTGTCACCACCTGTTTAAACATTAATGCTATCACTGAGAAAGTCCTAAGTATCAGAGCCAAGGAATTAATGAAAGATATGTGCCTCAAACTTTGGTCAGCTTACATTTTTTTTAATATAGGTAGTAATTACTAATCAGGCATTTCTCACAACAAATGTAAAATAAAACTTCATTTTGAAACTTTTACCAAGAACAGGTTTTGAAAGAACAGAAATGATACAACTCCCTGTCTCCCTCAATTCTGGAACACTTCCAACAGAATATATTCTTTTAGCAGTTTCTCTGGCAGTCAGCCGGCATGAGACGTATTCTTACAAAATGAACACAAGAGAGACACTCAACTGCAAGTTATCATTTAATGCTTCAGTTGACATCACTGAAGTTTAAAATTAAGAACCCTATTTAATAAACAATTTACTTGAATTCTAATCATAACAGCTGTATCTCCATCAATCTTCTGTTTTAACTTTTAATTCTAACAAGTTCTCCTAAACAATAACGTTTAAAGTGTCATTATACATTATTTTGATCACTGCAAAATCAGTTTCAAAAAAAGATTAAAGATTGGGTGGGAAAACCTAACTCTCATCATGAAATCTGATGAACACACAGCGTTAGGCAAGTGTTTTAAGCAGAATCAAGATGTAGACATTGGACTAATTTGCACGGGTAGCTTTTCAATACTTGAAATATCCTTTTTAATATTTAGCTGTTACCCAATGCTAACAGATTTGTTTGGGCTTGAAAAGCAAGAATGAAGAAAGCCAGCAGCAGTCCAGGAAGTCCTCATTTAGCAACTGCGTTGTTTAGCTACCGTTTGCAGTCACAGTGGTGATGAAACAGTAAAATTTATTATCAATCCTTGCATTTTATGACCTTTGCTGGTCTATAAAACAAAGAAAAGCTGAAATAAGGTCATAAACAGTATTACAATTTCACTTAGCAAGTTGCTGATCCTAATTGTGGTCGCTAAAAGAGGACTATCCATATGTCAGAGAAAATATATGTTTCATGACAGATATCTTCACTGAAAATGCCCTACTTGTCTCCTCCATCACCAGTCAGACCAAATGGTAAATAGCTAATGAAACATCTATTTTTCATTGTCGATAACCATAACCCTTTGTCAGAAGTTCAAAAGCCAAGACCCCAGCTGTCTATGACTTTCAGAAGTTATCAAATTGATGTTTTAATGTAAATTAAATTTCTCTTTACAAAAAGAGAAAATCATACATGACAACACTAATCAAACCCATTATTATATAGTCAATTTCGTTTGGTATTTCTTGGAAATACTCCCCCATCCCCCAGCCTATCTAATAAAGCAGAATGTTTATTCTAAAAAGGTGTATTTGGGCCCACACAAAGTCAGCAAATAGTATCTATACACAACTTCTGAGATACCTAATTTCTGAAAATGGTCTTTCAGATCAAATTCTATCTCCTTCTTCCAGATAAAGAGAAGGATCCAATAATTTGGTTCCATTAGAAGCAGTTTTGCAGATGACAAGAAAGTATGCTTTTATATATTTTGCAATTCCTAAATCTTAATTCAAAATTTGCTGTGGAAATCATCTAAATTTTTACAGCATGACAAGGGCTGCAGACAGTAAAAGGGGTAAAACAAGTATGCTTGCCTGTTTTCTATTCTATTCTCCTGCTGCCTGTTTTCAGCCCTGAGTTCTATTCCAAGATTTCAGATATTTCTATTCCAAGATTTCAGTTTAAAGAAACTATTTATTGTGTTCCTTTCCCTTTTTTAAAAGAAGTATTCCACATAGCCTTAGCTTTCCTATCAATACTACAGTCTGAGCTACTTTTCAGTATGTTAATCAGAAACACATTATATTTTTAAAACTTTCCGCACAGTTTCCCAAATTAGCTACTGAATATACTGCAAGAACGGTAATCCTTGGATTATTAATGATACCCTCTCTGCAAGACACATTTTTCTCAAGTGTTATTTTAAAGAATCATTAAGTACTAAATAGCTTTTTTGGCCTATCTCTTATAAAATGTTATGTAACTGCTTGTATGTAATAGCATTAGGAAAGGTAAACTACTGTTTAGTTTGACAGTTACTTTAATGGCTTTTCTAAATGCAACATCCAATTATTGATTTCCATTCCCGAACAGAATTTGTTTTTTTAGTGTCAGACACTCTAATTTCTGGCTTCTATGAATTAAGTAAGGCAACACTTCCATTAAAGAGGCATTTGTTAAAAACAGTAAAAAAAAAAAAAGTAACTATGTAAATACGTTTTTTACTTACGTTCGCACGTGTCTCCTTTTTGTTGGAAGCCAGCTTTGCAGATACACTTCCCAATTGGCACTAACCATTCTCCTTCTGCACTACAATGCATTCTGGGAGAGTTTTCTGCTTCTTCTTCGGCACTACTGACACAGGTTCCTCGGACCTCAACTAAGGAGGAGAACTCTGACCCAGTTACTGTGTCTGGAAAAATCGCTAAGTTCTCAATAATGGACCAGCATTTCTTATAGTACACTTTGACAGAAACCAGAGCAATGCAAGCCCCTACATCCTGAAATGCAAGGTAGAATCCTTTTTTGGACAGAGGTCCAATCTCTCTCACTTCTGTATTGAGTTTCATTTTTCTCTCCCCAAGGTCACCTTGGGTAAAGCTTTCATCAGCCGCAATAGTGTCTATTTTTACATATTGGCTTTCTCGGATACTCCTTCCAGTGTCATAGTCTGTTTCATAATAATGCAAGTTGAACGTTTCTTTACATGTCCCCAGGACTCCAGGAAGGCTATTACAATCCCTCAGAGTGAATTTTAGTTCTACAAAAATCCTTTGTGCATTGCCTTTTGTGATCCAGTTAGTCCGCAGCCAATTATTTTGGTTGGGTTCCATGACTTGGCATACCTGGTATGTTCGTATAGGTGTGTAGTTTTCATCCAGTCCACTGATTTCTTCCCACTGGAACATAAAGGCATAGTTATCCATACTGAGATAAACTTTTCTAACAGACAAAAATTAGACAATAAATATAGTACAAGATTATGTACCATCATGTTTTTCCCACCGACTACTAGTAACCAGAGCATATGTTTTAACAGCTTACAATTTTTTAGCATGGAATGAGAAAGTATTTAAAAATGGAAGCGAATGATATGATCCAATGCCTAATAGAATAAATTTATAGGCAGAGAGCAGATGTAACGGTGGCAAGTATTAAGCATCTCTAATTTGAAATGTTAATTCTAGTGTGAACAACCAATATGGTGACCACTGTATCTATCCGCCCTACAAAAAGACTGTAAATAAAGTAAAATGTTAAAAACACAAAATTAGCATACTGCATAGACAGCAGTATGGTCAATGTGGAAGAACTTCCAAAATATTGCATTACCAATTCTCTAAACAATGGGTTGCATTCTAATATTGAGATAAACTATTATTACTGCATAGGCCAGGTCCAGAATAAGTGGTTTAACATAAGAAAATTTATTTCATTTTCCATCTGCTTCTTAAGAAGGGTTGTTTAAAAACTCAGTTGAGTATTCAAATGTATTCCAACAATTGTAAGGTCTTGACTGTATTTTATATGGACTAAAATTTAAACCCATTTGGTAGAGAGAGAAATATCACAGGGAACTCTACTGGCCAGCTCCAAAATCAATAGGATTCCACGTTGATCAAATGGCATGGTAAATTTTATTGGAGCCTTTGACCAATATGTGTACCTACATACATAAAATTCTATCAATTAGTTTTTTCTATTGCATTAATTTGAGATATATGAAAATAATGTACCGTCAAAATATTCTCTTATGTGCAAGAAATGTGATATTTTAACTGTAATGTCAGAAATTTTACATTAATGTCAAATCAAACAGTTATCAAGTTTTTTTTAATGTAATTTTGTTTTTTCCCCTTAGGAAAAAAACTAAACAGTAAATTTTCCCATAAACTCTTAACCACAAAGACCGCTATTTCTGGTTTAACTGTTTTATTCTCTATTTATCTTTTTAATTTACTAGCTAATATCTAAATTATTGATTCATCGGGTTTTTTGTTTGTTTGTTTGTTTTTTGTTTTGTCATTCAACTGACTCATTCAGCTTCTTGGTCCACATTATTTCCACTTAAATGGACTCATGTAAACCTTTACATAAATGGAGTTCATGGAAAAAAAATTTCTTTTGCTCTCTCTCACTCCAGCCCCACCCGATGCCCACTATAGAATGTTCTGACATTACAGGAACATAACTGAATATAGTACAGCTATTTTTTTTCCCTGAAGGAAGAAATAAACAGTAATAAGATTATTAGTTCATAAGTAAAATTATTCTCAATCTTAGTAAAAGTAATTGGTCCAAAATGTGAAGAAGAAATATCTAATTGAACCTTGGTAATTTTTTAGCAAATTCACGTGGGAAAAAATATTCCTATAATTCACTTTTATAACTATTTTTCCTGAAACAGCCTGAAATTATGAAATGCCATCTTAGATGAGCCACTGCACAATCCTAACATTTCGGATAAGTTATATGTAACCTGACTAAACTTTTTAAACTGAAATCGTCTATTTTCAAATAAAATATAATAATTTTAACTGACATTAGAATCAGTTTTATATTTCAAATTTACTCAAGTAAATCTCAAATCTTCAATATATGTCATTCTAATATAAACAAACTGAAGTTGCATTACCAAAGATGGCAAATATTTAACCACTAATGCGGCTAGTTTTCAAAATAGCTATATGAATCTAGAGTTCAATTTAATTATATTTACAAACGTTTTGCTGATATTAAGCTCAGTCATTGCTATCTGATATACCACTGAAAATTTGCAAGCATAATAATAAAAAAAAATGTTTGGTAAATTTTACGTTGTGTCGTAAACATTACATGCCTTGCAAGTTCAGTTGATTATTTAGGACTCTGTACCTGTAATTCAAGCTTAATGCCATTACTGCCATCACAACATTTACATAAGCATTGACAATATTTCCAGGTTCTCTCTTCACTAAGTTATATGAAATACTTTCATAATCCTAACTTTAACCACTTACTGATTAATCATTATTGATCAAATACAGTTGTACTTGACGCCAGAAAAGAAAACAAAGGCAACATCAGTACCAGGACAGGGAAAGAGCTAAGTGTTGTAGACATTAATCCCTATTTCTTAATAATTAATAAACTATAATAGGCATTAAAACTATGCTCATTCTTACTTGTCATTTAACTAATAATAAATCAAGGAGTGCAACTATTAAAGGAAAGCCTTCTTAAGCATAATACATAGTGTTTAATGCTAAAGATATATTAGAGACCCTTAACTGAGTTGTATTATCTATGGAAAGCATATTAAAACAAACCATTAATCAGATCATTGATTTTTAATAGAACATATTTGTAAGTGTAATCTAAACAGTCAGTAACTGTTGCCTGTATATCATATGTCCTGGATGAATGGAAGCCTTCGAGATCTTCTACAACTCCCACAACCAAATAATTAGAGTTGCTGGGAATCAATGGCATGCTTTCTTGTCAACCTCAATGAATAAATGTTACCAAACTATGCGGAAAGTATTATAAGAAATTTAATATTTTAAAATAGTATTTTTTTAAAAAAAATCAATAAATTTGTACTAAATTTCAACAAAAAACCCGGGGGGGGGGGGACCCAGTGATTTTACTACTCCTATCATTGCATCATTTTGGTCACCCAAAAGTATATTACATTTTTATGTATACAATACATATACAATACAGTATATTACAATTGTCAACTCTCAGGCACTGCCCATCCTTGAATTATATTTGGATTACTGTTCAATGTTTTTATCTCCCTCTCTCTGAACCATGCACACGTTTTTATTGTTTCAAAGCTGGACTATCACAATTTATTCTAAAATTGTTCTAATCCTCTTCTTAAAAGATTTCCTTCAGTGTGAAGTGCTACTACTTACGTTAATTCTCATCTTAAGCATTCAGCTAACATTTCATACATTCCAAAAACCATTAGATTTGTTTCCAGCCAGTGCCTGGATTGATTTTATGATCTTTCTTTTTAGTTAACAGACTTTCAAGTTTTCATTCTTTTTATTTACAGGATTTGTCACACTTCTACATCTCCACTCAGAATTCACTTTCTTTTGGTTCCAGATTTCCTTATAAGTGCCAGATTAAAGGCTTGATTGTATAAACTTTTATTTGAAACTTGTATTAATATGAACTACTCTAAATGATAGGCAGTAGAAATCCATTTAAAATAATCAAGCTTCAGAGAGAATTTAGAAAATAAATACTTATTTGATTGCAGTTTCTAAAGCTAATGTATTCAGTCACGTCATAGCTACTTAAATAATCTTTGAAATAATTATATATTATTCAAAATTTTGGTCTGTCCTTTCACTACAAGGGTCTTACAAATATTTTTACCATATTAAGAACTGAAGCCTAAGAGTAAATGAGTTCCAAATGAGGTCTGAAAGTTAATTATTTAAATCAATAATGAAACAATTGTTTATAAGGATATTTTCAGAAATCAACAAGATAACCTTGCTTTGAAAAAAATGTGAATTAAAGATACAAATTTCTGCCTTAAAGCTGGCCTTGCATTTAGAAACTTTACAAGAATGATTAAGTACCTGAAATATTAATTATAATGTATTAATATAATATATTTATACATTAATTACATAGAATGATGCAAATAATATTCAACATTATAATCACTAAAGTTGTTTTTAAGAATGAAAATTGAAATATTACTCATGGTTAAAAAAAGTTCTTTGAGATATGTCGCAGTTTAGGGCATTTAACAGCTAAGAAAATATCTATATTAGTTTGTATCTGAATCACAATGCTTTTCATAACAGAAATGTTTTCACTGAAAGTTTTATTCAAGGAATTTTGAGCAAGTTCATTTAAACTATTCATTCTGATTTTGGATTTTGATTTAAATGGTATGCTTACCCCATTGGGAGGAGAAGAAATCCATTCCAAATCTGTCTGTTGTGCTTTAGAATCCAGCAATATTACTGAAAGAAAAAATATCTATGTATTAAAGTATTTTAAGAATTGTACTCTCATGCTGATTGTGTGTAAACTAAGGGCATTAAACTACTTTGCCTCCATGTTTTTATTCAAGAAGAAATTAGCAGCTGGTTGAAAATACTGAAATCACTGATTGATTTTACAAGGATACTTTAGTAGGTAATATAAACCAAAGAGTTAAAAGAAATGGCAGAAATCTCCTTTATACTGTAATGTCTTTATAATAGTAACTTTTTTAATATGAAATCTATTCAACCTTTATTTCATGACACAAATTTCATACATACTTATGTACTGTTCTAAGTGAAATGTAATACTCAAAGTAACAGTCTTTTCTGACTTTTAGTCCAATTTATAACATAAACATAAAAGGGTTGGTATATCAGTAACAGTATTCAGTTTTCACACTTATTCAGCAAAGAATGCATCTAAACAAAACTGTAAAACTTTGTGGACAGATTACTTGTGTTGTTTTGTAAGATGTCCCAAGCTGTTGGTAGGTGCTGAAACTGCTAACAATCGGATTAATAATTAAAAAATTATTTTCAACATCATTTTGTGAAGCATTTATAGTAATCTGATATTTATTCATTGATTTGTTATCATACTATATACTATATTTTCTCACCTAATAAGAAAAAGTATTTCAATTAACAACTTAATATAAAACATATGCATGTATGTTTAGTTAGTAATAAATTCTACCAACACTTTGTACTAGTTAGTAATAAATACTAATAAGTGCTAGTTAGTAATAAATTCTATCAACACTTTGTACAAATAAATAGATGCTCTCAATTTTAAATTTAAAATACTTTTTGTAATTGTAACATTTGACCCTGACCCTATATAAAACAAACCTTGATAATAATAATAATCAGAATATTCAAGAATGCATTTCTTAAGCATTAATTTTATAATATTCTAACAACAATTATAATATAGTTAAAAAGGATTATGTGCATAGCCTGATCACATGTGCATATGAAAGTTAAGAGTTACAGTGATTTCAATAGTATCTGCAAATAGGCATAAAGGTTTGCAGTCTTGCATACTGTGAAAACATACTGAGAAAATCTCATGTGTACCTTTGATGTAATTTTACGCTTTCTCAGTGAAGGAAGTTAGGTTTCATACAAAAAGCATCATTTCTACATAATTATACCACTAATTAATCCAGATATCTAAGGGATTCCTTCTACGGTGTTAATAGTTTCTAAAAGAAATTGATAAAAGATTTCTGTATTGAGTTGCTAATCAAAAACCAGGCTAATAAATTCAGCTAAAAAAAGGTTATTCTACATGTTTAACCACTCCATGCCCTTGAAACAGACTGAAGAGCAATTGCATTTTTAAAATATTTTACACATACATAGTACTCAAACCAATTCCAAAACTTAAAAAGTTTTTTTAAAAATCTTCTTGAACATGAAAAAACATCATTTTAATAGTATCAATGTGTGCTGAGAAAAAGTTAGGAGAACTCTCTTCTATGATACTGAAAGAGGAGCAGCAACTTTCTCTTGATCCTTTTGTTTATTCTTGACAGTGAAGTTCTCTAAAGTTTCTGCTAAGGGTTGTAAGCAGAACTTTTTTCTTTTCAAAAGAGACACCTTTTGACTCAAACCAAGCCATTATCTGAAAATGGGAGGGGGCGGGGGAATAGATCCTATCAAATCTGCACCACACACACTTGCACCAACAGGAAACATACTTCAAAAATCAGATGACAGAACCTCAAAATGCCACTAGAACTCTAAAGCAACGTATTCTTTTATTATGCTGATTTCCTAAAAAGGGAAGATACAGGGTTTTTTCCCCCCCTCCCCTGACAAAACCAAGCAGAAAAGGCACAGTGTGTCAGAATAACCCAACATGTTAGACAGATGCTTAATTTTCTCAGGAAAGCATAGTGCTCTCCCCTCCCCCTCTGTTAGTTCAGTTTCAGTGACTGAAAACTGAGGGGAAGCCATATAATCTGTTTTGGGTCATGCATGCCTTTATCTTACGCAGGGGGCAGATGGTGGCTAGCGGTTTGGACAGGAAGAAATCTCAGATTCCCTCAGACCTAAAGTGCCACACACTCCACCTCTTGAGTATTTGCTTAAAGAGCAGCAGGGATGCCTTTCAGAATTCCTTGGGGAGTGAGCGAGTGTCACTTTGCATGTGGCCTGAAACCCTTCCTTATTACTAATTTCCCCCACTTAGGCCGCAAGGTGCCCATGTCAGTTAACAGAACTTCTAAAAGAAGAATGAAGTCTGCCTCCATAATGAAGGGACACCCAGTCCACAAACCCAGTCACGGGAGACTTTATTTTCTCAAAGGGAAAGCAGATAAGAAAGGATGTACCTCCCTGGTGGGAGGGGACGAGGGAGGGAGCCCTAGCCTCACCTGGCTACGCCTCCCGTTAAAAGGGAGAGCAGCATCTCACCTCCAAGTGTCCGAAAGCCATTTTTTTTCCACCCACGCTGTGCTTCCTCTTCCCGCTGAGCGAAGCGCGGAGGAGTTTCTCATCCCTCCCCCCCTCTTTCTTTTTTCTGGGCTGAGCTCTTGCAAGAAGCGGCCAGTTCCCGCGCTTCTCCTTACTAAGCTGCTAAAAGAGCATCCATCTCTCTCTCTCTCTCTCTCTCTCTCCCCCCTCCCTCTCTCTTTCTCCCCCCCTCTCCCCCTCACACACACACCCCTCCACAGCCACTGACTCCACTTTTGCCGGCCCAGCACCTGAGACGCGCCGGGGGCTTCGCCTACAGGTAATAAAGAATACCGATCCCTCAGGGGAAAAAGCGCCCCCGGAGTAACTTCAATGGAGAGGTGAGCCTCGTTTTTTGCCTCCTTCGCCCTACTCAGCGGGAGCGCCGTTGGCTCAACTCTGATTCCCAGTAGGATGGCTGAAAACCACTCACGAGGGCTTCTTAACCCGTTTAAAAAAAAATCCCCCCAAAACAAAAAACCCTGAATTCCGATCCTTCACATGCACTTCCTAAGGAGGCGGAAAACAGATGCGCGCAACTGATGATCGATCCTTCTTAGGTATTCAAAGCCCGAGAACAACTCCAAAAGTTGGAAAGTTTTGCGAGTCTGCCTTGCCCAGGTAAACGTGACTGTTGTCAAGAGATCAGAGCTACTTCCTACGCAAACTCCTTTTCTCTGATCAGCTCGGTCCAAATGAGAGCCAGTTCCTAAATTAGCAAAGTAGCACTACAAGCATCTGTGAAATCACACACCTTCAATTACTTCGCACGGCCACTCCAGGACTCCAAAGGGAAGGTGCCGCTTGCTTTCCGCCACATATCTCGCTCCCTACTCCAGAGTTTTGTTCTCTAGTCGCTTCTTACCCTCCTCCTCTCCTTTCCCGAGCTAAGAGATTTCATCTTTAAGATAAAAGTTTTCAAGAGACCTTGATCCCATTCCCCAGCATAGGCATGCATATGGACTTCCATTTTATGTATAAGATTTATTTCATCTCCGAGAGCCTCTCTTTCCCATTTCCAGTTGATAGCGGGAAGCCTGCTTTTTCGATGCTCCCCATAGTTCAAAAAAGAAGGGGAAAAAAGAAATATCCGGAAACGGAGAGGGGGGGGATCTCAATATCCCCCCCCCAAAAAAAATCATTTTATCGGTCTTTAACGTCGTTTCGATTCTCCCCAAGTAAGAAAACATACTTTTTGCCTATTCCGAGAAGCACTGCCTTCAAATTGTCCCTTTTACATATCTGACATTAATATGGGTTTTTTTCAGAGCCCCGATCGCTCTTATACTTAAATAATAATAATAATAATAATAATAATAATAATAATAATAATAATAATGTGTTGCTGGACCGGTCTATACACACAGACGCAAATTATGTACTGAGCGAGCGATTGAGGGCGTGGGGAGGCCGTAATGCCCATTCAGCGTCCATAAGAACGCGGCATTTATACAAGAGATACGCGGCATTATCTGCGTACGTGATGCAAATATTTCTACTCGCCGGCTCTCCTCGTTTGCCTAAAACTCCGCGCCCTGCGAGATGCGATCACGCCACCAGCACAAAACGAACAGATGGCCTTTTATTATTAGCTATTACAGGTGACACGGGTAGCTATCAAAGGAAAGGCAGTTTACTTTTCCACCCTCCCTTAATCCTTAAGAGTCGATACATTCTTAGGAGCCGAAACTCCTCTGCAGTCCTGGAACAGGTCGCTCGCTTCATACCCTTCCCATCCCGAACTCCGGCGGTGTAGGAAGCCGGGAGATAATCGCCTCGTAGCCAGATGTGTTTTTGAGAGCCGAGAGGGTTCATCTACCAGTCTATAAAAATTTACCTTGATCAGAGGAACCTATCCGAGAATCCTAACCATCGCTCTCCCTCCTTTTCTCTCCCCCCCCCCAACCTCGCTAACTGGCATAGATGGAGATTCAAAGCCTTCCCAGACCTTTTTTTTCCATCACGTGCGGTCCCTCGCGCAGCTAACCCAGTTCAGAAAATGCGCCGTAGTCTCGGATGCAAAAAGACACAATCGGGGCGCGATCCCGATCTTTCTCCTTCCTGATCAAATGCCTAAGGGGAGCGGGGGGGGGGGGGGGGGAGAGACGTCGGTTTCACTTCGTGACGGAAGGGGCATAAGCGAGAGGCGCTCGGCACGGGGCGAAGGGTGCCCGACAGGCTCTCCTTTTCGTCCGGATGGCATCGGGACGGAGCCAAGGGAAGCGGCATGCAAGTCGCAAAGCTCGTGAACGGTCCCGAAAAAAAGCCCTCGTAGCGGGAGAAGGGGGGGGGGGGAAAGAAAAAAAAAGGGGGGGAAGGAGCGATAAACTTTGTGGCCAAGCATCCTCTTACCTTCTTTTGCAGCCTGTGCCTCCCCCGTGTGTGCAAACTGAAGCAGCCAGATGTTACACAAAATAATCCAAGAAGGGAGCCTAGTTTGAAAAACCATGATGCGAGAGCTGGAGATGTTTAAATCAAGCTAAGGATATTATGCATATACATTCAGAAAGAGAGAGACTGCGCTTGGCGTTTGCTTCTGCTTGCTCCCGCGGCTGGCTCGGGCTGCTGCTGCTGCTGCTGCCGCCGCTGCCTCGGTGCGTATCTAAGGGCTCCGGCTGCGATGTGTTTTAATGTGCAGTGCTCTTTCAACGCAGCTCTTCGCGGACTGCCTTCTCGCTTTTCCCGGCTCGCTTTTTCGCTCTCCGTATTTGCTGCCTGCGAGTCTCCGACTGCAGACCGAACCTTTCGCTCCACACTCCAATAATATCAATAGGCGCGGGGCGGGGGGAGGAGGAGGAGGGAGGAGGAGGAGGAGGCAAGAAAAAGGGGCAGGACCAATGGAGAAAGAACAGCCCGTCCTTCAAAATGACTGGCAGGCCACGCCAACCTAAGAGAAAGCGGAATCACGGCCGCCGGACAACGAATCGCTCCATCTTGAGAGGCGGAGCTAAGCGATTCGTCCAATCAACGGGGAGGAAGCGTCAGGTTGCGGCCGGTTCTCAGGTTCTCTTGTAATTTCCCTTGGAGTGCCTGTTTCCAGCAGGCGCAGTTGGCCGGGGCGGAGGGAGCATTAGGCAAGTTTGTAGCAGCAGGGAATGAAAGCTCTGACATGTTTCTTTGGAAGAAGGAGAAAGAAAAAAAAAGCCACCAATCAGCAGCTGGGCTGGCCAAATCTTCGCTCCACGAGGAGTCGAAAGGCCACGCCTCCAGCTACCCAACCCAGAATCTCCCGAGGCGAAGGAGAAGCGCGAAGAGCCAAGCAGCTGCCTCCTCTCTTTTGCCTCCTATTCCTGCGGGACGCGCGAGAAGGAAGGAGAAAGCAGTGGTTCTCCCGGTACCCCCGGGAGCGGTGCTCCATCTGGGAGGAGAAAAGCCTGTATACCTGCTTCCTTCCTTCCGTCCGTCCTTCCTTCCTTTGCGGGATGACCGCCCGGCCCAAGTAGCTTCACCCTTCCTCCCCGATGAATGAAAAGAACTGGGGAGGTGGGGAAGCAGAGGGGATTCCCTCGATCAAGAGCGCCGTCTTCCTTTGCTTCCCTCCCCAGAGGGAAGGCCAATGAGAAGCCTTTTTGGGGAGGGGGGTCTTGCATGGTCTCCGGGCTGCACCCGCTTTAAAAAAAAAATTGATTGAAGTTGGGCCCCCATCTCTCTTGGAGCTCTGCTTGGCCGTCCACAATAGAGTCTTCCAGGAAAAAGAAAAAAAAGGGGTGGGGAGGAATAAGGGAGGGACGGTAGCAATGCTCTTAACAATTGCTTAAGAAAGGAAGATCCATCCAGGGGAGCAGCACCCGGGCCCGCTTTCTTTATAAGGCACCCGCCTGGGGACCTCGGAGGGGGCGGTGGTTGTTGTTTTTTCCCCTCTCCTCAAAAGGCCCCGGGGGTGCCTATCCCCGCCCGCGCGTTTTTCCAGACGCTGCAGTGGAACGAGAGAGAGAGAGTTGGCTGTTTACGTTCTTGTGCTCATGGACGAGTGCTGCTCATCGCGAAGGGTTTTCCTTTTCCCTTCCCTAGTGAGAGTTGGTTCGCAAAAGCTGGCGTTTAAAAATAAGGGAAAGCGATGGCAGCGATTCAGAAAGTGAAACACGCCAAAGCACGCGCGCTAGTGAACGCACACACACACACAACAGTTCCGACTTTAACGTTCTGAAGCTGTTGGAATGGGAGCAGGTCACTTTTGGGGACGATCGGGGTGCGGGATCGGATGTTTGTGTCTCTTTTGAAAACATTGGATTCATAAAAAGCCCTTGTGTGTCTGGGGCTCCTATATAGACAAAATGCCCATGTTGATTCTGTTGCTGCGTTTATGAGTTACACCACACAATAGTCAGAAAATACAAATCCTGATGATGTTATTACCTCTCAAATCACATACATCAGTGTCATTATTATTTCCTGACCTCAGATCCTCTTCTTGCTTTTATGCATGATTTTCCTCAAAAAAATTGTATTAGATGTAGCGGGAGTTATTTTCCAAGCTTCTAACATCCCTGTCCACAGCTGGCTAATCAATCCTATTCCACAACTCAAATGAGGTTATATTTTTGTATGTACATCATTCTAAAGTTGAAATAAGTGTCCGTGGGTATTTGATTACAATCTGTAACACCCAAATAGGTTTTAAACTGCACAATCCTTCGTATTCCAAATATCAGGAAAAAATTTTAAAAATAGCTTTTTTAAAAAGAGATTTTTTTACAAAAAAAAGTCACCTCATTTGATCTGCCAGTTACAAGTATCTGAAATAAAATATTTGGTTTTGTATCTGAAGCAACCATTGTAAAACTTTTAAATTGCATTTAATTTAAAACTTAACCTATATTTTTTCCTTGATTTTTTTTTTCAAAGTAAAATTATTTTCACTAGCAATATTTTTGGGGTAATGCTTTCTACTGTCTTCAGCACTACAGTGTTTGTGAAGAAATCAGTTTAATGATGACATAAAGCTAGTTGCTGTTCAGCATTTTTTCCTCCTGGAAGATTCAAGTAGAGGCAACTTCTAATCAGACAAGAATTGTATTGCTTTCTTTTGTAAAGAAAGTTGTCAGTTTTTTAAAGTTCAACCCAATGATGCAAAGCATGCTTTCTCAGCAACATAAAGGTGAACAACATCTTACTGTTGTTTTAGGCATCTTAGTAATGCCTTTGTATAAATTGAATATAGAACAAATCTTCTTTTTTTTTTGTCAACAACAGCAAGACAGAGTTGTTTTGTTAAAGAACCCAGTTTCTTACTGTAAAGGAAACATTTGAATTCCTGGTTGTGAAAATGATTTTTACAGAATGCAAACTTTAGTAATATTTATTTTTTAATTAATATGTTTTTATTTTTATGGGGATTTTTTTTGCCAACCATGTTTTGATTTTTCTTCCCTGAAGATAAATAGTAAATTAGTAGGCTTTGTAAGGATACTAAAAACCTGCAAATAGAGCACTTGATCACTGCTCTATGATTAAGAACTGATTAAGAATTGGAACTGATTAAGAATTAAAAGGGAACTGAATTTCCAGTTTACAGGAGCCTGAACACGTACAGTATATTACATATACTCTGCATAAGTACCTGCATGTACCTAGAAGTAGAAATGGTATCTAAATATGATTATGTAAAATTGTATTATTTTCTGAGTGAATGTTATAGACCAAAATGCAAAATTTGTTCTCTAGCTGTAGTATAAGGACAACAAAAATAGAAAATCAAGGTGTTTTTACTTAGAAAAGAACATACTTTTGTTGTACAAATTTCTTCCATGATTTCTAGGCAGATAACCTTGCCAATTATTAATGACATAACAATTGACAGAAAGGACATGACAATTGACAGAAATAAAGGACATTCTAAGTAATGTACTTTATTTACCTTTCAATTGCTTGTAGCAGGCCTGTATTCAGAAAATAAATAGTTTCTTATGAAATTGAAGGTCAATGCATCTATATCTAAAATAAGGTAAGACACTTGGTGCCATAAAAGTACACATAAAAGCAATTTCTAGTTCTGCAGCTCTCACAGAGAAAGATGACAGATTTTCAGGAAAGGAGAGGATTTTGCAATAGAAACACTTTAGTCCCAACCTTAGAAACCACGTTGTTCCTCTCCTGGATGATTCTTGTGATGGCTCATTTTCAAGACACTTGCATTTTAATTGTCTTTTTGCAGAATGTAGTTGTGATTCTAGTTTAAGTATTCCTACAGAAACATTGGACTGTATGTCCAAGATATGGCATAGTATTCTGTGTATATGTACGGTAAAGATAAAAATTACCCTACAGCTAAACTTGATTCCTGATGATTTAAGGAACACATATTGTTTTCTGGGAACAATACCAAAGTAGCTTGCCTTCTGGGGTATTGTTTCAATTATGCCAGGATTTCATGGTGGTTTCCCAAACAAGTACTAATCAATTCTGTATGGAAATAGCTCACATATAGAATTTAACAACAACCATCACCCAAATCACCACCATATTCAGAAGAGTCTCTTTTAACAGTCATCCAGAGACAGTTTCTTCAGCTAATCCAAACTTTGGTAGAGTAGGATTTTCTAGTTGCTGGGCTATTACATGAAAAGGAAGCATTGCGTGGGATGACTTGACTGCCTGTGATGGAATAGCCCCCGATTACATTCAACACTTGCTTTTGAAGCCTGACGATGAATTGTGAAGGATAGTCTGAATATTGCTGAAAAAATGGTTAAATATGAAAAGGATATTAGTTTGAGGATATTTTAGCTGTAACCACTTTGTTCCAACCTCTTACCATCCACATGTGTTGGGATCACATGTAGATTTCAACATTTACCCTAAGCCGAGGTTTGTTTAACTATGGTTTGTTGGGTAAATCACAATTGGGTGGATTCACACAACATATTAAGCCAAAGCCACTCTGTCTTAATGTGGTACATTAGCTCAGTCCCAGAATTCACAGCCTCTGTGAGGTGTTCTTTCAATTTATCTGGAAGGAAAGTTGGTTTTCAATATGGGTTTGGCTAATATATTTTAAAACTAAATGTGGTGCTTTACTTTAAGATTTAATGTGCATATTTGTCTTTTGGGATCCAAATAGGACTAAAAAAGTGAGGAAGACAGAAAGAAAATAGGAATATTTTATCTAAAGATAAAACTTTATAAATTCATAGGGACTTTGAGAAAAAATGAGTGACACTGAGAAAATCTGGCTTTCAACAAATGGGCTATTTCCCACATAGTGCCAATGGATATTGGAGTAGTTATCGTAACCCATTATCTGAACATGCTGATGGCAGACGAATAATCAGTGACATTGACTGTTATCGTTTATGACTTAGAAAAATGGCTCCCGGAAGCCTCTTTCCAGCAGAAGTTATAGATACTTAACTTTATTTATTCCAGCTGTAGGGCTCTCAAATTCTACAAGGGTAAATTGCAGGCATGTTGCTTACATGCCTTAAATGATGAAGAAGCAATTTATATTAGGTCAGTTGCCATGTAAACATGCTCATTGTATTGTCATGTGTATACAGTCTTCAACTGTAGAGAAATAGATCACAACCTTTTGATTCTAAGTAACTGTGCTTGCCCCTGACTAGTTAACTTTGGTGGTTTCACGAGCTCTTCTTTTCTCCTTCCAGAGAAAGATTTGATATTTTTAAGCAAATATTATAAATATTTAAAAGGAGATTCCCAACCAACTGCTGTTTAAATATAAAGGTAAGGCACAATTAATTGTTTAAAAAAAGAGGGAAAGGACAGCAAGATGTTCAGGAGATGGATAACTGCTGTGAACCTTTAAAAAGACAGTGAAGGCATAGAGAAAGCGGGCTCAGTCTTCAAGGATGAAATCTGCATACTGGAACTTATTTCATGTAGAGCTTAATAGGATGCTTATAAATCAAAGCATAGTTTTAAAAGTAAAATAAAATCTTGCTGAATTCAACCGAAGCAAAATGGAAATGGAAAATTTTAAATGCCAAAATAAATGTGCATACAGGCAGGCCAATAATTAACATTTAAAGCAATTTTTTTTTCCTTTAAAACTTTTCAGAAAACATTAAATGGATAAAATATCCATTTTAACAGTAGATAGTCAGAATTCCTTCTCCCATTGCTGTGGTTTTGTATATTTTTCCTCTTATTTGGTCATTTTACTTATTTGCTGTTTGCACTGGACTTGGCTATAATTGTTCAACCACTATTTATTCATTTAAAACTGCATAAGTTGCCTAGCTTTGCTTCCCTTAAATGAGTGATCCTTCTCTATTGGCTTATCACACTTTACCTGAACAATTCCTGCTTCTTCTGTTCTTTTTCTGCTTCATGCTAAAGCAAATCCTCTTTCCCTTCTTTTCTTCATAAAGATTCCTGAAAGAGCTTCCTCAAGCAAATCATCCTATTAGACTACCCCTTCAACCTTTTTCTTCAAATCACTCCCACAAAGATCTTGCAATGATCTTTATCATCCTCCATAAAACCATTTCTTGTAGAGGTAGAGGTACTGTAGATTAAAATTGCACGTTAATAGGTCGTCTATCTGTTCCACATATAAATAGCTTTATTTAGGAACAGCTTATTTTATTTATTTATTTAAAGGTTTATAAGGTCTGGTCAATTCAGACCTTATGGCTCTGGGTGGAATACAACACAATACACATACACTTCTACATCCATCATCAAACAACAAATTTGTCAGAACCCTGACAATTTATATACATAAATTTTCAATTTTAGCATTTGTATTTATATGCATAAATACAAATGCTAAAATGGAAAATGGCAACTAAAATAGCAGGACCAAAAATAACCTCAAAGGGTTAGTTCCCCTCAACTAGTTCCTAATGTCTGGTACAAATTATCATGTGCTTCCACTTTTTATTTACTTATTTCCCTTATTTACTTCTCTGACAGCAGATGGCAGCACTATGTGACTACTGTTCTTGAAAAGACTAAGCAGATTGGAGGTGAGTAATAATTGGATGGGAGACCACTAGAAAATTCCATGGTTGTAAACCAGAGAGATTAAGAAGAAGAAAAAAATCTGGCAAACCATTTTGGGACTGTCATGAGGAAAACAATACAGACATCTCCATATTATCACCAGCTGAGGTTGATTTAAGGGAGACTTTGCTTATTTATTTATTTATTTCCATCCATTCATTCCTTTCACCATAAATGAATAAAGGACTTCTAATATAATAATAAGGAAACCTAACACAAAAACTGCCTGTGATCGAGGATTAGTGAACTTCCTGTCCGATAATTTTTTAAAAGGGGGCGAAAAAATCAAGATTCAAAAACTTCAGTAGTCTTTCTATCCTGCTTCAAAGTCCAATTTTTACTTTGATTGTGTATCACAAGTAAAACCATTGCCTGCACAAATCTGATCTTTGTAGATAGGGACACTTCAGGGCATTTGAATATCTTTTCCAAGGCCACCTAATTGCCTGATTCTGGTATTTTTCTTCCCTACTTGTTTCTTTACTGCTGATATCTGATCCTAAAAGCCTATCCACCACATTGATATCTTTATTGTCAATCCTTAGGCTGGTTGCCACACCTGTTGTCATGAGTTTAGACTTCTTTATATTTAATCTTAGTTGCACATTTTTACTGTGCTCCTTGATTTTCATTACTAGAGCTTGCAGATCATTTGCATTTTCAGCTATCAGCAGTTTACATTACCATTACCCAATTAAGAATAAATCAGAGTGTTACATGCCAAGGAGGATCATTCATAAAGCATCAAGGAAATGTGAGATGAAAATGTGTATACAAGTTTTGCAATTTGCTAAGGTAAGATCATTAGCATTTTGATATCATATGCATGTCTTCATTTCAGGCTATTGTTAGACAATCACCCAGAAGCAAGCATCTTCTACCAAGTATACATAGCAGTACTACACAGGAAAGGACTAAAAATACAAAATCACATGTTAAAGGTGATCAATTCTGGCAACTGGACTTTAGATAAGTTTATAGAATGCGCCTAGACATTCAGAAAACACCCAAGAGTAAAAACATGGAATAGAAATGTGTAGCTCAGTAGAAATCACAATGTATAAATCTCTGTGAGAAAGGATTTCAGCAGCAAAAGTGATACAGAATGTGTTACAGTGATACAGAATCCACTATTTATCAAGAAACATTTCAAAAGGTATATCTTAAAATGTGGGAAGGAGGACAAAATCCAGAGATTGTATGGACAGTTGTAGAGTTTTTAGAAGGGCAGAGATCTGTAGGCTCTATGGCCATGGAAAAATGAATAATCCAAGCAGCCGGTTGGCATGAAGAAGGGCAAATAACTAATTTCAGGACTGAATTCCATGTGCAAACTAGGATTATAACAGCATAAATAGTGAGAAACATTGTCAGTTCCAATGTCCAAAACATGGAAACAATGGAGATTCAAAGAGAAGTCCACCTGTCAACAAAGCTTCTATTATGTTTTCATCTTGAACTTCTGTTGTCCACTCCAGGTCAAAGATAAAGAACAGTAAGCATTGAATCTTTCCTGAATCTTCTGTTTAGTTTTTATCTGGCTGTGCTATTTGGTCCAGACTTTGGACTGGTCATAGAACCAGGTAGATCAAATATATTGCTCAGTCTACAAGATAAGCATTGCAGGCCTTATCTTTAGCAGCATCTGGATTCATCAAATCTGAGGTATGAAGAGCTGAAAAATAGAGCCTGTAAAAATGTCTTTCCACTGTGGGGGAAATACAGAAGGTGAAATTGCTGAAATCTTTTTCAGAGAGGAGGAAAAGAGACAAGTGAAGGCAGTGAGCTAAGGGAAACTGTGCAGTTGCATTTCAGCCAAAACCGGAAGCACCAGATCTTCAAGGAAATAAAAGAGAGAGAGATTATACCTGTCATTTCTTTATAATCAGTCTAAAGTAACTTGGAATAAATACTTAAATTCGTGTGCCTTGCCTAAGCTTTATTGAACCAATCTGTGGTAGGTTTTTGTAGATGTAGACACAATAATGGGAGAAGCAGAGCCTAATTTCCTAGCAGATCATTCTTAATGTGCAAAAAATGGGATTTTGATAGGAGAGGGGAGGGGAGGGGACGGGATGGGAGAGGAGAGGAGAGAGGACAGGAGAGGAGAGAGGAGAGGTCATAGTGTAAGTTCTCAGAAAGGCCTCTCTGAGAAAAATGTTCACAAAATATCACAAACCATGAACAGAACTCATTTTCAGAGTAAGACAATTACAAAGCAAAATCCAGGGTGCATAATGATAGTCAAGGCAATCACTACACAGTGAAATGACAATGGTCTAGGTAGGAAGCTTTGGTTAAAACATAGGCATATTTGCTTTCCAGATTTTCCATAGCAAAAGAATTATAAGTTGGTCAGAACTAGGGTTCCTGACCATGGCCTTGACCACAGAATAGCTGATATTTTGCTGGCAACTCTGGTTGGCATCTTCAAAGACAGGATAGTTTTTGTATAAAGTATAAAGACAGGAGCTCAATGCCTGCTCGGTTGCCTCTGACCATGCCAGCCACAGTTTATTTATGTTTACTTACATTTCAGACATCTTAGCCACCCATCACCATCAAAAAATCAGGAAATCTGTAGTCTGAACTAGGGGTCCCCAACCCCTGGTCCACGGATTGCCATGCAAGAGATGGGTGAGCGCACAAAGCTCCATTTGTGCATGTATCAGATTAGGTTGCGCTTGCGAAACCATCCCCTATCCCTGCTGCTATTGCCTTCCTCTGCCTGCTGCTGCCTGTCACTGCTGGTCCACGGAGCTGAAAAGATAGGGGACCACTGGTCTAGACCACCATCATTAAACCTAAAGCCTAATACTGCCCAAGAGCTACCATCCATGAAAGCACTATACCGGTATAAGTATGATGAGGTATGATAACTTTGCTTGACAAATTTAAGGTACCATATTTTTCGGACTAGAAGACGCACTTTTTTGTTTTGTCTTATAGGGGGAGAAAATGTCTGTGTGTCTTACAGATCAAATACTGTCGAAGCCCCACCCACCCACCAGCCATTTTTTGGGCCTCCGCACGTCCTGTTTTCAGGCCTTTTTTAAGCCTTATTCAGGCCTTATTTTGGCCCTTTTTCAAGGCTTTCTTTGGCCTGTTTTCTAGGCTTTTTGGCTGGCTGGGGGGCTTTTTCAGCCTGTTTTTGAGGCTTTTTTTGGCTCTTTTTTGAGGCTTTTTTCGGCCCATTTGCCAAAAAAAGCCTCAAAAATGGCCCCCAAAAGCCTCAAAAATGGCCCCAAAGAAGCTGAAAAAAAGGGCCAAAAAAACCCCCAAAATGGGCCAAAAAAAGCCTTGTAAATGGGCCAAAAAAAGCCCTGGAAACAGGCTGAAAAAAGACTGGAAAAGGGTTGAAAAAAGGCCCGACAAAAGGTAGGCCAAAAACCTTTTTTTATTGTTTTCCTCTTCTAAATTTACATGCATCTTATAGTCAGGTGCGTCTTATACAGTGGTGGGATTCAGCCAGTTGGCACCACTTCAGGAGAACCGGTTGTTAACTTTTTGAGCAGTTTGGCAAACTGGTTGTTGGAAAAAATCATTAGGGCAGAGAACCAGTTGTAAAATTACTTGAATCCCACCACTGGTCATATAGTCCAAAAAATACGGTAGTTCATACTAGATGAGATTGATTCATCAAATGGTTTCCTTGTATTTAAATATTGTTTCCTTTTCAAGTTGCATCAAGGGTAGTTAAGGACAGTGGAAAGAGGAAAGCCTAATTTTCTAGGCCTTGGCCAAGTAGCACTAAGTCTGTTGCCTTAATGGAAAGAATTAATTAGTTTGCATCAACATTTGCCACAGCTGCTGCCAGAGAAAATGATATGCAGCAATGCCCATTTTAAAAGCACTCTATAGGCTGCAAAACTTTCTGTGGATTGCCTTATTGGAGTCAAAAAAAATCTTATCTCAACATACGATGCCACAGGAAGAGAAATAAATGAAGGGAAACAGAATGATTAAATGCTTTGCAACTTTTGTTGCAATATTCAGGAAGTATACAATATTTTCTAATTCATCATACTCTGTATGTATTACTAGTAAATTAATGGGCTTCTGAAAAGAATTCATTACCTTTTTTCCACACACCAGTACTTGCAGATCATTTATTCATCTGTGTTGTCTAGTGTGACTAAAAACAGCTGTAATTACATTGTTAAACACTGATTAATAAACAACCCACATCACTAATAAAAAGAAACAAAAACAAAAAATAAACTTTTTTTTGCTTTAATCTGTTCTAAACCAATTTATTTAGAAAGTAATTATATATTTTCCCTTGAAATTCACTTCTTTACAAAGTGAGGACCAATTTGTGGCTTGTGTGCGCAAATTTTCTTCTGTATGGGACAGATAGAATAAATATTTCCCTGAGAATTAATATGGAACTTTATCAATATTTTATCATTATCTCATTATATTTCAGGCTCACATTTGCAAGCAAATTTGCTTATATTAAGGTAAGCTAATGCCATCATGAAAGCAGTATCTGTTCATTACAATTAACACTTTGAGGACTTCAGATCATCCATGTGGTTGATGTTATACAACTGATTCTATAACCACATTTTAATCTGGGTCTAATAAATGCTTAGAACAAAGAACTATAAAATGTGATAAGTCTGATCTGAAACTTAATTGTAATAGGTCCAGATAATCCATTTCTTCCAGAATTATAAGCCTTTCCACTAGGTACATCAGACAGGAAATACACCCACATGAACTAATTCTAATTTATTGTAAGGTTACATTGATAGAATCTTGCATGTCTGAAAATACAGGTTTTTTGCCATCTTCTTTATGTCCTTATAACTTGAGAGAGTCCATTCTGAACCTCTTTCTGCATCCATTATACAGCTACGGACATAGTCCTCTCTTATCAGATCATTTCCTGGACAGTAATTCTTCCCCTGATTTCCCAAAGCCATTTTCACATACCATTACAAGGGACCTTGGGAGATGTAGCCTACCAGTAACTACTCCAACAACTTTACCTAACAATGGACACAAAAAAAACCCCAACCTATCCAGAACCATTGAGTCCAACAATGGCTTCTTGGGGAATATGTACCATTGTCTCCTCCAACATCCATTAGAAATATCGGTATCAGTAATATTTAAATACTTTTCTAGAAGTAAATCTCACTAAACATGTTTTTCTTATTTTAGAAATATGTTCCAATGTTGGCTAATCAGACTTCTCATTAAGATACTGGAATTTTCTCTCTGTTGTACTGAACTTCTGGAAACCATTTTAAAGAAAGATTAGATTTTTCCCTTCTGTATAATTTACTTGCACTGCTGTGTGTTAATTGGTTTTATGTCCTTTGCACATCCAGTGGTGTTACTGTTAATTTGTTGGCCTTAGAAGTGATTAAATGATTAGTAGCAGTTGGAGTCTTATGTTCCTAGGCTTTACTTAGCTCAGGCCTTCTATTTATTTATTTAGATCCCGGATTTTAAAAAATGCTTGTTTATTGAAATATAACAATTAAGGTATTTAAGCATGTGCACACACACACACAAACATACACACACACGCCTAGTAAACTTTCACATAACAACTGAAATGTATGAAGGACAGAAAAATGAAATACGTAGAGAAGAACATGTAACTTAAACCCAGCAATTCACTTTTTGAAAAGAGCTTTTTCTTTCTATCTGTTAAAATATTGTTCTCCTTTAATTATCTCTCATCTATCTATCTATCTATCTATCTATCTATCTATCTATCTATCTATCATCTATCTAATGTATGTGGGAATATGGGTGTTTGTACGTGTGTGTATGACAAAGTATGATTTCCAGTGATTTTAAAAGATATCATCACAGCATATAAACAGATCACATAAATCATCTAACTCACAGCATTAAGCAAGAAAACCAGTTAAACACAGGTAGCTCTTCAGCTTCTCCTTAAAAATATCCAGAGGTGAGGAACCCACTGTTGTGTAGGTCATTGGGAAATTCCTCTTTATATTAGATAAAGAGGTAGTCCTCAACTTATTATCACAATTGAGCCCAAAATTTATGTTGCTAAGTGAGACATGTGTTAAGTGAATTTTGCTCCATTTTTCTTGCCATGGTTGTTAAGTGAATCATTGCGATTGTTAAGTTAGTAATGTGGTTGTTAAGTGAATCTGGCTTCTCCATGGATTTTGCTTATCAGAAGGTCATAAAAGTTGACCCCGGAACACAGCAATAGTCATAAATATGAGCCAGTTGCCAAACATCTAAAATTTGATATGATCGTGGGGATGCTATAATGGTCGTAAGTAAGTAAGTAAATGCCATAACTTTGAACAGTCATTAAATTAACTGTTGTAAGTTGAGGACTACCTGTAGTAGGCCAGCCCCACCAGCTTTTTCAGTAGAAGGACATAAATGCTCAAAACAAAGAATTGTAATTTGCTAGATATTTTTCATTTTTCCTGATCCCCTTCTCAATAAATGTGCGAGCCCTTGTATGTTAACTGAAAAACACATCTGTTTTACAATTAAATCTATAAATTCTACCCAGAGCTGGGTTAATGCTAACTGATGCCTTAAGCACATCCCGACCATGGTGGCCACAATGGAAGAAAATCTCTCACACTACAAGACAGAAACAAACATGATACGTGGCAGCATCTTCAAACCAAACTTTTAAACTGTAGTCAATTGCCTTGTTTTTTGTTCATTTGTTTTGTTTCTTATTAGCAATGCAGACTGAAGTTGAACTTGGCATGTAAGGATAATTACAAGAAATAAAACCCAATTAAATTTGAACGTGGAAGTGAAAGAGTTAAGGGCATGATAGCTGAGGGAGGGGAAGATTCTCTGATGCTCCTCTTCCTGTGGTGCCCTAAGACTGTGCTTCCTTTTGTTAATGGTTACTCCAGGGCTGTTTCTACCTATTCCTGTTTATCATAAAAACTTCATGGTCCAATTATAGCAGCCTCTGATTTTCTTTGGTGGAATAGCTTTTTAAAAAATGTGCTACCATACATAGTTTTACTCAAAGGTACATTTCATTGCTTGTTCCAGATAGTAAATGTTATTGAGTGATTAACTTGAAATTATACCATGAAAAGAAATGGACTGTGATCAGTTTACTAATATTGCTAGCGCTAGAAACAAGAGCAAGCTGAAAATTTTGCAGTAAAGGACGGGAGTTTGCATAAAAGCTTTCAGCAATATATAATTGCGATCTCCAATATATAGTTGGAGAAAGAGGTTCTGAGATTTATTGCTGCTCTAATCATAGAGGTGTTAGAATGGTATGACTGGCTCCCTATTTGAATACTCTAATGAAGGAGGATATAAATTTGCCTGCTTAATGCCTGCTTAATGAAGTAGATATAAGTAGTAAGTGCACAAGTATGCTTTACAATGCCTGATCCATGCTGCTCTATTTTGTTTGATGTACTACAAGAATTTGTAAGCACCCCAAAATATAAAACACAGTGTTGTTCTATCCATTGTCTTATAAAGAATGTGTGGCCCTTTTCGTTGAAAATGCCCATTTTTAATACTAATAACAACAGCAGTAGCAACAACAACAACAAATGGAGCCCCACTTTAACACCATTGGCACTGACAAATTCACCATCAATCAATTACAGAAGGCGGCTTTACTTGGAACAGTTTCCATCTTGTGAAGGTAACACAATCAAACATCCAGATCTGCCTATCCCACGACCTTGGTATGGACTCAATAGATAGACAAAAATGTCAAACCAAGTCTGAACATCTATCTGACTGTGATAGTAGTATTAGTAATAGTTGTTGTTGTTGTTGTTATTATTATTATTATTGGTACATCCTTTCTTGGTAGCCTCGTTTTTCTGGTTCTGCTTTGTAGTAGTATTTCATTACATTGCAGTTCTCTGACATGGTGTATTTCTGCCACTTCTCAGGTTGTTCATCTTCCAGTCGCTCTGCAGGCCCATGCCCTGGTTGCTCAGCTATGGGACCCATGGCCTGTAGCCCACTTGTCGACGGATGGCCAGGTTCCCCAACACCTGATGTGATCCTTGTTAACCCGGGCGACGACCGAGCCGGTATAGGCTTCATTCAGTTGTGTTTCACATGATTCATTGCATGGGTTGTTGGGTGCACTCAGTTCTGCTCTTTAACCTAGACCTCTCTGGCATGGTTGGACCTGCTGGTAATTTACACGACTGCCAGCACAGCTCTCAGCTTCATTGGAGCAGTTAAGCCCCCTGCCACATCAAGGCGGCACCCCATGGGTGCTGCCTTGACGAATACAGACTGTATTTGCCAGTCGAATACAGACTGACAAAGTTTTGGAACACAATACCCCAGATATCACAATTGTGAAGAAGAAAAAAATATGGATCGTCGACATTGCCATACCTGGTGACAACAGAATCGATGAGAAACAACTTGAAAAAATCACCAGATATCAGGACTTGAGACTCGAACTGCAAAGACTCTGGCATAAACCAGTGCAGGTGGTTCCAGTGGTACTCGGCATACTGGGTGCTGTGCCTAAAGACCTAGGCAAGCACTTAAAAACAATTGGCACTGACAAGATCACCATTGGTCAGCTGCAGAAGGCCACCTTACTGGGGTCTGCTCGCATAATCCGCCGATACATCACACAGTCCTAAACGCTTGGGAAGTGTTCGACTAGTGATTTGGGATACAAAATCCAGCATGGTCATCTCGTTTGCTGTGTATACTGTCATCATCATCATCATCATCATCATCATCATCATAATAACATCATCATCATCCACTAAAATTAATATTTGAATGAAATGGTTCAAAATCCTTCCTTTTTCCTCAAGTTAATTTTCCAAATTCTTTACAATCATTTTTTTATTTTTTAATTATTATTTTTTAGTCCTAGGAACTGACCATTTTGTGATCTGTTTCTTCAAAAAGATGGTTCTTAAGTAAAGTAAAACCCAAACTTGTTTTTATATAAAACAAGAAGCCATTAATTAAAATGACTTGAATAATATCCTCTTTCATCACCAAAGTGTTTTCCACTCCTTTCTCAATAATTTCATAGTTAGAAAGTTTAAAACAAGGTATTTTTTTATTGCCCAGCTGATCCAATCTGGCTAGTAGATGCACTCTGGGTTCCTTTGATTAAACAATGGCATCTCTTAGGATCCCAGAACACCTTCTCTATGCCAATGTCTGCCCCCTGGAATAAGGCTTCTCCCCACCCTGAGGTCCAGATGGCCCCCACCATGCTGGTGATGATGGCTTCCCCAGATGCCAGCTCAGACAATGAAGAGCCAGTTCTGAGGACTTTGGAGGAGCATTGGGATGTTGCTAAGGGCCCTGAGCCAGGAGTGAAGGGGCCAAGCACAGCAGAGGGGTTGCTGGAGAGGTGACTGGATGAACAGCCGGCTGAAGAAGGAAAAGAAGAGGGGCAGCTGAAGCTGGAGAAGTCAGAGGCTCCACTAGAAGCACAGGGAAGAGAAGATGCAACATCTGGATCTGGCCAGCAGGGAGGTGCCTCTTCCTGATCCTGGACAAGCATGGCTGAGAGAAGGCAGAACAACAGAGATCAGTGAGGCTACTTGCGAGAGGGCAGCCTTGCTCTCTTGATGAGCTGCACCAGTGGGCATCTATTTAATCAGAAGAATGGAGTTGGGGGTTGATGGAAACAACTGCCCATTCTCTTGTCGTGTGCATGTTTCATCTTTGTGCTCTTGGTTTCCTCATGCTAAGATTGACTGTGTGTTTGTACCTTTGATTTGGTTGGGGATTCTGAATCTTTACCTTGGACTTCAGAGTGGATTTGAACTGTGGACTTGCATTTATTTTGGCCTTTGAAGTCTTGCACCTTGATGGAGCAGTCTTAGATTTCCTAGGACTACGCAAGTGGGTGCAGGTGGGGTTTTGGGGGTTCATATTAGGGGCTTAGACTTTCAATAAAGCCCTTTAAAACCTACCCCCTGAGATACGCACGATATCAGACCTCCGGACTTTGCGTCAGGCCCTGAAAACGCACTTATTCCATCTAGCAGGGCTGGCTTGATCCCGTCCTCCCAGTTTGAATTTGGTTTTAATTGGGTTGTTTTTAAATTGCTGGGCCGAAATTGTTTAATGTCTTATAAATTGTTTTTAAATTTTATATGTTATGTTTTTATCTTGGCTGTGCACTGCCCTGAGTCCCGCAGGACAAGGGCGGTATAAAAACTATAATAATAATAATAATAATAATAATAATAATAATAATAATAATAATACTATTCGACCAAAACAGGACACTGGTCTTTTGAAAGGACTCTAAGACTTGGATCTTCACTCAGGCCTTTGCAAAATGTGATTGAAGCCCTCTTCTTTTTCTTTGTTCCCATCTAGGTTATCTCTGAGGCGGTGGGCGGGGCCTCCTGCTGGTTTTAATACCGGTTCTTGTGAACTGGTCTGAACCAGGGGCATCCCACCACTGCTTAACATGTTCTCACATTATGTACAATGAATTATAATTTAATTGTGGTATACTTTTTCACAGAGGTTTGTATGCCAGTCAACTGCAAGATAGGTTTGTATTCCTGACACCAGCTGGAGCTGTATTCTCAGTAGAAGATAATTTCTCCTACAGCAAGTACATTCATGTATAGGAAGTGTGTGAAGCTATGGATTATACATTTATGGATAGTGTGCCAGTGCCAAATCCCATACTTCGTTGGAGCTCTTTCTTAGATTCTTGCCTTAAGCAGAGACTTGTTAAATTTTGGAGAGGTCAAAGGGCCCCATTTTCCTTCTATCCTCCACACATTTGCTTCTCAATGGACTTTACAACAATTTCTCTTTCTGGCCAGAAGTATGCAAAAAAAAAAATAGTTCTGAATAATTTGCAAGTTTTATTTTCTCTTTCTAAAACTTTTGGGATCAGTAACCCATTTAAAATATTGTATACAAGTAAATGGTTTTCAGGTGGCCAATGACTAGGTACCTACTTAACCAAAAGGGAATCTGGTGAACCAATAATGATATTCACAAGTATTCCTTGCTGGTTCAAAGATGTTCACTATCATTGCAGTTTTATCATCATCATTTTCGGAACAGATTGGCATACATTGAAATAAAGCACAGCTTACACCTTTTTTATCTTTTTAAAATAGCTCTAAAACTTGTCCAAAAGCTTTACTGGGAATAAAGATTCTGCTCCATTACTTTGGAGAAGACATTCTCTTAGAGATGTTTTTCAACATTGGGTTCTAGGATTCTATCATAAGGTGATACTGAATTTTCTACTTTCTAGCTTACCTCAATATCATCATCATCATCATTATCAACATCATCATCATCATCATTTGAGCCATTGTCCAGTCACTGCAGGATGTAGGGCATTTTCACATGTTTCTAACTTACATGATCCTGAGCTCTCTTTTGTCAATTGGGACTACAATACTTGCCGATGTTGTCAATCCATCTTGTTTTATGGATCCCACTTTTTATCAAGTGGGATCCATTCTATGACTGCCTTGATTTACTTACCATCAGTTCTTGCTATGTGACCCTCCCATTTGCATTTTAATTCCTTTACTCTCTTGATGATATAATATATTTTTGTTTGTTCTCCATACTTCTATTTAATTTTAATTAAAAAAAACCTTTAAGGCAGAGGAGGGGTGAGAGATGGGAGACAACACCATGTCCATAGGTTTACTGATTAAATAATCCATATCAGGTTTATTTATTTATCATTAATAACTATTAATAAAGATAAAAGATAAGGGTTTCCTGGCAGAGCAATTAAAATGCTGGGCTTGTCAGTTAGAAAGTTGGCAGCCGAGGTTCAAGACCCAAGTACCAAGTGACAGGGTGAGCTCCTCTCCTACCAAACTAGCAGTTTGGAAGCATGCAAATGCGAATAGATAAATAACTATTAATAATGCAAGGGGATAAATAATAGCAGATAATGGTAATGTGAAATTACTGTTACTATTTGGAGACACCCTGCAAGAGACCTTAGAGCAGTCCCCTCCATCTGTAAGTAATCCTAAATAATCCCTCAGCAGTTTTATCAACCATAAAATTAATGATTTGCAAAATCCGTGTATTGACAAAATTTTCATCTGTCAATTCCTACAGGCCGCACTCCTTGGATTTTCATATACAATATAATATGCAGGGCCTTTATTAGAATTAGAATTATTTATTGGCCAAGGGTGATTAGACACACAAGGAATTTGTCTCCGGTGCATGAGCTCTCAGTGTACATACAACAATAGTGATAGATCATGATCATAGTCATTGTAAAAATACATTCATCATAAAACATTAGGTACAACATTAGATACATATGTATATGTGTGTGTATGTGTGTATAATATATCATCTAGCTAGCTAGTATTTCAACTAAAGCTGTCTTTTGCAATTGTTTGGTGTAGATTTTGTCAATAATAACAACCAATGTGGTTCAAGGAATACTCCGGGTGTTGCTGTTGTTATTCATTAAACATGAAACTGAGTCAACTGACCATTTAAAAATGTATCATAAATATCATTAACTGGCAGTATCTTCTTAAAATGTACAATGTTCCGAGTAGCACAGTTTTTTGCAGTTCCGCTGGTGTTTTGCAGGAAGCTGCAATTTCTTGATGTATTTTATAAAATTCTTGGACATGGTACCAAGTGTCCCGATGGCAATGGGTATCACGGTTAGGCGATTATGGATGCTTCATTCATAGTTTCAATGGCCAGGTTGCAATATGTTGTGATTTTTTTCCAGTTCTTTTTCTTCGACTCTGGCGCCTCCTGGTACAGTGATATCAATAAATTGTATGCTTCAGTTTTCGACAACTGTGATATCTGGTGTGTTGTGTTCCAAATGACAATCTGTCTATTTAAAAGTCCCACAAGATCTTCACTTTCCCATTTTCGACAACTATCTCCACTATATGTTCCCATGACTTTTCAGATACAGGTAAGTCATATTTTTTACATAATGACTAGTGGATTAATTTAGCAACTTGGTCATGTGATGATGATGATGATGATCATCATCATCATCTTTTTTAATGGAATACTGGTCAAGGAGAAGCAGGATCAGCCCTATCATTAGCAGAGTAAAATGACCATCCTAGGTGGCTGTTTCTGGATACCCTGAAAAAACAGGGAAATCACTACTTAATTTATCACTATTACATTTTTGCTGCAAGGAACTGGGAGAGCTATGTATGGACTTTATTATTACCTGAGGTATCAAAATAATTGCAATGTACCTAGACTACTGCGGTGCAACATTTGATGAGAAGCAGCCAAATGTTCCTTCGCGCACACAAAACGACTGAATAAGGGGATTTCTACCTAGGCATCAGCGATTAGGAGGACCTTTAAACATGCTATTCAGGATGTGCACTTTTTATATAATTAACGCAAAAGCAGCCTGACAGATTTCATCCATCTTTAGGTAGAAAGAATAGAGTTCAGCTTCCCTTGGAAAGATACTATGAGCAACATATTGGCAGTATTTCTATTGCAATCCATTGCAAATGAAGTTTATTGCTATCCAGACACCATTATTTTAAGTGCAAGAATGTTTTTATTACTCTGTAATATGTGCAAAGGTTTTTAATTTTTTTTTTGTAAAAAAGTCAACTGACTTCCTGAGTGATTGCGGTAGAATGAAGTTAAGAGTCATAAAATTCCATTTAAACCCTGTAGATTATAAAAAACATTACAGTTTTATTAACAGTCTTATGGCTTTGACATATTGTGTAATAAAAGATCAATGTGATAAGATGATTAGGCACCTTATGTTACTTTATTTAGGTGAATAAGTAAAGAATACTCAAAACTTACACAGGGGTGGGAAATTAAATGACTAATTGGCAGCCCATAAAGTTTTCCACTTAGGTATTGTTTTTATGTTGCAGTTGTTATTTCTTTTGGCACTTTCTTTTTCTATTAAGTAGCACTTTCTTCTACTTTGGGCAGGAAAATATTTTTGGATAAAATGATTTACCTTAAGTAGACTTAGAGTAGAGCTTTTCATATTTCTTAGCATCAGATTCACATGCCAGTAAATAAAGCTGAAGAAAGAGAAATTGTCCATCGATAAAGACCAGGCTGCAGAGATTCTCATTAATCTTCTATTTTTTTTTTCTGTCATCCATCTTTAAAGTGTTTTGCCTTGTAAAGTAATCATGATCAAAGCAAGGGCACTCTAGCCTTCTCCAAAACATGATTCCCAGCCAGATCCTAACTGGTGAAGCAAATACAGGCAAAATAAGGGAGGCAGGTGTATAGAACCTGGAAATACAGGGGCCTTCATAAGGCTTTAAAGAAACCAAATCTGGTCATGATCAGCTAGAGAACTAGCCTAGAGAATCACATCATGATGGGAGCAGAGCTGCCAGGTGGTGAATGAGCACAGGAAGAGAGGCTGAGGACATACTGATTAGGGTGTCCAGAAGAGGGCAGCAAAGATAGGAAAAAACAAATTCTTTGCCGACCTCTACTGGTCCTAAGGAAATTTGCAGCTAAGATATAGTAGCCCTACTACTGATAAAAAATGGAGGGTGTCCTTCCACTCCATTAGATCACTATGAACCCTTAATATTTCCATTCCTCTGAAAAGTAATAATTGTGTGGAATTTTCTACTCTCTTGAAAGTAGCCATTGCATCTTTAATTGGGGGAATCAAAGACCCAATTTAAAAGATTTGCTTTAGATCCCAAAGAGGTCTGTTTATTTCCCTCATTCTAACAAAAGTTTTCATTTGCTATTAAACAGTTTTAACTGGCTCCTTATCATGAAAGGGAGAAGTATTGTTTGCTTCAGCTGGTATTAGAAACTCTAAGAGAGGAACTGGTATATAAGGACAATTGAAGACTATATGAATAATGATACTTCAATCTGTACAGTAAACAACAAAACTTTGATTTAACTGTTTTTGTGTGTAAATACACACACACACACAGAACAGCACATATATGAAGCACATTGCATACACACACATATATACACATACATACAGTGTTTCTTCGAAAACATGACCCACCCCAGTAATAAGCCTAATATTACCACTACCCCAAAAATAAGCCTGGGGGGATGGGCATGGCCAGACTGAGTGGTGGCACGGAGGGGCAACAGTCCAGCTGCAGCCCGCTGGCCCCTTGAGGCAGCGCAAATACTGCTTTTGCCCTTCTCTTTCTGGGCACAGCATTTCTGCTTGTTGGGCCGCTTCCCTGGCAGCTCTATAGCCAGCTGCTTTGCTTTTTCCCTCTTTTTGGGAGGCTTGCGGGGAGCTTTTTGGTGAACAGGAGGAAAATGGGGAGGGGGATTTTCCTGCCTGCCATCCTTCCCTCAGTCCGTTTGCCAAAAAACCTCCATTCCGAATGCTGAAAGCTCGGAATGGAGGTAACGGTGCATCCATGGCGCATCCAACTTACCGAGTCTGGCCTGCTGCACCTCAAAAAAAGTAAGACCGCCTCGAAAATAAGCCCAAGTGCTTATTTTCAAGTCTAAAAGAAAATAGGACTTGGTCTTATTTTCTGAAAAATATGGTATATATACATACATAGACATGTACATAAACATACACACACACACATAGTGATATTTTCTTTGGTTGCTATGGAAATTTAATGAAGTAGCTTAAAATCAGCTATGTATATCAGAAGAATGTTTAAAAACAGGGTTAGCAATTGGTAGGTATACATAAAAGGCAAAAAACAAAGCAACTAAATGAATATGTGGACTTTTTTTGAACATACACAAACTTGGGTAAATTGGTGAGAAATTTTAACATATGAACGTTCCAGTAGAAAGATAATACTGTGTGATCTGTATCAGGGAATTAACACTGAAAGAAGTAAAAAGGTCTTTGATTATAGACATACTTTTGTATATTTTGTTGTGTGGAAATGAAAGTTGGGTATGTGAGAAAAAAACATAAGAAATAGGTTAAATGGAGTGATGATGGGTTACCTAAGTATGTGTAGCAAACAAAAAGTGATAGGATCAAAAAATTGATGGATGGATGGATGGATGGATGGATAGATGGATATGGATTAAATGCAAAAGTGACCAGAATGGATGAAATACATTGAAAAGATTACTCACATAAAAAGAATCAATGAGGATCAAGTCACAAAAAATAAATATATGAAGAAAAAATGAAGAGAAATACTGAAAAAACCTTGATTGGATTAAGTTGTCGATATGTTCAAAAAGATTTTTTTTAAAAAAAGGCAATATATGAAAGACTGTGTGGCTGCAGAGTTAGCAAGGATGATTTGCAAAGATACAAAGTTATGGAGCTATCGAGAATGATGTTGGTGGTGACAGCATTTAGCTATGACTCCTTGCCCCTTTTTAAAAATCTTGTGCCTTTAATTTTTTGACCTACTATTCCTTATATCTTGCCTGCACTGTGCATAATGTTACTCATCTTGAAAGGAAATTATTAATATGAAGAGTATGAATCAATAGATACAATATAATTAAATGATTTCTTAAAAATAAGGCCCTTAGAATAATCTAATCTGTAGGACAGGTTCCTGTGGACTTGTATTTCTGTTGAAACAGGACAGTTTAACATTCTGTGAGAGAATTCAGACTGAAGAGTTCATTCATGAGGGAGCTGCTCAAAATAGAACAGAAAAAAATCTTGATGCAAATAAGAGACAAGTTCAGAAGAGCTTAAAAAGAGCTCAGTGCTTTCCAAGACACTGAGAGGCTAAGCTTCAAGCCCCAAAAGACTAACTCAAGAACGCAGAACAAGGTTGGCCCAAAAAATTACAAGAGAGATGCAGTTCAAGTAATAAAATCTGTTCTGTCCCTAAGAGAAGATGAAAGCAAAATTTAGGCACAAAACCCCAAAATAATCATTTAAAAGTGCCACCAAAATCCAAGAGTGACCCAAATAAAAATGAAATGTAGAAAAAGAAAATGAAAAACTAGAGAGCTCTTATCATGAAAGGTGATTGCTATTGATTTACTGATACCCCTGAAGTTTCTTGCTTTCTAACTTGTCCTTATTCTCAGTTATCTCATTAACATTTTGTTTAGAGATTGTTTAATGACATCTCAGAGAAAATTTTAAACGGTTTATAGGAATTGATAAGTTTTCTCCTTCTAGAACTAGTCCTCACTTAACGATGATAGTCGCTACCAGAATTTCTGTCGCTATGGGATGAGGTCAGTAAGTGTGATGTTATGTGACGTTGCTTAGTGATGGCAATGTCAGCAACCCGTTGCTCTTGTTGAGCAAGGATCATGTGAATGAAAGCCTCACATGATCAGGTTTGTGATTTCCTGCCAACTTCCCATGAACAAAGTCAATTAGGAAGTTGCAAATCCTAGTCACAACAAGCTGTTCCTTAGGGAGATTGCAAGCAGGCTGATAAGACAGGTGAGTCCTATAGAGTACAGGAGAGTAAGGGAGGGGCTGCAGTGGTATGAGCACAATAAGCCAGGATGTGTGGTAGGAGCAGGAACAACTCAACATAGCAACTTGTGACCTTCCATGTCCACTTCCCCACTGACTTTTCTTGTGGGAAGCCAGCAGGAGAGGTTGCAAATGGCAATTGTGTGACTGCAGGACACTGCAACTTTCATAAGTACAAGGTTGCCAAGCACTCAGATCATGACTATATGATAAAATGGGAGTGCTGGGATGGCCATAACTTGATGGCTCAGTCATAAATAGCATTTATCATCATAATTTCAAACTGTTGCTGAACAAGTGATCAGCAAGCGAAGACTACTTGTATCAAGTAATCTACAGATCTAGGCTGTTTGGTATCTTCTGTATATACTGTCCTTTGCCTTGACTTGGCATCTATCTCGGGCTCCTTTTCTATTTTCCTTGCATTCCAGAATTTAAACAAATGTCTGCACTCAAGAAAAAGAAAAGAAAATCTTGTGCATCAACCCATGTTTATTCAGATAATATAAATGAAACACCCAAGCAGGTAAGGTTGCTCGAGACATGGGAACTGTTATTACAGAGTGCCATTTCTATGGAAGCCCTGTGCCCTGGGAAAGTGTGGTGCTGGAAAATGTGGTCTAGTACCACAACTTAAATTGTTAGAGAAAGAAATCAGTGGTTCTGTAGATGTTGATGAACTATAATCCTGACATTCCAGTTCAGAAATGTGACAAATGGGAAATGAAGGTGGGATTTGTAGTTCAGCAACACCTCGGAGAGTTTAGTTTCCCCAATCTATTCTGTAGTCTGCCTCAGAATAGAGACAGATCTTTTTCAATCGACTTTCACCACTGAATAAGTCTGTAACAAGTAATAAGGTAGAAGGATGGTTAAATATGGTGCATAGAGATAATCCTTCCACGTGAGTAGCAACTTCAGTACCTCTGAATTTTGGAATGTGTTCCCAGTTAGCCGCAGAAAAGAAGTCATGGAATAAACTACTCAGCTGGAATGGGAACAAATCCCTTCTCGCCATCTGTTACAGATTTTTGTTACTGTTGTTTGGATGATAGATTCTGTGTTATGTTAAATGTCTGTGTTTTGAAATATTGTTAAAACAGTGCAAATATTTTCATGACCCACAATAGTCAAGGAAGCTTATTATTCCCTTTGAACCTATAGTTTAACCCCATTCGGAAAATTATCCATAATTATTATTACACAAAAATAAGGATTCAATTTGTGTATTTATAAAACATTATTTTTTTAAAAAATATTAGAGTACTGTATATATGAAATTGTATGTACTACAAATTGCATTATTAAATGTTAGTTGTTTTAAATGTTTTAACATTTCTTTATCTTTTTCTTTATTTTAGTAATGCATGAATTAAATAGTTACGTAACTACTTATAATGATATAAAAAGACACTATTACATTATATATAGAATGTTGGTCCATTCTCTTCCAGTCATATTTATATTTATGCTTAATTTATGCTTAGAAACAACCATTGTTTCTAATGGTTGTTTGGCCTTGTTTTTAACTGTTTAATTTACTTACACTATACCAGCCAGAGTCATGTTTATGAAATGGATAGCTATATAAATTTGTTTTTTAAAATATATTTTCTTAAAGATTTTTGAAAAGGAAATAAAAAACCAATAAAAACTAATATAAAAGGGGGGAAAAAGAAATCAAAGGGAAAGCTAAAAGTGCAAGAAAGAAAAAAGAAAAAAATACAAGAGAAAGAAAGAATACAAAGTGTTAGCTTCTGATCTTTACAGCACTTATAAGTATAATTATAACTTTACCTCTTACTCTATGGTAATAGAATAACTCTCTCCTGTCATATCACCAGAATCATAAATCATCAGTTCATTTTTTTTTAATGCAAGAAGTCACTAAGGGATAATGGCAGCAGGATAGGATAGGATAGGATAGGAGAAAAGGAAAATGAAAGGAAAGGAAAGGAAAGGAAAGGAAAGGAAAGGAAAGGAAAGGAAAGGAAAGGAAAGGAAAGGAAAGAAGGACATTAACCTAGTATGTATTGTTTGTGTGTTTTGTCTGCGCTTGTGTGTGAGAAAGAGAGAGAATAAAAACTATATGATGAAACGGTTTTTTTTAAATGAGAAAAAAGCAAAAGGTATATAGAATATGAAACAGAGTTTTGGTTTCTACTGCTTGTTTTTCCTTTGCAACCTCTTCCATGAAAAAATACCAATTAAAGAATAAGAAAAGTTATCTCAATACCTGTGATCCTAACTTAATTCTCTTTTACTCTTCCCTCCCAACACATACATGTTGCTTTTAAAATAAATAAAGATAGCTGCTCTCTGGATCCTCAACCCTAGTTTAGTCCACTCTGAGATTATCTATGAAATTTTATTTTATTTCAGATAACGATCCTAAGGAGGTAAAATTTCTAAATTATCCTGATATGGAATCCTTTATCCCTTTGAGACTTTTATATAAAATATATGAAGAGGTGAAAGAAAATAAGATGCATTCTCAGGGGAAAAAAAGCAAAAATAAGTTTTAAGGGGCCTCCGTTTTCTTGAATAAATGGTGCTGGAAGAAGAATGATGGAATTTAGCCAGGATAGGTCAGGTATTTTGCCTCATTACACTATGATTTTGCCAATTAATATCAAGATAATCTATTTAACTTAATAACTGCTTATAATGTCTGTGTAGTTTAAATGTATGTGACATTTGTAAGTGTCTGTTTATAGGAAACCAGTTTGTTTATTTTCCAAGCATACACAAAAGCAGAGGGAAAGCTCCATAGGTCACTTTCAACCATCCATATCTTTTATGTTTTTTTTTTAAAAAAGATATAATCAGTAATTACTGTGATTGCTATTTAACAGCGTGATGGAAAAGGTCGCTCTTGAAACTGGCCATGCTGTGTGATAATAGAAGGACAGATTGAGTATGGTTATGAAACCATAACTTATAGTTCAGGATAAATAGCTCAACCTAGCACCCAGTGACTAATTTGAAGCATCAGCATTGTGCCTGATTTAAAAGGACTTTAGCCACTTGTCCTGCTTTGCAAAATGTTTGTATACAGTGTATACAATATAGTGTGTGTGTATTAACTAAATTCTATCATGTGGCCCATTATAAAAAACAAATCTCTCCATTTAAGATTCTCATACTTTTTTTATCCATATATATAATCAGCCCCTTTTAAGGATTTATCTACTTAAGAGCAAACCCTGCAAAAGTAAACATACTGTATTACAGAAATACTGCCTTAAAAATAAAAGATATTGGTTTTAATCTGATGGAGAGTTACAGTAGTTATGAACACTATCATCCTTAGCTGGGAATCAACCTATGCTTAGGATTGCCAAAGTCATTTGTATACCTTCAGTGAGATACACAATGAAAATCCTAAATATATTTACTCATGTATAATTCTCATTGATTTTCAGTAGAAATTATATTAAGGGAATGTGCTTGATATCAGCCTGTACTTTTTAATCTAACTTGAAATGGATTAAAGCAACATATTAAAAAGCAGTAGAAACTGATTTTGGAATATATAAGGATAAAATGTCTTTTAAACAGAGCTATTCAGCAAAATGACTAAAGGTGATAGAGACATGCAAAACTATTTATGCACTGATGTTCGAATTATTTAAACTTCAAGATTTTGCCTATTATCTGACGAAGAGCACTGTATTCCACAGTGAGTGAACCATTTCCATGTATTGGGAATTAATCTGATGGAATAGATCTTGGCTATGGGATATGAGTCTCAAATCTATATTTCCATTCTGTTCTTATATATGTATCCTTTATTTCATCCAATGCTGGGCAATAATGAGAGACAATATTTTGCTAAGTCTGTGGTTAGATTCATATATACATGGTTGAATTGCTTTTAAGCATAATAAACAAACCTCAGCCATTGTTGTTGTTTATTAACTATGCTGCATTTTATGTTGAAACTGAGTCACTAAACCTTGTTGGGATATCCCTTACATAGTGTAGGCCCAGCTACTATTTCGAAATGAGTAGAAAAGGATATCATAATGTTTTGCACCATTTGCAGGCATATATTCCTTCCTCTACCTAAAATCCTAACTTTCTTCCAATTTTTGAAATCATGAAATTATCTATGTTATGCTTGTACTTTATAAACAATTCCTTATTGTAAAAATGTCATTATTCCAATTTTATCTGGCCCTTTAGTCCATTTATAGCTTTCTAAGATCAAAATATTATGTAACTTTTTGCTGTTTATTTCATATTCTTTAAATTTTTAAGATTATGATTAATTTTTGTGGGGTTTAGGATTAAAGGCCAGCTTACCCAGCATTTTAAAATTTATCATTCTGAGGGTCCCCAACAGCTTAAAAGTAGTAAATGAGCAATTTCTGAAAGTGATTAGAAAGTGAGGCTTGAGAATCTAGAGTCCTTTAAGAGTATCTCCTGTGGTTGCAAGCAAGATTTGTTTTGTGTTATTATTTTATTTTATTATTTTATTGTTCTATTCTATTCTACTCTACTCTACTGTACTCTAAACTACCCTACCCTACCCTACCCTACTCTACTCTACTCTACTCTACTCTACTCTACTCTACTTCCACCCATCTCAACAAAGTGACTCTAATCCCATTATCTCTCAGCACTCAAACCTGCGGAAAACTGTTATTCTGCAGTCTCCCAATGGGGAACAGTCTTCCAGGGCACATGTGGCCCAGATCCACTTTTGCACAGCTGTTTTCAGTTTGCTATACCTAACCCAGAAGTTCTAGTAGAAAAGTTTTCAAGATACAGAAGTTTCAGCCTTTCCTAATATAGCACACTTAATATGTGTTGGGACTACAAATCTTGGAATTTCTCCAACTGAACTGAACAACCATTTTGCTGTAATTCATGGAAGTGTAACTCCAAGTCATGTGGAGGTCACCAAGTTAAAAAAGGCTGCATGAGAGCATACAAAAATGATTTTGAGCTACATGGAAATAAGATGAGGCTTAAGCTCTGTCTTTCTATCTTACTCTGATTACTGAGATATTTTTGCTTCTTTTCATCACTGTGTAAACAACACATATGATTAGCATATTCTCCACTCCAGCCATCTTAATGTGTTACTGAAAATACTGAATCACATGAACATCACCGTAGCCCTTTCGCACTTAATCGTTCCTGCCAACAGGAATGACAATGAGTCATTAGCAATTAGAGAGAGAAAATAATTTGTGCTGTGCAATTTATTAGATGGGCTTTACTTTTTTATATTGCATTTACAATTTTTCCGTTATCTGTGGGAGAAACACAGGTGTCATTTAGAGTTATCCACTGAACAATCTCTTGGATTTCCAATGTTTATAACCTGTGATGCAATTCAGACAAATGTTTAGACAAAGCAAAACAACCTGAACTGTGATCATCTTAACACTAATAATTGTTTTGTGCTGTTGGTTAACCCATTATACTCATGATAGAGCCCAGTAAAATTAAATGATTTCCAAGGCCAAATACTTGTGAGTAAATCCTTCTGAATGTAGAGAGATTTATTTTAGAGTACACATATATAGGTAATACTTGCTGCAGAAATTGTTCTGGGGAAGTAATAGTCGAGAAACTAAAATATGGACCAAGAAGCTCTCATCCTTGTAATATTTCATCTTTCAAATCTTACTTATCTTAGTACTACAGGTACAGTTTAAAATCTCAGACTTGTGAAAAAAAGTGATTTTTAAAATGCATTAAAATATAAATGAAAAATACACAAAAAAAGCAGACACCACATTTAAGTATTGAACTTTAAACAGTAGCTATTTAACTGGGGGGGGGGGGGGGAAGAAACTATCCAAACATAAGCTTACTTGATATTTGAGAAATGAAGCTCTGTAACATGCATATACTGAGAACAATATATCCCAAAATTCTCTGACAATCATTTCAGCAATTGTGTATTGAAGTTCAATAATGTGGGCACAAAAACAATCCATGTGAGCTGCCATGGCTCAATGGCCAAGTTGCCTTTGAAGCAACCCTAAAGAATGGATCGGAAATGACATAAAATGATCCTCATGTTCCTATGTCTCCCAGGTGAACCACAAAGAGGCAATGCAGTCCTTGGTGATGAACATTACTGAGAGATTAATAAAGTCATCTGCAATCTGGCGCTTCCCAGCATTGACATCTAAGCAATTTGGATAATATTGCACAATAAAATAGATGAGGATGAGAACGATTTCTTCAGGCTCTAGAAATCCTTATTGCAAAATGTGTTGAAGGATTGATGGGAAAAGGAGTGAAAAATCTTCTAGATTCATTCAGGCAAACCAAGCAAACCCCCACCCTGAAATCCTTCTGTTTTACTACATAATTTTACCTCAGCTGCTAGGCCTAGTGCTATTTGTATTTTGCATTAACTCACTAAATCACAATGAAAATATCATGTAGTACCATAATAAATGCTTTTCAAATGTCAGGGTGGGCTACGTTAAATCCTATGCTTAATCCTTGTGAATTCAGTGGGAGCATGTGTGTGCATTTGGGAAATATAGAGCAGAAATATCCATTGAACTCTATGGGAACTTGCTTTAAAATGTAATATATTAAGAACTGCACTCTATTAGCTTTTTTAGTATTATACTTTATCTGCAAAACCTAATATTGATTATCCTGTAAGTTCTGAGGCTCAACTTGAACTTTTTATTGTGGCTCATTCTACCAAAGTCATTAAAGCATTTTAAATTGCTTTTTTTTAATATATTGGTTAAAACATCACATTTAAATGTTATATCTTCATCCTAGAACAAAATATTTGTTGACTGCAGGAACTTTAAGTTCAATGAATGTGGCTTTAGGCATCAAGGGAAACAAATGAAATGAATGAATACAAAAAAGAATGATCAGACTGTTATTTTCTGCTGCTTTTAAAATATTCTGTATAGGAGTATAGAAAAAAAAATGTACCTTTAATCTCTATAAAAGGAACAAAGGTATAAATTCAAATCAACAATGTATGGGAGGAAAAAAAAACTTTCCAAACTTTCCCCCATTCCCTTTACAGCCCCCTAATTTACAGCCCCTTAAACCAGGAGGATCTCTTCTGGGTCACTTGTCCCTCCCACATTCCTGCTGCAGATAAACTTCATTTTATTAGACTTGGTTGTGTCTCATTGTTTTATCTCACAAGATCACTCCCATATGCCATTACACAATGTAATCCTGACTATGTTTTCCAGCTTCAGTTCAAAACTGGAGCCATTCTCCAGAATCTTCTTCCAATATAGTCACAAACGTAACTACAACTAGCTGCACTACCTGGCACGGTCCTTCCCGTCTAGCATCTGGTTGCTGGTCTGGAAAGCCACCTCGTCCTGAGTTTCCAGCTGCCATGTTCTCTTCTAGTTGGCAGTTGCTGTTTTGGGTTTTGTTTTGTTTTTTTTGTTCATTGTTTAATCTTGCTGTTGGTTGTCGTCAAACCTAGAAATGCTTGCTCCATTCAATTGTTTTATCTTCTAGTGGGCACCTTTTCAGTTTCTTCTTAAGATGGACTAAGCCTCCTTCTCTTTCTTTCCTATCACATGTCCACAATACTGCAAAACCCCCTTTGCTTAATTTTTTAAAGCATTTTGTACAAAGTTGAACTATCGGTTTCTCTTGACTGCAAAATTTCAAGACTATAGAGAAAGATCGAAAGAGCAGTCAACTGCACCCTTTACCTGGTAGCATCAGATCTACCATAAGGAGCAAAATGGAGGGGAACAAAAAGAAAGGGACTATTTTAGTATTGAAGGAACTAAAATGGGAAGATGTGGACGGGTGAAGACTTCTATAATTGCAAGTATCTCCGAAAGCAATGGAAAGGCATGCAGACTTGTGAGAAACAGGGCCACTTGCTCGAATAATCTTGGGATCAGGTTAGTTACAGGACCATTTCTCCCCAATTGTTTCTACTCAGTCCATTGGACCGAGTAAGGAGGGGCATACTCCGTATATCACTGGCTAATGAAAATCAACTGCCAGGGTCCAGAATGACAGCCTTTTCTGATATAGAGCCCTCATTGTATAACACCATCCCTCTGAAATTAGGGTAATCTTAAACCTGATGGCCTTCCTTAAGGCCATGAAAATTTGGTTGTCTGCCTGGTCTTGGGGCTCTGGGTGTGTAGTAGAGCCCATCTCTTGGCTTTGTTGAGTTAGAAGAAATATCCTTCTGGGTTCAGCTCCAAGTGAGGAAAAAGACACTGGAAACATGGAGACTGCTTGGAAAGATGCTTTAATGGTGGACAGGATCACATGGTTTGAGTTCCTGAACAGAAAATGGCGGAGATGCTGCAAGTCCCCAGGTTTTATGCCCTCTCTGGCTTTGAACTTCCTGGGGCCCAGAAAGGGTATCCTGATTGGTTGTCAGAGTCCCAGGGGGTGGGGGATTTATTTATTTATTTGTTTGTTTGTTTTTTTGTTTGTTTGATTGATTTATATGCCACCTTCTCCAGAGACTCGGGGCGGCTTACAATGCTTTTAAGCAATAGCCTTCATACTTTTGTATATACCTGCTTAGTAGGGCTTAGTTTTAGCTAGCGTTGCTGGCTGATGTAATTTTCCCAGGTGCCATGTGGTGAGTTTCTGTTACTAAATGGGTCCTATTGTGTTGCAGATGATGGTCCATTGACAAAGATGGGAGGGAATTGAGTTTCTGCCTCTGGCCCATTGACAAAGGGAGGGGGGGCAAGAAGGTGGGAGCTGCTTTCCTTCTAGGAAAGGGGTAGATGCTAACTTCCTACAGTTGGTGGCATTTTTGTGATGCCGAGCATCACAACATTTTTATATCATGTGTTTATTTCTATTTTATTATAAAATGATATAGAGTCATGTATGTGAGATGGCTGAATTTCTGAAGAAATGGCCAGAAGCATCATGGCAGAGAAGCAGCTTATGCTGTAGTATGGTATTATTGCCCCTAGTAATAGCAAGGACTTTGGGGAGGCGATTGTGGCTGGGTGAATTGAATAGGATTTAAACTAAGTTTCAGATCCCTAGCCAAATGAAAATGGCTTTGCTGTCTCTAGGGCCTGACTCCCTTTCTCCTTTAGCAGAAACTCAGCCAGACAAAGGGTCAACTGAGAAGGCTTTCAGTAGATTTAAATTGCACTTGCTTGAACGAGATTCAAGCAAGCATGCTTTAAAAGTCTGTCTAAGGCATGAGTGATTGCTGTCTTCAGGAACATGTGTTTTTATGAGTTTCCTGCTTGTTTCTCTTCTCTCTCATAAGCAAGCAAGAGCACTAGCAGTAATTAACTAAACAAAGAAGTTGGCAGGACTCTCTGCAGCACTATTTAACATATGAATGAATGTAGAGATGTTTGTCTTAGGTGAAAAGCTCAGGTTAGTCACATAGTTCTTTCGATTATTTTGCAATCAAAGGCCAGCTGTGTTTAACACTTTTTTTTTTTAACTACTCTGAGACTTGGCTTTTCAGACATCATTCATTCATTCTGTAATATTTTTCTTATAGTCTAATTTTTTTTTCCTGTTTATACCAATTTCAAGCTTCAGTTTGCAAGAAGTTGAACAACTAGCGTTTTGGTGTGACCGGAACAATCTTGAACTAAACACACTCAAAACCGTACAAATGATGGTAGATTTTAGGAGAAACCCTCCTATACTACCACCTCTTATAGTATTAAACAACACAGTACCATATCAACAGTAGAGATCTTCAAGTTTCTAGGTTCTATAATATTTCAAGACTTAAAATGGACACCTAACATAAAAAAGTCATCAAAATGGCACAACAAAGAATGTTCTTTTTGCACCAACTCAGAAAGCTCAGACTGCCCAAGAAGCTGCTGATACATTTTTACAGAGGAATCATTGAGTCTGTCATTTGCACCTCTGTAACTGTCTGATTTGGCTCTGCAACCAAAGAAGACAAACACAGACTTCAGTGGATAATTAGAACTGCAAAAAAGAACAATTGCTATCAACCTGTCTTTCATTAAGGACCTGTATACAGCACGAGTCAAAAAGAGGACTGTGAAACTATCTACAGACCCCTCACATCCTGGACATAAATTATTTCTGTTCTGTTCTGATATGTTCTGTTCTGTTCTGGAGGCGTGTGAAGATCTTTTCATTTGCAGCAGAGATGAAAGGAGCTGATGAAATAGCAATAGTACTTAGACTTATATACCACTTCATAGTGCTTTACAGCCTCTCTAAACAGTCTACAGAGACCGCATATTGTCCCCAACAATAGTAGATTTCAAAAAAATGGGGGGGGAAATGAAATTAAAAGAGTCATAGCTTAGCTACCATAGTCTGCTGATGTCTTATGATCCATCTTAACATTTCCCAAAAGGTCTGGTATAAGCAGAGAATTAAAATATTTCTTCGATTTAGATTGCTTCTTATCACATAGGGCTTTCTTATGTGCCAGATGATTTTAGTGTAACTGTGGTGTAAATTAGTTACAGATTAATGATTAGCATTGATGATGTTACCTAGTTTGGTAATGAAATGTCTGCAAGAAAATAACCAAGCTCAAAGAACCAAGGATCCCACAGTTCAACCCTGAGCTACAAATATTTTCTCAGTTAGTCATAGACCTACTCTATATGGAGCAATCTATGCCAGGAAGTCTTGAGTGAGAGGCAAAAATGGTCTAGTGTGGTTAAGGCACCAGGCTAGAAACCAGGATACTGGGTTCTAGTCCCTTCCCAGTCAGTCTCTCACAGGATGGTTGTTGTATGGAAAATAGAAGGGGAAAGGAATAATATCTTTTCTATCTTTTCTTTTATGTACACCGAGAACATATGCACCAGGACAAATTCCTTGTGTGTCCAATCACACTTGGCCAATAAAGAATTCTATTCTATTCTAATAGTTATGTTCACCACTTGGAGTTATTTATAAAAATAATAATGGTGATATTTTAAAAAATGCAATGGGGTCAGAAAAGCAGAGTTTACAACTTCTGCAGGTTCAAGAATTGCATAAATAGAGCCGAAGTGGTGCAGTGGTCAGAGTGCAGTACTGCAGGATATTTCAGCTGACTCTTAGCTGCAGTTCGGCAGTTCAAATCTCACTGGCTCAAGGTTGACTCAGCCTTCCATCCTTCTGAGGTGGGTAAAATGAAGACCCAGATTATTAGGGGCAATATGCTGACTCTGTAAACCGCTTAGAGAGGGCTGTAAAAGCACTATGAAGCGTTATATAAGTCTAAGTGCTTTTGCTATTGCTATAAAGTTCTACATGGCAAAACATTTGTCTCCCTAACATAATTGAGACTAAGATCCACTTGGAGAAATGTCTATAGAGATTCTCAGTCAACCAGGTCACGGTTGCCTCAAAAATGCTTTTTCAAAAGGCAACTAGACTATGTTATTTTTTTCCTTTAAGGAAGAGGAAGACATTTTGCTTCTCATCCAAGAAATTTTATCAGAACTTATACTTCCATCCCTCCCCCATTCACCATCCAGCCAGAAGTGAAGAAGCTTCAGGGAAAAGGGAAAAAACCCTAGCCTTTGAAAAAGCATCCATTTGAGGCATCCATTTGGAAAGGGTTTCATGCTTTCAGAGAATGACATCAGTTTTTAAGCCTCTGCAAGCTTTAAGCACACATTTTGACCTGAAGAAGGAAGGAAGGAAGGGAGGGAGGGAGGGAGGGAGGGAGGGAGGGAGGGAGGGAGGGAGGAAGGAAGGGGAGGAGAAAGAGGATGGCCCTATCCATCCAGAGGAAGCTTGGAGAAACACAAAAATATTGTACATTCTTATATTGTCTCTTGATCACACTTCTTGCATCCTTGCCTTACAGCATATTGAAATTCTGTTTTCTTTCTTTTTCAAGGCACATCTATTTGTATAACATGTTCCAACAAAGAGTATCAAAGAGTATTTGTATCAAAGAGTAGCTTGTCTGTTCATGGGTGTATATATATATATGTGTGTGTATACGATCCATGTACACTTCCAATATCTTTGTCTTTCATTTCACTGAAGAAATAGCTAGACCATGAAGCAATCATAGGGCTGTCATTTCTTGTAATAATGTGATGCAGATTGGATGCTCATCCAGCATTATATCCCATGACAATACAGGGATAAATCTTCTTAAAGGCACTGATTTTACAATAGATTGATTAGAATCCCATGTGTTTTGTTGTTACTAACTATATCTATCAGTTATCTTATTAACTGAAGCTTAATGTTCTGTATCAAGACATAGCCTGTTAGGATTTCATCTGCAAGAATTAGGCACTTTTAAAATTCTTGCTGCTTTCAGTTAAGTAAAGAATGCTATTCAGATGTTTGGAAGTTAAACATGTTTAACTTCTAATTTAAGTTTTCATCTATTTTCAGAGGCATTGTTAACCATTAAATTTTGCAAAAAAAGAAACGCCACTGATTATTGATTTGTCTATCATATGGCTAGTGTATCCATCAAATCCCTATCTCTAAGTTTAGTTAATGCTAAATAAATCAGTAGATGTTTAAATAATATAGACTTTGGTATTCTAAATGTCATAGCTATTATTATTGAATAGTGACCATTAGTTTATGGATTAATTATTTTAATGTGAGTGTATACTAAAATCATAAATAAATGTAATCATACCTAGTTTCTAGGCTTTGGAGATTTCAGATGGCTAATGTTCAGGAACAGCTGTTCAGGCTGAAATTCATTTATTACAAATGATTTCCAAAGAGGACTGCTGCTCTCAAAACACTCCCATCAGGATCCCAAGAATTAGGCCAGAGAAATCACAATCTCTGCTCAAAATTATGAAGGTTAATAACCCAATAAATGAAAGGGAAAAACTGCTATAGAAAATCAGACCATTTAGTCCATTTAACTGAATAATGTCTACAGAAAGGTTAAGAAAAATCTTCCACTGCTTAGGGAAGCATCTGGGGCAAATGCAAGCAGTGGGTCAGAGGCAGTGGTAAAATCCAAAATTTTTTACTATTGGTTCTTGGACGTGGCTTGGTGGGCATGGTGTGGCTTGGTGGGTGTGGCTTGGTGGGCATGGCAGTGGAAGGAAACTGCAAAATCTCCATTCCCACCCCACTCCAGGAGAAGGATACTGCAAAATCCACATTCCCTTCCCATTCCTGGGGGAAGAATAGTGCAAAATCTCCACGCCTACCCCACTCTGGGCCAGCCAGAGGTGGTATTTGCCAGTTCTCTGAACTACTCAAAATTTCCACTACCGGTTCTCCAGAACCTGACAGAAGCTGCTGGATTTCAACCTTGGTCAGAGGCAAAAGTAAAGAAGGATATTAATGCTTTCATCTATAGCAGTGTTTCCCAACTTTAGGCATTTTAAGATGAATTGAAGTCCACACATCTTAAAATGCCTAAGGTTGGGAAACATTGATCTATAACCCACCCCCCACCTCAAAAAAACCCCTGGATTTCTCTTCTCTTCTCTCCTTGTGTAGCAGAAGGCAGTAATGAAACAGCTCTTACTAGATGTTTGAACATATCTATTCTGGAATGCTCCTGAAATTTTCTTGCTTTTCTAGGACTTCTCATAGTTAACACCGAGGACAATGGCCGCCCACCATCACTTTCCCTGGTGATGCCAGAAAATGAATTTGAAGACATTCCATCTGCAAATTATGTATTTGGTCACTGAGCTCATTATTTTATACATAGAGGCTTCTTGAGCCAACAGGCTTACTATGAGATACTACCCCCTCCCTCTCTCCCTCCTGCTCTTTTTCTATAGTCACTTTTTGTCACTGTATTTTAGCACCTTGTCTGGACTTGGAAGCTAAATAAAGTCAGACCTCATTAATAATTGGAAGAGAGAGATCCCCCCAAAGAATATTAGATCTGTACTCTAGTCCAAAACCTTCCCAGAAGTAGACACTGGCAAAGCACTGCGGTATTTTTGTTTGTTTCTTGTTTATGGTGGTTGCAGCTATTTCTACACAATATGGCTTTAAAAAATTGCTAGCTCTCATGTTACCCTTGCAAAATGATGTATTAGGCTGAATGATGTCCATGTCAGCCCGTGGTTCTGATCTGAATATAGATGGCCTTAGCACAAATAAATCTTAGTTTGAATGTATTTAGTACCATTATTTTCGTTCCTGGTATAATGATGTATTTTACTGATCCTCACAACATCCCTTTCCATCCATTTACCAAAATTTCCAACTTATCTGTTTAGTAGCCTAAGCTTTTTTTTTTTTTTTTGCTTTTGCATTTTAAATAAAGGTTACTTGAGATTGATTTAATAATGGCAATCATATTGAGTATGGTAAATAGGCTACTGTATACTGTTTTCCTCCACACTGTTGCCTTCAAAGCAGCATAATAAACGAGATATATGTTTTGTACTGACACCATTGGCCACTCACCAGTTTTGTACAGCAGTAATATTATTCATTAAAAACCTAATAGCTGATTTCTTGAAGCACACATTGTTTAACACCTGGGTAGCTAGCTGGTTAAATTCTGCTGGAAATTATTGGATTTGATGGAGGTGGAGTGGGGAGTCTCTTCTTTAGTGACAGGACTTCTTTTATATCTTTTAGACTTGTCACAAATTATTTGGCAATTGGTTTCAGTCTTTTTACATGACAACCCTAAGCTGTCACGTTAAGAGCTGACATGCCATATTCCATTGGGACAGTTCAGTGAAAAGTTTGAAGATGAACTCCACTCTGCCAATTTGAGCTTCTCCTCCTTCTTCTTTTTTTTGAGGTATCTTGAGAAGATTCCCCTTCAAAACGATCAGGTTCAGAAAAGGCAAGACCTATTGGCTTGTTTTCTGCACCAAAAAAGCCCAAATAAATAAGTATATGTAATCCAAAGAGCCTGCTGTTGTAGAGGAACAAGGATGTGATAAGAACCATGGGAGGAAAAATTGACCTTTTTTTTTCATTTTGCCTTTCTGTACGTGTGTGTGAAGAACAGAGGGGATGTTACAAAGCGTATGAATGCGATGCTTGACACAGTTCATTTGGTTTGAGCAAAGCTCTCCTCCTTGAAGCATCAAAGGAAGACTTGATGCAGCTGCTTTGAAAACTTTTCCTAGTTGTCTGCACATGGCAACAATTCTTCTGGGACTCTCCCCAAGGCAAAGCAGTTCTGTCCATATGTGAACCTTTGGAGCATTGCACTAGCTTTTCATGGAACATAGACCTTCGGTGTTTTGCAAAAAGCTGTTTTGTTAGCCCCAACATGTTTTGCAAAGCTGCCTTTTCAAACACTTCGCACAGCACAATACAGCCTGCATATGCACACAAAGAAACACAAATGTCATGCACTGTTTGGCCAGTACAGTTCCAGGATGAAAACAGTGCCAACTCAAGGGTATAAAGTACCCTTCAGCTGCATTGCTGGATGGCATCACCTTCCGCTGATGCAAAGAAGTGCATTGTTAGAATTATTCAGAAGGCAGGGCAGTGTTGGTTTTCCCTAAGCTTTGGTACCTCATATTAGTGCCTTAGTTTAAAGCTTGCAAATATTAGCAGGAACAGCATGGAACAATGTCATAAATTAGTATTATCGTATTTCTTCTTTGTAACATCTGACAATGTGGACGATGTTCCAGAAGGAAAAGAAAATACATATGTTGGTCTTATGGGAGCCTCAAAAACTCTTCATTGGCTTTAATTTCAAGGGTCTAAATATTGACTAATAATTAAGAACCATTTCTTAAGTGTTCCTATTTTTTCACACCCACTGGTTCAGGACAAACCTGAGAGAACAGCGTTATTGATTAAAAAAATAAAATAACATTCTCTAAATGTAGTCAAGTTCTGGTTATGGTACAAAAAAAATCCCAAACCTGTCTTTTTTTTTTCCCTTATCAAGAAAGCCAGCAGATTAATTTACAAAAGCTTTCCACTGACAGGGAACTATGTAGGGTACACATGGAATCGATAGCACGTCTTTCTATGTGCATATCTATGTTGGTTTAGGGTGCAATAATTTTCCATTAATCTGCTTTTAACTTTCACTTTTATGTAATCTGACATGCACATCTTGTTATATGGTATTTTTAACATTAGTCAGGACATTCTACTTTATTAGATCTTAACCAAGGGATATTTATGTAGCATGACTCTCTGCCAACACTGTGCTTACTTTAATAAAACAGCACTGTGAATAATTTTAATAGGTACCTACGCTGAATGGCAACATTTAAAAAAAAACAAGCCACTGGCTGATATTTACTGCAGCCAAGTTGCTGTCTAGTTGGAGGTGAGAAATAACACAGAGTGAGTTTTGCGGCTGCACACTGGATTGAAATTAAACCCTAAGAGAATGTTCCATTTTGAAACAAGAGGGTTTCCAGATCAATGTCAAGAAAAGTCAGCCTTCAGGAACAGTGGAACTGCTGATATTGTTAGATACCAAGAACCACACTTGAGACAATGAGCACCTTCACTTCTCATTTAAATCAACAAAAACTACCTTACTCATTGGCTTTCAGATGATATGTAGCTTCTCAAACCATTGCACATACACACACAGCAGAGACTCTAAGTATTGTAGCTGTATATTCATCTGAATTAGAATCAATTATGAAACTCATCAGACAGCATTTCCCAATCTGGTGGCCTCCAGATGCATTGAATTCTCAGAATTCTCAAAATTCCTAGCCAGGTGTGGGATCATTTTGAAAGGCAATGCCTTGTATTAAAATGCTTTGCAAGGGAACAACCATGTTGGGAAGTGACGTCCATCATGTCTGGAGAAAACCACAATGAGCAATTCCACTACAACAAGGGGAAGGAATATGCTAAATTAAATTAAAGTAACCTCAGTAAAATGGAGTGGCAGTGACTGGGCCCCTCTATATCCAACAGTTTATCAATCTTTGGTCTTGAGTGAGGTTGCACCACCCCAGACAGACCCAGTGCGTTACTTGAGGTCCTTTTGGAGTCATGGTTCCTGCTCAATAAGCAGGTCATGGCTGAAGCCAGCAGGGTCTTTTCCCATATCCACATTGTACGACAACTATGCCCTTTCCTGGACTCTATGCTTGGTCACTCCTGCCAGTTGGACTACTGCAACATGTTCTACATGGGGCTACCTCTGAAAAGTATTTGTAAACTTCAGTTGGTGCAGAGTGCACAAGCTATATTGAGTGCCTGAAAAATGGTCACATATAACACCCTTGCTCTGCAAATTGCATCATCTATAAAGCTCTAAATGGCATAAGGGCCAGGTTACCTGTAAAACTGATTTTGCCCCCATCTCATGAGCCCACTTCACTCAATCAGGCAGAGAAGGTATGCTGTAGTCCCCATCAATCAAATAATTCTGACTGGCAGGGTCAAAGAAAATGGCTCTCTCTGCTGCTGCCCCTGAATTGTGGAAAATCCTGCCCCTAGAGGTGAGGAAATTCCCCAATCTCTCACCTTTCCATAAATGGCTTTGAAGCAGTGGTAAAATCTACTTACCTTCCTTATCGGTTCGGAAGCACACGCACACATCATGTGTGTGCACACACCTGCACATGCACAGAAGGTAAAAAACACATTACTTCCTGGTTAAAACCAGGAAGCAATGATACCTGGGCGGGTGGGCGGAGCTTTGGTCCACCATTACTACCGGATTGCCAAACCACCAGCCAAGATCGCTAATGGACCGGGCGATCCGGCCTAATCCAGGAGCATTTCATCCCTGCTTTGCAGTTTTTCATGGGGGTGGGGGGGGGGGGGAGAGGATTATTCAACCATGGGACTAGCCTGCTGAGCCTCTCTACTTTATACTAAGCAATGGTCATTTTATGGTTTTTTAAAACCCTTTTGATGTTTGTCATTAGTCTATAATTTTATTTTTTTTAATCCACTTTAATTTTAATGTCAATGTTTGTATGTTGTTTTATTTATCAGTTATATTACATTGTACATTGCCCAGAGCCCCTCTTTAAGGGAGATGGGCTATTTAGAAATACAAAATATAAATAAATAAATCCACATGGCCTTGACTTTCCATAACATGTCAACCCTTATCTTAAATGCATAGGTTAAAGCCCCCAACAATCTGGTCCTCATTTTACCCACCTTGGAAGGATGGAAGGCTGAGTCAACCCTGAGCCTGGTGAGATTTGAACTGCCAAATTGCAGGCAGCCGGCAGTCAGTAGAAGTACCCTGAAGTACAGCACTCTAACCATTGTGTCACCACCGCTCATGTTGCTTTTTTCCAGGATGCTTTTCTATCAATTTTTTTTATTTTATTCAAAACCTTAAAATACAAAAATAAGCTAGCAAGACTACAAAAAAAGTGCATAAAAAAGAAAGAAAAAGACATAAATATACATAAATTGTTCTCCCTACTTAAATACTGACAAATATACTTCAAAGATAATAATAATCCTCCCCTCTTGTGAAGCAAGCACACAATTTTTTGAATTTCTACAACACTGTTTACCCAACCCACTTAATCTGACATGTATCTACTATATGGAATATAAGAGATAGGAATATTATAGTTAACAGGTAAAACCAACAGGATGCTTTTTAAACTCTCTATAATGTAAGCACATCACTAGATCCACTTCAGAAATCCAAACTCACCAGGAGAATGGAAAATTAAAAATGGTTCTACAAGGCATCCTGAGTATTTTTAAGTCTGGTGTGCCCCCAAACTGTCATGTCTCGGTTGTCAGATTTAAGCATTTAAATTAGGCAAGTATTAATCTCCAAAATATTCATTCTTTTTGCATAATTGAATTCACTAGAATAGTGCACCATGTTGCCTGGGGAAGATCTTCTGAATGGGTAGAAAACCTGTTAGATAAGAAGAGTATTCCATGGAGCAAAGATTATCTTTAGCAGAAATACATTGTGTACTATTAATAAGGAAGACTTTCTGGCGGTGGTATGTTCATTCCAGGGTGACTTCCTCAACAAAGCTCAACTAGGGATAAGATGCTACAGCATTGTCCAGTGCTGGAATTAGACTTAGTGAGGCTCTAAGCTATATAAGCCTTGGAGGCCTCTTGTTAAAAAATTAAATCAGAAGGTCTCACTAAGGGATATACCAAAACAGGACCTCGCATCCCCCCCTCAAAAAAAGAAACAATCTGAAAACTTTTAATGATTTAACAGTAAAATATTTAAAGTAAAACATACAAATTATTTTCAAATGAGTGTATTTACTGATTGCTTTGGCTAGCTTGATCTTTCTCATAGATTATAGGATAGGACAGTACACCTTGTTAAACATAATTTTTAAAATATTTTTTAAGATACATTAATAGAGAGAGAGGGAGAGAGAGAAAAAAAAACACTGACAAAATAAGTAATCAGGATTGCCTTTCTTAATATATTATTATTATTATTATTATTATTATTATTATTATTATTTAATATAAGTAATAATAAACTCATTTGCAAAACCAGAAAACTGATATTCTGAAATGTGAGGCCCTGAAGCTTTTTTTTTGTAGAGAAGTATACTTTTATTTATTTATTTTGAATTCCCCTGTACTCAGCCTACAACAGGTGGTTAGTCGAAGACCCCAAAGCCCATATCTTCATCAGACTTGTTCTTTGATTTCCTCTTTGGCTGGAGCTGCTCAGCAGGAGCAGCTGCTTCAATCACTGCTGGGGCAGCAGCTGCAAAAGCTGACAGATCAGCCAGGAAGGCCTTCACCTTTTCAGTTAATGAGAAAAAGTACTTTGCCTCCACAACCTCAGTCAAGACTCACTTGTATACATTGATGATGGAGTGGGGCACAGAGGCAACAGTAGGATAGCCGATCTGCAGACAAATGCTGGCTGTGTGATGAACGCCTTCATCACGTCCAGAACTTCCAAGTTGTAAATTCTGCCATTATCAAACATTTGCTGGATGATGAGCCTAAAGGAGAGAGATTCAGCATGTTCCTCAAAATGACTTTGCCTAGTACCCACTTTGTCTCTGTCTGAGGGCCTGTAACTTTAGCTACATTTAGCATAAATCTGGTACTTGCAGTCTCCAAGTTTTTGCTATTTCTAATTGTCCAAATATCTCAGCTGACATTCGGTCTGGTCACTTTTTTAGACTTTAAATACTCTTTCTTGCCTTTGGTTTCATCTGCTTAGCTAATATGTTTCATTCTCCTCTCATTGCTTGTTTTCATTATACTGCATTTTGGTGACTGTCAATACAGTTTATGGTTCTTTTTTAATGTTCTGAATTTTTGCAGCCAAAGGAGGAAAAAAAAAAGAAATATTTTATATAAATACTTTGGGAGGCAGACGTTTCCCATCTTGAGCAACACATTTTATGCATAGTGAAGTAAGTAAAAACCAATTATTATATCAGGATGATTCTTCTATACATTTCCAAAAGTCCAAACTGCACATCTCTAGTTTTTTTTCAGTCAATCGAAAGGATATTTTTACTCCTTCCCATGGATTCTGGGTATGGCTGGTCCAGACTTCCATATGCAAATGCTGCCTTTAAGTGAACAAACAGTCAGGACTGCTTGAAACCATATTTCATTTCTGTTGCACAGGAAATCTCAGCTCTTGCTGTCATAATTTCTCTGGATTCGGCACTCCTTTAGCTTTGGATGGCATAAAGCCAAGAGCCTACTCTTGTGTATTCTTCTAAAGCCTTCTTTGTATTTGCCATGTCATATAACATGAGAAATATGGTGCAGTTACTATTTTAATAATAAAAGAACCAGTTCCACTGTTTTCAGCACATAAACACGACCCTTTCAAGGACATTACTGTCCAGCAGCTTATGTTCATAAACTGCAGCATATGTTAGTAAAACCTTAGCTCAGATAAGGCACATTACCACATTCATAATAATTACCTTCTCATAGCTGTTCCTCTCCAGAGAATTCAGGAGGACAAAGGATTTGTCCTACTGTCAGAAGGAGGCGGAAGGTGAGGTAAATAATGGCTTAAAAAGAATATTTTCAAGACTTTGATAGGTACAGTTAGCACACACAATATTGTCAGTGAATAAGTGAAAGTAACGTTTAGCACATAATCTCATTCACAAGCCTATGGTTTCAGAGGAGTTATAATAACTTTTTTCCACTTCAAAATCTAAGATTGGAGAGATTTATGCTCTGTTTATACAGAGTTTACTGAAGTGAACACACAGGAAAACCTATTGTACATTGTGATTATTAACAGAATCAAAAGAATCAGCAAATTAGCCTCCATAGTATCAAAGGAAGTGTTCTGTTATTGCAGCCTGCTAGAATAAAAATAGGTAGCCAATTGTTATGTTCTTGGAAGTTATGCCATTCTCCAAAGCTTGGGTGGGGTGGGGTGGGGTGGGGTGGGGTGGGGTGGGGAAGGTGTTCCATGGATCCAATCTTTACCTCCTTAGTAAAATACTGCCATATATCTAGCATTAGTAAATTGATGTGCTTCACATGTTTTGGACTACATGTCCATTAGTTCCTTGTTAAAAAGGTAAAGGTAAAGGTTCCTCCGCACATGCGTTCTAGTTGTTTCTGGCTCTAGGGGCAGCATTCATCTCCATTTCTAAGCTGAAGAGCCAGCGCTGTCGGAAGATGTCTCCATGGTCATGTGGCTGGCATGACTCAACGCCAAAGGTGCACAGAGCACTGTTATCTTCCCACCAAAGGTGGTCCCTATTTTTCTACTTGCATTTTTTACATGCTTTCGAACTGCTAGGTTGGTAGAAGCTGGGACAAGTAACGGGAGCTCACTCTATTATATAGCGCTAGGGATTCGAACCGATGAACTGCCAACCTTCTGATAGACAAACTCAGCATCTTAGCCACTGAGCCACCACATCCCTTAGTTCTTTGTTACTGTTGGCTAAATGGCTGTGAGAATGGTTTTGAAACTCAAAATATCTGGTAGATATTGAATTGCCTAGCTATTCATTAAACACCATAGAGTGTGTGTGTGTGTGTGCACACACACATGCACACACACACACACACATTTACTTTTTCCCCCCACATGGAAGCCAAATAACCCCTAGTTACCAGTCCTGAATTGGAATGCTGAGGTACTTCCAGTAAGATCATTATCTCATTCACTTCAGCCATGTCTGGTGACAAATCTTTTGAGAAGAGAGAACTCTATATGGTTCCTTCCATGGTTCCTAGATCATCCACTTTTTAAAAAAATAAACCACTCTAACAATGAACTTTTTACAATTTTGCTTTTATATTTAGGAAACAACCTACAGATATGTGTGTAGTCTAATAAAATATAACAATAACAGCAACAACAATAAAAATTGAAACAATGCTATTGAACTCACAAGATGTCTCAATGTTCTCAGTGACTTCTTCAGACATAGCATTGAACCCTTTCTCTGAGAGAACAGACTGAGCAGTCTACTTAAAAGTGCAGTACATTTCAAAAATAGTACACGTTTAAGCAATCCAGCTCTTTCCTATTATAAGGGCTCATAGCAACAAATCACAGGGAGCTACTTTCCTGGCTTCTCAGTCCTTTCTGAGTCATGAAATTCATGCTTTTGATCCCCCCCCCCCCCGTCCCCTGGACACGTGTTTTAAAATTCACTTTGTGCCTGCCAACTTTTTTCTAAATCTTGATACTGTCCTCTAAGGTATTTGCTATCTCCTCCTAAATTTGTATTGTCTACAAATTTGATAATTGTATTTTCTAACTCCATGTTCAAGTAATTTCTAAACATAGCAATAGCACTTAGACATACATACTGCTTCATAGTGCTTTTACAACCCTCTGTAAGCGGTTTACAGTCAGCATATTGCCCCCAACAATCTGGCTCCTCATTTTACCCACCTTGGAAGGATGGAAGGCTGAGTCAACCTTGAGCCGATGAGATTCGATCTGCTGAACTGCAGCTAGCAGTCAGCTGAAGTAGCCTGCAGTACTGTATTCTAACCACTGCGCCACTTTGGCTCATGTGAAACAACAGAAGGCCGAGTATGGAACCTTAGAACACACCATTTCTTTCTTATTGTGAATGCGGAACTCAAGACTACAGCTCATTTATGATGAGATTTAATATATATCAATCTTCCCAGCTAAGCAAGAACCTGATGCTTCTTTCCTTCTCCACCCCCTCAACTATCTCAGTTTGCAGAACGATGTTGATCGCATGCAAATACAATTGCCTTAGAATCAACTACCTCTATCTTTTGTCTAAATGTGAATAACTGAATGAACGCAGCACCTATTGCTGTTATCTGCAAATAGGCATGAAAGGAGCACAAAACTAAATGAGGCCTTAATTGCACTTGTCAAAGGAACTGCCCAACATTATAAAAGAATGGGTGTATTCAAAGTCATATTCAAAGAGTTAAAAAAATTGACTAGCAGCTTTGTTGTAATTACTAATTTACATCTTTCATGGATTGAATTATTGTGAATTATTGGTTCTATTATGAAAAAGGTATATACAACATCCTAAAAAGTAGTTGTGTTACTTTTTAATGACAAAAACATGGCACCTTAAGTCAGTCCATTTCATCTAAGTTTACTGTACTTGTTTTAATAAAAACAATAAATTTATTTGCATTTTGTAAAAACATGTTAAAATAAAGTTGACTCTTCATTGGAAATGTTCTGAAATAGTTTCCCCGGTCATCTCCATATACTTGTATAATTTCTTGCCTTCCACTCAATTGAAAACCCCAACAATCCAAACAGAAATCTGGATTTAGAGCTTAGCACAAGGAACGTTTGCCTTCATGTGTGACAGGTTGAATAATTTCCTTTTCCACACTAAAAATAACTTACCTTCTTGTACAGGATGAATGGTTTTGGATTCAGAGGTCATAAGAACTCCAGAAAATACTCATACATTTCCCATAATCTCTGAGGTGTGAAAATCTGAGGGACCAGAAGGACAGCAGCAGAGGTAGTTGGTGCATCACCTAATTTTTTGCATCCCAGATGTGATAAACTTCTACTTGTACATAGAACACCATCATTGATTTATTCTTAAATTTAACTTTTATTGCTTGCTGAAATCCTGAGCATTCAGAAACTTACAAAATATTACTCCTTATCATCACAGTAGTCTTTGAAAATATTATTTATATATGCTAGGGATTAATTATTCTACATATATAGGGGGATTATCTCCGTGAAAACATTTTTCCTCATACATTGCACAGATTTTTGTTCATAACAAGTTCCTTTAATTAAAACAATCAGAAGCACATTGTGCAGATTTCAAATTCAGAAATAAATATTCTTTCTACTGTAGACCCAAACTTCCTAATAATATACATAACCTTTTAATTGAAAAATGACTCAAAGTTATTTGCCATATTTCTCTTACATTCTATTTCATATCTAATTAATACTTTAAATAATCTGATTTTTTTCTTTATATAAGCTCTGCTCCTTTTGTTTCAGCATATAAGCTCACACATAAAACAAGCATATTCATAACCTGTATTAGTAGTGACAATTTATTTCTACTATCCTGATATAAAGAATATCTATAGCTTCCTTCACTAATAGGCAACCCAGTGTGGCATAAAAAAGTACTCTCATAATGGTAAAATACCTTAGCAGGCAAAATCAGTTCCATATATATTCACTTGCTGCACAGTAAATATTTTACAGATTCTTCCATAAACATAACTTTAAGAGAATGGAGTGAATATAATATACAGTACCTTCCTCAAGCACACCCAGTGATAAATTTAAATTTACTTGCAGTTTTGTTTCATATAGAAATAGAGATTCAACTTAAGACTTAAATGAGTGTTTAAGGTTTATATTTTTTCAGTCTTATAGGATAAGACTGAACTGCAATCTGGATTCAAAAGGGAAAATGTGATACAAAGTGCCCTATCAAATACCTCCTTAAATCAGATATATTTATTCCTCCTTCCAAACCAGATTGCTTCATAAAACCCTAATAAGGAGATTAACAAATTTTGCTCAATCATGTTTTAGAATCTGGCATACAGGCATCCTTCCAGAAACATATATTCACTCTTTTTAGGACAATCCAGGCACAACATCAACTCTTCATAACAGAACATCCTAAATTTTGAAGATATAATTTAGCAGTATATTAAGATCTTCAAAACTTAAAGGACTGGGGTCATCATAATAACACTGCCCTAAAATAAATACCAATTGACATGCCCACCTCTATGGCATGTCTACTATAATGACATTTCTACACATTTGCTGGGAGGTCCAACATATTGTTTTTAAAACAGATCGGTGGTGATGAATTAACTTTTTAAAAAAAATTCTATGAAACATATTTAAGGTTCCTTAAAGCTAGAGAGTATTAATTTTCCAATAAAAAAATATTTCTATTACATTTTTGTATATTATTATTTGTATTTGCAAATTTTTCAAGTTGTTGGTATAACTGAATTAGTTTAGTTAATTTAGCCTCTATAAAATTAGCTTCTGTCTTCTTTAATACAATGTTAGCTGTGTTTCAAAGGCAAGTAAGACTATTCAACAACAACAAACCAGAATTTTGTAGGTGCTAAAACTGCACATATTGTCACTAAGCTGGCTAGGTAAATTAAATTCCTTTTGTAATGTATCTTTAATAATCAAGTTATTAAGAGTAACTATTCCATTTTCTCCATTTACCTTTGAATCATCTTCAAATAAGGATTTTTCCAAGGAGTCAATCTCTCATGAGAACTAAGGTTAAGTTTAAATTTCTTGCCTGGTTTCTATTGGCTACAGTGTCAGAAATATCACAGAATTCCTTGTATACTTGGAACCGAGTACTTGCCAAGTTTCCAGGGGTGCCAAATAACAACTCTTCAATGTGGTCCGTAATGGTACATATTCAATGTAATTTTCATTCTAACACACTATACAAAATGTCCAACTGTATAATTTAAAGTCAGGAAAATTAAAGCCTTCTTTTCCACTTGCAAGCTTTTGCTTTAAAAGGGAGATCCTTAATCTGCCTCCCTCCCCCCCACCCCAAAAATAATTGATATTTATTAATTTATATATTACAATCTTATCCAACCATATTTTAACTGGATTCCTGTCAATTAATCTTTTACATTAATTTATATATTGAGAGTGAGAGCTATATTAATTCCTTTCAGAAATTTTAAACAAATCGATACATTGTGGCTTAAATTAGAAGAAGTTCCATTTTAACTTACTTATGTAGGGCACAATCTTCCCCACTTTTTATTTATTTATCTTACATAAGGTAAAATATAGTTTATCCATAACTGGACTGAGATTACCATAGAAAAGAAAGGAAGTCTCAGTCTTTGTTTCCTCAGTTGCTATGTTCAAGTTGCCTGTATTAAAGAGAATGGGATGGAAACAAGTTTCATCAGCTTCCACAAAACCTTTTGTCTTTCTTGCTAAAGAGAACAAAGTGGCAGGTAATCTTACTTCCCATGTATAATTTATCCTATTCAGGTTAGAACTTTAGGTTGAAATGTGGAGACATATTTGCACATCATGCAATTAATATCATAGCTAGGTTTGCATAACATACCTATCTAGCAGCTGCCTTCACACAATCTTCTATGCCAGTCTAGAAAATAAGCTGCTTATACATGTTGAGCAAACACAACCAATGTATAGATTGATTTTAGTCAAGCATTCTTGTTTCTAAAGTGAAGGCTGGTTTGAACACATTGCTTTCTGGATTTTACCATATTCGATAACTGGGCATCTACTGGCTAGTTTCTGAACATGCAAACCAGTGGTGGGATTCTACCAGTTCTACCTGGTTCTGGCGATCCGTTAGCGGCGGTGGGAGGCTCCTCCCACCTGCCCGGATGGCATCACGGATGCTCTGCACATGCACAGAAGGTGGTGCATGCGCTCATATTTCTGAACCGGTAGCGAAGGTAAGTGAATACCACTACTGATGCAAACCAACTTGATTTGAAAGCATTGTGGGTAAATTGATCTGAAAATGTTGTCTTGTTGATGTTGCACCACAATAATCCATTGATACATGGAAGTTTTACTGTACATTAAAGTAATGGACATCCAGTTATCAACAAAGCCCTGATAATATGAGATTCGGTATGCCAAATTAATCTGTTGACAAATATTATTTCAGTATGAATGAGTTCCTGTTATGGTTCCTAATATGGTATGCAAACCATATTAGAAATTGCAGTTATGGAGTGATAATACCAAATTGCCATAGTTATCATTTCTGAAGTGGTAACAGGTGACACAGATTTGTTTTTGAAACGACATTACAATTATAAATAATTTAGGAAATAAAGTCAGTACATATACATATACATATACATATACATATACATATACATATACATATACATATACATATACATATACATATACATATACATACAGAGAGAGAGAGAGAAACAAATAATAAATACAGTAAGAAAAAGAGAAAAAGAAAGAGAAAAGAAAAAGAATATTTAAAGAGTGGCTGCAATCTTCTTTGCAACAACCACAAGCAAACTTAATATTTCTTTTACATAAAACACTTCTTTCATACCCCAATCCCTATCTATTCACAAATCCAAAAATCATTAAACACTTCTGTGCAGATTCAGCAAAAATCCACAAAGGGTACCCAGAACTTTATTAAATTATTTCTTATTTTAACCCTGATCAAGTAGGTTAACTTTACATTCCTTTCTTTTGGTTCTGACAATATTAATCTTTACTTCATAAAAAATGTCATAGGATTTGATCTTGATGGCTTTCCTTTTTCCCAGCATTCAGATCCACAAATTGACCCCGGTTCTCCTCTTGAGGAGCAACTGTCTGGAGCACAAGTGGGTGATCTCTCTTCCTTTCTCTATCCATTGGACCGAACTAGTCATTGGTCTTTTGGTCTTGGCACAACTTCATCTCCACTACTTCAGAGACATCTTAGTTCACTTGGAAGTTACCACTGACATTGATTTTAATTCAATGATAAATTTTCAGTGAGTCTTTCATGAAGCCAAAACCTAGAAGTCTAATAGTACCATTTTAGAGGATCAAAGTTTTTTTTTTAAAGTAAATTATTTAATTTAAAAGGTGCTACCTAAATCCTTCTGGTAGGCTTAAACAGCTGTCTCCTCCTGTAAACTTTTTCCATGAAGGTGTTGGTATGTGTGTCCAAAGGGAAGAATTAAGAATGAAACCTTCTTCCCCTTGAATTCTTGAGGGAAGGGCAGGAGTGATTATCTACTGTAGCTGTCAAAAGGGTCTCTTTCTAATTGTTAACTCTCTGCTGAGTAACTTTTTAACTAAGTCTAAAAATCCCATATCCACCCTCACTTGAGCAGAACAGAATTCTCCACTGTCTTGCCATTTGCTTCTGGAAATGATTATCTGAGTAAATGGACAGATAATCACATAGTCTACTTTATGTGTTAATCAGGAGAACACTATTTGAGCTGCCATTAAAATAACTATGGTCTTGGAAAAAAACCTACAAAATTCAGAAACATACACATGCTCTTAAGTAGCTTCCCTTTTTTTTTTTTTTGGTTGATGTCTGTTTGTTTAAGAATGCATCGGTTAAATAAATATTAAATGACCTGGTTGGTGCTTAAGTTCTTACACTCCTAGATTTGACCTGAGTTCTAACACTGTGCCACATGGTTCTATGTTTGTAGAAAACATCCAGATGACAGTTCTGCAGGAAAAGAATGAATGTTGAAATTTGCCTAAAGGAAAGGCAGCTGCATGTCAACTGCTCTCTGGATCAGAATAATAATAATAAAAAAAATTCTCAGATGATTTCATTGCAACTGACTTTTTTGTTCTCTCCCAGTAATGGAGACTTCATTGACAGCAAGCCCAAAACCATTTAGCACAAGCAAGGAGCTGCAATACATAAAACAACATAACTGATTATGATTTTTTTTTAAAAAAAAACCCAAATGGCTGAAGCACAGCACGTTTTGGATATGATTGCATCTCCCTATGTGAACTCTCTCACTCCCCTACAGTCTCATGTTTTCCATCAAATAATACACCTGGCTGAGGTCCAAAGCAAAGCCTTGATCTTTACGTTTTTATAAATCTCTATCTATTGGGAACTCTCCTAGCCTTGTGTTTTTTGGCCAGCTTTTCAAAAAGCATGCCAAAAGCTGAATCTCCCAGAAGGCCCATAGTTATTTTAACATTCTTTTATTTTTAATTATTTAATGACGTATTGTCAGTATATTCTGTCACATTCACAGGCCCATCTATTCACAGATCTCTTCCACGGATAAGACATTGGAATCAAGAGAGGAAGCATTTGCAAGGCTGCTCGTAATCTATTTGTTACTTAGGTTTGAAAGGGTATTTCTTCTGCAGCTTTTCTATACATTTTTGTGCCAATTTAATTGTATGGATGTATTTATTTAATTTGTTATCCTGTTGATTACCAATGTCTCCTAGCAAAATGTAATTAAAAATATTAAATCAAAATATAAACAGCAATAGCACTTAGACATATATAATGCCTTATGGCAGCGGCTCCCAACCTTTTGGGCAACAGGAACTGGTTCCATGAAAAGAGGTATGCTGCCTGCATCCCATGGATGGGGCTTCATTTCTTTTTGTGGCCTGGTTTCTGGCATGCCGTGGACTAATGCTGGTCCATGGACTGGGGGTTGGGGACTCCTGCTTTACAGGACTCTCTGGGAAGTTTACAATGTCACCATATTGCCCCCAACAATCTAGGTCCTCATTTTACCAACCTTGGAAGAGTAGAAGTCTGAGTCAATCTTGAGCCCTTCAGGAACCAACTCCAGGCTGTGTGCAGAGTTAGCCTGCAGTACCGTATTCTAACTACTGCACTACCAGGGCTTTTAGTACTAAATATATCAGGTAAAACTAATGAGTAAATCATGTAGAATAATTAAATTAACAGAATCAGCAGTAGGAACTCCTCTCCTCTCCTCTCCTCTCCTTTCCTTTTTTTCCTTTCTTTTCCTTTCCTCTTCCTTCCTTCCTTCCTTCCTTCCTTCCTTCCTTCCTTCCTTCCTT
>WNWU01000030.1:10529441-10584613 GCA_012654045.1 Ptyas mucosa | reverse complement strand
ATCCTATCCTATCCTATCCTATCCTATCCTATCCTATCCTATCCTATTTATATCATCTTCTGAAATGTGTAGCCTCATTTTAGCAGAGAATTGATCAACCATACTTGCTAGTCACCCTGCTAGTCCCATAAAGCCGAGAAAGAGTCTCCCCTGCCCCCCCCCACTTGTTTTGACATAAGCAGGAAAGAGAGATATTATCTCTGGAAAGAGTAGTGGCAGAAGTAACTAAACTTCCCACAAGATTGCCAGAAAGTGAAAGGTATTAGGAGGGAAGGGCTTAGAGACCCTCACTTGAGTGACCAAGTATAAGCATTACCTGGTTACAGATGTGCAGAATTCTACTGGCTCAAACCAAGCATTCATAGAATTCATTTTCCCAAACTCTCAAGAAATGACATAAAAAGGCAGGAAGTCTTTTGGCATGCAAGTAACACATGTGATGTGTTTGCTTTAGAAAATCAATATGGGAAGATCAAAGAACTAGAGGCCCTATCACCATCCCCTTAAAAAAAAGAAAAGCTCCCATACATGCAGGGAGCAAAAGAGGACAAGGAATAAGGAGTGTATTTAATTGAGACCAATCAAGAAGGCCAGAAGAAATTATTGTCATTAAATCCACTAAACGAGTGGCCATCCTTATTTACTTGTCCTTAGATTCTCTCCTAATGAAGGTTTGAAATAATGGTAGAGTCTGGGCATCACACTGAGAGCTTTTTCTGCTTATTTCATCACCAATATAAGTGCCAGAAAACTTTAATCACGTTTATTTAAATATTTGACATATTTTTCAATATATATATTTGACAGGAGATGAATTTTGTTTGGTGTCATGAATATATATGTTCTGTATAATTTATATCCTTATGATTCATTCTCTCTCTCTCTCTCTCTCTCTCTCTCTCTCTCTCTCTCTCTCTGTCTCTGTCTCTGTCTCTGTCTCTGTCTCTGTCTCTCCCTCCCTCCCTCCCTCCCTCTTTGTTATAATTTTGCCTTGGGTCGTCTGTGCCCACTAGATTTTCATTTTTTCCCCTTCTGGTGCTAAGGAAATAACTGTTCCATTGATTTTTTTTTTTAGGATCTCAGTATGGAAATAAGTTATTCCAAGCTAACAAAGAATATTTTCTGAGCTAATTAAGGATGCAGGTAAAGATGCCTTTCAACCCCTAATAACTTCATGGACATATACAGCCAGGACCTTTTTCTATACTGAAGGGGTTATTATTGCTTTCTCTCTCAGCTTCCAGCCTAGAGCCTAAGGATATTCAGTAATGTATTTAGTAAGAGAGCAAAGTAAAGTGGTCATTATTTTGCACAATTATTATTTTTAATAGAAACTTTAAACCATAGCTTTAAAAAAAAATTTTTTTTGATTTATATGCCGCCCTTCTCCGGAGACTCAGGGCGGCTTGCAATGCGTTAAGCAATAGCCTTCATACTTTTGTATATTTATACAAAGTCAGCTTATTGCCCCCGCAAACTGGGTCCTCATTTAACCTACCTTAGAAAGGATGGAAGGCTGAGTCAACCTTGAGCCTGGTGAGATTCGAACTTACAGTAATTGCAGACAGCTGGTCTTAATCACTATGCTTTTAGTCTGCTGAGCTAAACCAGGCTCCTTTCATTTTCAAAAATGTTCATTTCCCCTCCCCCAGAAAAAAAGGTACCAAGAAGAAAATATAAATGCTGATTAGTCTATCCAGATGAAGATTTTTGAGTCTTAGCTCTTGAAATTCTGTTATAATTTGTGCATTATCAATCATGCCCTGCTTTCTGGTGGCAGACAGGCAGTTCGCTTGGTCATTTATATATAAAAATAGTCAGCTTCACCATTTCTCCATTTTTAGGAATACTGTAACTATAGTTACTGAATGCAGATGCAGAAGGTATATGGGAATTATGTCTGGAATTGACTCACACTTGCAAAGGAATCATGACAATTTAAAATAAAGCCTAATTTGTCCACTTCAAGGACTTCCTGTAATTATCATGATGCAACTACCATATTTTTCGGAGTATAAGACGCACCTTTATCCCCCTAAAAGAGGCTGAAAATTTGGGTGTGTCTTATACTCCGAATGTAGCTTTTTTTTTTATTGAAAAAGTTTTACCAATACAAATTTTCCCCCTTTCCCCCCCACCCTAGCCCTACATTATAAGATACATATAAAAACAATATTTAATTCCATCCCAACCCCACCCTAACCCTCCCCCTCCTCCCTCTTCCCTCCCCCCCTTGACTTCCATTATATGCTATGCTAATATTCCCAAACAATATATATGTTATTCAATCTTCCATATCTTTTTTCTATATTTACTAACATACTAACATAATCATCTCAACTAAAAGCGATATAATATTTTCTAGTCTGATACTTATTCTGTACATACTCAATCCATAATTTCCATTCCTGTATATACTTCTCATGCGTCTGATCTTTTAAAAAAGCTGAAACCTTTGCCATTTCTGCAAATCCAGCCATCTTCTGAGTCCATTGGTCAACAGTCGGTAAAACATCACTCTTCCAATGTTGGGCAATCAATGTAGCTTTTTTGAAGCTTTTTTTCCAGCCCTAACGAGGCGCTAGTGAGTGAAGCAATCTTCCCAGCTTTGCCTGCTCCCTCAACTCTCCGCTGTTCTTTAATAAGACACTAGCGAATGAAGCAATCTCCATGCTTTGCTCCGACTCTCAGCTGTTCTTTAGAAGCTTTTTTTCAGCCCTAACTAGGCGCTAGCCAAGTGAAGTGATCCCCCCACCCATACTTTGCCTGCTTTTCTCATTGCTGCTTCTTCTCAGCTGTGGCTTAGAAGCTGTTTTTTATCCCCAAGCAGGGGATAAAAAACCAGCCAACGTATGTGCTGAAGCTGACCAGACTAAGGATGCTAGCCAGATGATACCTGGTAGGTAGATTTTCCCCCTTATTTTTCTCCCCCAAAACTAAGCTTATACTCCAGTGCATCTTATACTCCGAAAAATACGGTATGTAAGATTTTTTTAAGACTTTGAATTTTTAAGGGTACTTTCCCCCAAAAAATGAAAAGGAGGAGAAAGAGCACAAACAGCCTGCTTTCAGCATGAGGGTCAGCTAATGTAGTTTCCATAAATAACCTTCATTTTGTTATTTCTGTCTCTCCATGGACATAGAGAGGAACAACAGAATGTTCCTCTGTCTTACAATGACCAAGTGGGATTGTTTTACTGTTTCTATAGCTGAAGGGTGTTAAAACACTGTCTGTACCCAAAGCTGCCAATCAGTGTGCTGTGTCTAACTGGGCAGCCAGCCATCAGATCCACTGCTGATTATTTTGTCTTCTTCTGGCTGATGGACTCTATGGGGCTATCCTCACGTTTTCTCATTGTCTGCTGATTAGCTACAAAAGTTTTTCCCTCATGATCCCTAACCTTTATTTGACTTTATGATTTCACCCCTATATATGCCCACCCTCCTTCTCAGCCTTTCTCCCTCATCTATCCATGCAAAGCCCAGAGCCTTAGCATTGGGATCATTCTAAGCTTTCAGCACTGGCCTTCTTTGCATCATGGCTCTGAGGGAAATCCTTAGGATATGCCTGGGATTATGGAAACAGCAGAAAGAGAGAAAACAGAGGAAAGGATGGCTTTACAAATCTGCATCTGTGGTAAGCATGGAGCACGTTTGGAGAGATTCTGAGGTGATGGTTCCATATTTGTTTTGCTTTATTTGGACTCTTCCCCAGAACCTGAAAGACTTAGTGTGAATTAAAGCAAAAGATTAGGGTCATTAATTGGATTCTTAATTAATTTGTCATTCAACAAAGGTTATTTATTTGCCTGATAAAAGAATGGAAGCTACTCCATAGACAATAAACTCTGTCTAGTTTTTAAAGCAATGAGCAGTGACTAATAGGCAAGAGGGAAGTCTTTCTTTTCAAACGTAGCAATTTTCTTAAGCAGCTTGATGCCAGCTTGTCATGTTGTTGCTGTTAGTTATGAAGTCATGTCCAACCCATCATGACCCCATGGACAATGTTCCTCCAGGCCTTCCTGTCCTCTACCATCCTCTGAAGTCCATTTAAGCTCACACCTACTGCTTCAGTGACTCCATCCAGCCACCTTGTTCTCTGTCATCCCATTCTTCTTTTGCCCTCAATCTTTCCCAGCATTAGGTTCTTCTCCAGTGAGTCCTTCCTTCTCATTAGGTGGCCAAAATATTTGAGTTTCATCTTCAGGATCTGGCCTTCTAAAGAACAGTCAGGGCTGATCTCCTCTAGGACTGATCGGTTTGATCGCCTTGCAATCCAAGGGACTCGCAGGAGTCTTCTCTAGCACCATAGTTCAAAAGCCTCAATTCTTTGGTGCTCAGCCTTTCTTATGGTCCAATTTTCACAGCCATACATTGCAACTGGGAAAACTATAGCCTTGACTATACGGACTTTTGTTGGCAGGGTGTCATAGTCTGTCCTAAAGTACTTGGTAAGCTACCCATCTGTCCATCTATGGAATATTATACGCATGTATCACTAAACTATTTCTTCTCCCCAACTTCCATAGTACTTACTTCTATGTCAAGTATTTCCAGTTAAGCACTTCATCATATAATAGGCAACATTTTATTACACTGAAATAAACCTTTACATTAATCTATAATTAGGAAGGAGTTCTAGGAAGGAATTAAAGGAAACCATAATCAACTTGATGTGATTCAGTGGTGGGTTGCCCCTGGTTCGCACCGGTTCTATAGAACCGGTAGTAAAAACAGCAGGAGGCTCCACCTACTGACATCATCAGAATGCTTCTGCGCATGTGCAGAAGAGGACATGCATGGCCCTGTTGCGAACCGGTAGTAAAGGTAAGTAGAATCCACCTTGATGTGATTGTATCTATGTTAAATCTTACACTTCTGTTAAGTAATGTAATTGCAGTATGTGTGTTACAAAGAATAAAAACATGAAAGCCCAGTCAAGGGGGGGGGGGGAAAACTCAGATTTTAGGGAGGAAAAAAAAGAGGTGATCTAATTAAAAGTAAAGGAATATTCTCTATGTTCACACCCTTCCAAACATGCTTATTTTTGGTTAAAAAAGCTTTAATTGTTCAGGTTTTTAACTAGGAATCTCTTTCCTCAACAAGAATGTCCACAAGTTTATGCTCGGAGAAGCCAACAAGACTCAGTTGTGATTTGGTCATTGGTGAACTCCTAAACAAAATAGGTACACAATGCATTACATGTATTCATAAAAAGAATGAACTCATTGGTGTAGTTGCATTCACCTGTAGATAACGTATTTCAGGCAGAGGAAAAAATCAGTAAGTGTTTTAAACACTCAAAAAACAACTAGAGTTTGTTTCACTGGAGTCCATGGATTTCACTGTCCAAACCAGTGTTGCATATATTCTATTTGAGTTTGTTTCACTTTGGCTATAGTACAATTTCTTTTTTCTTTCTATCAAGTATGAGAGAGATATTTCTTTCAATCTGAAAATCTGAGTAACAGTGCGGAAAAATTGTGGGTCAAGATAATTGTGATATTGCTGCGGGTCATGTTGTTCCTTTATATTGCAAGGTATTCTTTTTTCTCTCTCTAACAGCTTCTTTATACAAGTTGCCATATTATTAGTTCAACCAGATTTCTTCTCTGTATTTAGGAATGGAACAAACACAGGAAAAAGCCACTGAGGCATTTAGAAAATGTGTAAGTCGAATCTGCCATTTGCTCAGTGAAATCACCTTTTAATCTTTCTGTAGGAATTTCTTGCGATAGACAGGAATGAATAGAGTATCTTTTGTGCAAGAAGGGGAAAAAGGCATGTAAGTGGGAGAAAGAGACAGATGGAGCTTTGTGGCTGATTTTTTTTTTTTTTTTTTTTTTGATAGATTATATGGAAGTGATGTGTTGTGAGATAAAATGCCAAAGATGTAGGCTGGGGCAGAGTTATGAAATAGTCTTAAAAGGCAAAAACCACAATGCAGGAGAAGTTAACCAGTATTCTTGTTCTGAGAGAAAAAAGGATAGTCGGCTTATAAATTAGAAAGGTGTTTCTCAACCTGAGGCTGTACAACTTCTAAGGGCTTGAGAGCATTGTTGGCTAAGAATGCCAATGTTTGGAAAAGAAAGGGAAAGGGAGGAGAGAGAAAAGAAGAAAGATTATTAAGTTTAGAGTTAAGTTTAGTTATGCAGCACTACTGAAATCTGATCAGATTTTGTTTCACTTGAATTATGTGAACCTGCTACTGTTATTTGAACCAGAGTATGCATTTCAATTGTGCTTGTGCAAATATTTTTTCTAAAAATGGATTTATGATTGGCAGGTATTAGAAAGTCCTTCGTCAAACATCAGCATGCCATCAAATATCATTACTGTTGCTTTTTGTATATTTGACAAAAGACTTAATATGACTTCATCTTCATTATGGTTCAGGTTTATGACATCTAAAGCATTTCTAAAGCACACATTGTCACTGTAGCCTAACTTCAATTATGTAATATACCGAATTTGTCTCTAGCAATCTATCGGTAGTCCTAATTTAGCAACCACAATTTGGACCAGAAACTCTGGCACTAAGCCTCCATTGAAAGTACAGAATTAATTATCTAGATCAGGGGTGATGCTTCCTCACTAAGTCAGAAATCATATGACCATTGTGGTCAATTGTGCTTTCTAGCTTGAAACTGACAAGACTAATCAATTTCACACTTCCTGCTTTTGTTTGTCTCCTAATCCTGCCCTTTGGAATGCTCATCCAGAGACTGGATAATTTAAAAGAAGTGAATTAATATTTGTACTTACCTTCAGTGGAGAGGAAAGAATGACAAGAGAATAAGAAACACACAATGAAAAATACACATCAGAAGTAAAGGTGTTGGTGCCAGCAACTGTGAATGTGCTACCCAAACAGTCTAATGCAGGGGTGTCAAACTCACGTCATCACTGCGGCATCACATGATGTATTGGGACTTTTTCCACACTAAACCGGGCGCGGCCAGTGCATGACACATCTGGCCCATGGGCCAGGAGTTAGACAGCCCTGGTCTAATGTATTTCCCATTGTGTGCTTGCTTACTCTCTTGTAATTCTTTTCTTTCAATCTCTTCGGTCTGGATCAGGGGAAAAACAGATTGGGCACTGGAGAAATTACCTAGAGACACTGCTTGTTTCTTCCACTCTCACAGAGCAAAGATATCGGAGAGGAAGGGATTATGAGAGAATATGTAGGAATACTACGGAGAATAAATCTATTTGTGTAGCACATTTATGACTGCCAATACTAGTGCATTGCTTTTCATGAATGTTCCCCATTGTGTGCCAGCTTACTTTCTTGTAATCCTTTTCTCTCCAATCTGTGTGCCAGGAGAGAAAATAAGAAAAACAACAGGTCAGGCACAAGGTAATGCATACTGACTGTAATGGTGATCATGTGACTGACGGATACTGTGAAGGTCATAAATGCAGACTTTGGTCATAAAGTTATTTTTTACCATTGTAAAAAATAATTAGTTACATTATATATACATTATATATATACATTATATATATTGTACCTTTACAGGGAGGATACATGAGATGAGGGTGTGGCTAACTGATGACGCCTTATAAGGCAGAAATAGATCTATCTTAGTCTCCCAATGGGCAGCAAAGAGTTTGCTGGCTGCTAGAAGAAAAAAAGCCCCAAAACTAGTGAATGAAATGTCTTTGAACCAGGGCTGCATAAAATCTTGGCTTACGTAGGTAGAACCTGGCTAAAGAAAAATACACACACACACACACACACACACACATACACACACACACGTATGTATGTATGTGTGTGTGTGTGTGTGTATATATATATATACCATTGTAACTTTGAATGGTTGTTGAATGAAGCAATGGGTAAGTGATATATGATGTCATGACCAGGGGTGGGTTCTACTTACCTTTACTACCGGTTCGCAATGGGACTGCGTGCGTGCGCTCTTCTGCGCATGGGCAGAAGCATTTTGATGACATCAGGGTTGGTGGGCGGAGCCTCCCACCAATTTTACTACCAGTTCTATAGAACCAGTGCGAACTGGGGGCAACCTACCACTGGTCCTGACTTATATATGATAGAATGCTCTTCAAAACAAACATTCTCTCTCAATAGATGTCTATTACAAATGTTTAGTTTTCTATGTAACATTTAAAAACATCATATGTTAGCAAAAATCACAGCCTAGACCCGTGATGGCGAACCTATGGCACGGGTGCCAAAGGTGGCACGCGGAGCCATATTGGTGGGCACGCGAGTGTTGCCCTAGCTCAGCTCCAGCGCACATGCGCGCACCAGCCAACTGATTCTCAGGCCTTCCAGTCCCACTGGAAGCCGGAAAATGGGCCGTTTCAGACCTCCGGAGGGCCTCCAGGGGGGATGGGGAAGGCTGTTTTTGCCCTCCCCAGGCTCCTAGAAAGCTTCTGGAGCCTGGGGAGGGTGGGAAATGGGCCTACCAGGCCCCCTGTGCCAAAAGCAGGGGGAAGTGTGGGGGGGGTCATGTGCGCATGCACGGGAGAGTGGGGCGCATTGAATTATGGATGTGGGCACCCGCACCCATGACCCCCCATGCTCCTCCCATTTTTGGCACGTGACGGCAAAAAGGTTAGCCATCACTGGCCTAGACCTATAGAAAGTATGCAGTACTATTTAGCTGATATACTACTAATGCAGTAAAAGAACTATGGTCTATTTTTTAAAAATATGTTAACTTGTCCTCTAGCTTAAAAACAAAAATATTTTCTTTTCACCAATGTCAGAGCCTCTCGTTCTTCTGAATATTTATGAATCATATCTAACCAATATGACAAAGAAGACCACTAGGAGAATTGGTTGTAGTTTCAAAAATGAAAAATTTTGTTAGAAACCATACATAGCATCTAGTAACAACTGCAAGTAGCAAGCAATATTGCACACATAATTAATAAGAATAACACAAGTTATGTTCTTGACCAAATGATGCAAGTATGTATACCGTGTTATTTAAACAATGGCATGGCATGCCTACTTGGGTTGTTTGTTCAAGAATATAACTGGTGTTATTTCTGCAATGATATTGTAACACAAGTGATACCATTTGGCAGTATCGTAACTTACTGGGCCTGTTCTAATAATCTTTGAAATTTTCACAGCATAGATATGAGAGGCTGAACCTTCCTATAATGGATCCTGGATTAGGCAAAATAGTTATCAATTAGAAAAAATCCAAGCATGTAAAGAGAAAGAAACAAAGGACAAGTGTGATACACCTTCCCAATCTGTTGCAATTGACAACATAGCCTCTGGCATTTTATTTGAGTTGTGCTGATCCCGATACTTCTGAAAGGTGAAGGATTTGGGAACAGTCACATTTTGTATTTTTCCACTTCTTGCCCATAGGCAGAATATATCGTGTCATCTTTCATTATCAAATCCGCGCTTCCCAAAGTCCACCAAAGGGGAGCTTAATAAGCAATTCAAAATACAATTCTGTCATTGAGGATGAGTAGAAGACCATCCACGAGGCTGAAGTTATCAATATGTGTCCTTACAGACTTTTGTCAAATAAGCAAGCCAGTTCTTACAGCAATATTGCATTACAATTATCTGTACTGTACGGCCAAAGAAATAATGGGAAACAACTAGATCCTTTCTAAATCTGAAATCCTATGATTGTCAAATGTTTTTGGATCCTGACTTTCAGATGTTTCCTCATCCATACAAGTACTTACAAGAGATTTTACAACCTCCCAAGTAGTCTCCCATCAAGTATACTAGGCAGAAGTTAGGCAGACATTTTAACTATCATTAACACTTTAACAAGCACATTGGTTTGTTGCTTCTTCCATTCCTATGACTCTGAAAGTATTTGTGGTCGGGAGAACTTCAGAAGCTCAAAACACAGAGACTAATGGCTGTGCACAAATGTTGTTGGGATTGTCATTAACCAATAGAAATTTCTTCCCGACATCTGAGAAAAATAAAGGGTAAATTGGGCAGAAACATGACAGATATAATTCTGGTGCCTTTAGATCAATTATTACATTAATAAAGGAATATATTTGTAGCTCAGGGTTGAAATGCTAGCACTGATGATGTAACCTAGTTTGTATGATGAAAAGTCTGCAAGGAAACTACCAAACTCAGAGAACACCAAGGACCCCTCAAAGCTTATATTTCTTTGGAATGAAAACAAATCACATAATCTTGGATATTAACAAAATCATGGTTGCTGCCAATCATCATCATCATCATCATCATCATCATCATCATCATGATCCAGGGTTTTTTTTGCCAGCGTATCACTATATTGATAGCGCTGTGTAAATATCAGCTTTTGCAATATTACCCTTTGCTGTTTGCTGTTTGGTGCTGAAAACTGAATCCTTCATATAGTCATGGATGTGAATAGTTCAGTAGCTATAAAGTAGCTGCCAACACATACAGAGATGCTTTCCCCATTCCTATCGTGCATAATGTGATCTCACAAAGTGGCTGATAAATAAAGAGGACATGCTTTTCATTAAGTAAAGTTTGGGTAGAACTATTTGGCTACCAAATAGTACAAAATATAATCCATTAATTTCAATGAATTGACAAAAGTACTGGCATTATTTTCATGTAAAATCTTTCTCCAATATACTTTTCTAGTCCCATAATCATTAGCACCGATTAGGCATTATCCTGTGCCCTCTGTAGGAGCAAAATTTGCATATCATATTGCACATAATCCTAACCCTATTATAAAACTCATTCCAAGTGTTTGTATCTGGAGATTAGCCTCCTAAAATGATGGAACTGATTGTGGGATTTCAGAAATTAGAATTCTCTGACAACTTTCTGTTTCAAATGTCTCTTTACAGCTCACCAGCAGGGGAGAGAAAATGAGTCTGGCCTTTGCCATGCTTGTGAAGTCATTATCCTGTTAGGAATGACACATGGAGCTGAACTAACAAACTTCTGGCTTCACTCAAAGCCGACCGCAATGAAGTTGGCTGAAAATGTTCTTTGAACATAACAAGCATTGTTTATTTATTTGATGGACAAACAAGCACGATTCTATTGTTTTTCCACCAAAGGAATTATCATGCATAGCAGTTCCCTGAAGAGCCGTTTTCGAATTATGGATCCTATACCCACCCTCAGATTTCATGCTGACAAGAAATATATTATCCCATGAATTAAAAACCCAGTCTTATTCAGTTATTCCCCCAAATATCTGACATCCTGATTTGATGGAACTGGAGAAGTATGTAGAAGCTTTGGTTGAACAGCTCTAGAGTTTGAGGAAAGGGCCTAATCAGTGTGGGAGCACAAGCCATGAAGGCTTATTCCCTGGACTTTTTTTTTTTTACTCCTTAGAGATGGAAATAAGAGCATTAGCATGAATATTTGCTCTTGGCAAGAAATAACAAGTCCTTAAGGGAGGGTCCACCTTACATAAATTAACTGATCTTGTGCTTGATCTTCTGATGCTTGAGAAAAAATAGGCTACTGAACACGAGGGCAGGGGAAACATTGTATATCTATCTACCCTCCCTACATTTTTTGGGGGGGACAGGAAAACGAACCTTTTGGGACTATTTTAGATAGGACTTGCCCCATGCAGGATGCAAAATGGAGCTTTGCCTTGGTTCTTTTTAAAGATATCTTCCAGCTGAACGTCAACAAATGGCTATAACTGTTTTGGTTCAGGGTAAAATTAGATGAAAACTGAAAGGCACAAATAAAGAACAAAAGTTGCATGTTTAGATCAGGAATAAATAAATCATTGTTCTGTTCAGATTTTCTCATAAACAGTGGCTATTCTGGCTTTCCAGCAGATACATGCTGTTCTTTTAGGACTGTGGTTTTGTATTTAATTCTGATTATGCTGAACAGGGGATATGTGCGTGGCCACTTACAAGAGCCGAGGTGGCACAGTGGTTAGAGTGCAGTACTGCAGGCTACTTCAGCTGACTGCTAGCTGCAGTTCAGATCTCACCTACTCAGGGTTGACTCAGCCTTCCATCCTTTCGAGGTGGGTAAAATGAGGACCCAGATTGTTGGGGGCAATATACTGACTCTGTAAACTGCTCAGAAAGGGCTGTAAAAGCACTATGAAGCAGTATATAAGTCTAAGTGCTATTACTATTGCTATATGTCAGTTGTTCAAATGCATAAGTGCACCAGCGTGCCTACCGTCCCTGTTCTAATATTCCTTTTTACTTACTCTTTTCATGTATTCAAATTATGTTTATACTTTAACCCTATACCCGTGATGGCGAACCTATGGCATGGGTGCCACAGGTGGCACGTGGAGCCATATCGGTGGGCACGTGAGCTCAGCTCTGGCATGCATGCGTGCGCCAGCCAGCTGATTTTCAAGCCTTCCGGGCCCACCAGAAGTCAGGAAACACACTGTTTCTGGCCTCCAGAAGGCCTCTGGGAGGGAGGGAAAGACGGTTTTGCCCTCCCCAGGCTCCTAGAAAGGCTCTGGAGCCTGGGGAGAGCAAAAAACGGGCCTACCGGGCCCACCATGCCATCATGTGCCAAAAACGGGGGAGCACGGGAGGGGAGGGGCGCATAGAATTATGGTTGTGGGCACGCATGCATGTGACCCCACTGCGCTCCCCCCGCTTTTGGCACGCGATGGCAAAAAGGTTAGCCATCACTGCCCTATACTATATACTATATGTATATGGTTATACATATATAAGTATAACCATATACTTATATATGCTCGACAAAATAAATTTATGACTTATGACAGAAAACCACCATTACTGGTGGAAATACAAACTGTAAGCTGAATACATATTAAAGAGTAATCTCTCTTTGCTCTAATGGGATTGTCAGGCATCTTCAGGCTTTAACTACTTTCATTAAATGACAAAAGGAGTCTTGTATTTTTGTATCACAAACTCCACTCCTTTTGGACATGGCTGTGACAGGATGCATTTGTAAAAGGGGTGGAACCTCAAGAATGACAGTGAGACACTACTGTTGTCACTCCGCTTCTCTTGGATCTCTCCCTTGGATGCCAAAGGTGGGATTTGCAGCACAGGAGCATTGATGTTTGATATGAATAATATTTTTTAAAAAATTCTAGGAATAGCTGACACAATAATAACAACAATATCTCCAAATGGATGAGATATCTGGCACTGCTGGGGACATCAAGAGAAAATTAATAAGAATGATTGCTTCAGCTCTTTTTATAGTTTGGTAATCCTTTTCCACAGGTTGGGTTTGCACAGTACGCTTAACTTGGGTAGTAATTGATTCACACAACATGCTAAGCCTGGCTAGTTTTAATCTTTTTGATTGTTTTGGCTCAGCATGATAGACAACCCTAGCTCACTTGGTTGGTTTATCATACCTTACCTTATGTCATTCATCAAATGGGTTGATTAACCCAGAAAATTAATCAATTTAGAACCAAGTTAAGTTATGCTATGGGTTCATCTGGAGAGCAGATGTCAGGTGATGCATGGAGCTTGCAGATTCCCCCATCTTAGAATATATTGTTCAAAAATCTTTCTTTCAGAGGCAGGTGCACTTCTCCAGAGCCTGTGGGAATAAGGAAAGATAAAGCTTCCAGTTGGGTGTGAAGATAGCTACACATGCACAAGTGAAAGCACAACCACAAAGCACATACATTGCAAGCAGTTGCTTAGGGTGAAGTTAGGGATTTAAGATTAGCTATATAGAAAAGTTAACATCTATATTTTTCTATATATGTGAGCAAGCTTATCATTCGACGTGTAACTGAAAACAAGCATTTCAATCATAAATGTAATATCACAATAGCACGCCAGATTGGTCAGTTACACAATTTGTGTGGTCTGCTTCTTTCCCCCTTTGCACCTAACCATGGTTGTCCTGCCAACTTCCTTTTTCTCCCTTGAACCCATCATGTTCCCTCCATCTTATTCCCAGCTCTTAAGTGGGAACCAGTTTAAATAATTTCAAGGGGCACCAATATTAAAACAAGCGCTTTCCCACTTTAGCTGATAATATCCAGCTTATTAAAGACTAAATAAAATTTATTTGGCTTCATCATCCGTTACCTTGGAGGAAAGCTGGATGATTGGCAATGGCCAGGATCAGACACCATAAAGGGAGGATGCAGACTGGCAAAAGGAAAAGCAAATTTCATGCCCTTTTAGTTTTCAATCATCTCCAGGATGGATGGAGAATACTTCAGCTCAGCAGTGAAGAAAGGCCCTTGTTGTTAGACATTCAAGGAGGATTCTGCAGATTCGACAACCTCTGTGTTTGTCTTCAGGGTTTTCGATACGTGGGCAGAGTTTAAAAAATGTTTTCAAGCAGCAGAGAGATATTTCTTAGTCAGATTACAATTGTCTTATTTATTAATTTATTATAATTTGTTGGAAGCATATTCTAATAGAAGACAATACTGAGGATAATTGAGATGTATGCAAGATGTTTAAGGTGGGTTTTTTTTTTTCCTTTCAACTTGCCCCATGCATCCAAAATAATCCCTGTTGGAGTTGCAGTGAATTAAGAAGCATGTCTGAGATTTTATTGATTGCACCTCTGGCTGAATTGCAAATTTTTATTTGCCATCCTGCCACATACATACAATCTGGAGAGGGGAGGAGGGAGAGAGACAGACAGACAGACAGACAGACAGAGAACGCTTTGCTACCATATTATTCAGCCATTCATTTTATATCTGTTTGAGATTAGAGTTTGCAGTCAGTGAATAAAGAGGGGAAAATGCAAAGAGGAACAGTCTTAGCCAGTGGATTGGATCCTTTTTCATTAGCATTTATTTTTCTACTACTGTATTATTTTATTATTTTGTGTGTCCTTATTTATGAACTGCCCAGTGTTGCTGGGAGTTGGATGGTGCACAAATTTCAATAATAAAGATAATGAAAGCTGTCAAGACTTCAGGAAAAAGTACGATACATTCAGGAAAAAGTACGATACATTCAAAACCCCATTATAGAATGAAAGTCACTGGTAGTAAAATGACACTAATAATTCCTTAAATGTAAATGACACTAATAATTCCTTACAGCCATCGATGCCTAAAATTAGCATCCAGGTCTCAGTCTGCAAATCATACTTACATACGTAACAAAGCTTTATGCCCAGTCTAGCACCATCTTCTTGTTAATTGTATTACAGGGAATTAATCTCATTCATTTCAACAAAAGTTGCTTCCAAAACATCATCCAACCACTTTTTATGTAATACCGTCTTTTCTATTTGGATACCTATTCCTGTCTCATTCCTCCGTCAAAATGTCTGCGGAAAAATAACAAGCATGTCAAAATGTTACAAAACAAACTGACAACATAAATCAAACTAAATGATAAATTAATAGAACACTAGTCAAGAATTCTGGTTGGTTTGAAATCATAATGTTTGCTTAGTTTTCTTAGAATAGTGATTGCAACAGCAACCAAAAGGATGTCAATAGACAGTAAGTTCATGTAACAATTGTAAATGAAGTGAAAATCTCAGTAAACTGAAGACTATTTTATTTGCCAGATTACACTAGTCTATATCAACATCTTGCCTTACATCCCATTTGTCCTGTTCCATCACAATGATTGCTTATTGACAAGGAAATGAATACAAGGAAAGCTAGTACGTGGGTTCAAGTCCTTTTGCATTCTGTATAATCTACATACTTTGTTCTTTAATTTATTGTTAATTTTCTACTAACCATTTGCCTGCATCTATCACACTGTTCCACTTCAATATTAATTAAAAACAGGAGATAAGAGAAACAAAAGCGTAACCATGATCCATCTCACACTGAGACCACTTCTTATACTTTATCCATCTTTCTATATTTGCAAATCATTCTTCTTTCTATGATTCACACATTGCCTTTTGATCTTTAAAACTCTCTCCTTTTTTTTAAATCTCAGCTAAATCTATCACTTTTTTATTTTTTCTTTACTTATGGTAACAGCATGTATAACATTATTCAATTAATGATGTATATCTGTGATACAATGAGAATAGAACAGCCTTGTTGATTTAGTTATTTGATCATTTTTACTTTTTAAAAAAAGTATATAGTACCACACCTTTTTTTTGTTGTTATTCAGTAGCTGGATAATAAAATCCATAGAGAAAGGTAAAGGTTCCTCTCGCACATATGTGCTAGTTGTTCCTGACTCTAGGGGGCGGTGCTCATCTCCATTTCAAAGCTTCCCACCAAAGGTGGTCCCTATTTTTTCTACTTGCATTTTTTATGTGCTTTCGAACTGCTAGGTTGGCAGAAGCTGGGACAAGTAGGAGCTCACCCCGTTATGTGGCACTAGGGATTCGAACCACTGAACTGCTGACCTTTCAATCGACAAGCTCAGTGTCTTAGCCACTGAGCCAGCGCGTCCCATAGAGAAAAGCAAGGGTTTTTTTCAATACCTCCATGGAGCTATTAAACATATTCAAATATTGGCTTATCCTTCTACATCAGCAGCTGCAGTTGAACACACAAGTCATGTCTTCACGAAAGGATGTTGAGAAAAACAAAAAAAGCTACATGGTAGGAATATGCAGGAAATGACCTAAGAACATATTTGCATCTACAAAATCCTTCTTCAGAAAGAAGAGATTGGAAAGGTGCTCCTTAAATCCAGTGCTATGATTATGGAATTTCCTTTGGGAAGAAGACTATTGTGGCAAGCCTAAAGGAATGTCTTTATATCCTGGAACAACATTAACCTTGCAGTCATTCAGCATTCCTGCCTAGATTCAATCAAAATGATACTTGATGATTTCTCCGCCCTCCCCCCCCCCCCTTCATTTAACAAAAACAAAAAGATTACAGGGGCTTTGGACAAGCTCACTCAGAAACGCAACCCATCTCTGCTTTCTTCTCTTTCATAGTAAATCCTTGATTTGGACAGAACCCAAGAGAAGTGTTAAGGCTCTTCCTGTTTATGAAAAAAAGCAGCTTGGGGGCCTTTGTTTGCCAAGCAAACCATGGAAGGCAAAGTCCATTTCTCATTCTGATTCCAAGCAATTGCTGAAATCCATCTGAATTGATCCTCTTAAGAAACATGCTTTCATGTCTCTAAACACTGGCCTTAGAACAATAAATAGATTTTTTAAATGAAAACAGTCACTCACCATTACTGTGTTGTTTCTCTTTGCCAACTGATTTGCTTTTTGTGCATTTCTGAGTTCCAAGAGGCCATTGTCTGCATACTTTCCAACAACACCAGGAGGCAGCTGTCATTTCTTTATTTTCTTTGGTCAAGCAACCTACTGAAATATGCTAGATGGGCAAAATCTGTTGCTTATGCAGATCACAGGGGTCTGAAACAAGATGCCTATTGACATGAGAAAGCAGAATACTCAGTTGTGTACTCAACTTTATTCTTGTCCAAGTGAATGCTGATAGACCTTACTATCTTAAATGGTAAAAGGTTGATGCAAGTATGTACCAAGACATAATGAGCAAGGCTGGAGAGCACATCTTATGGCATCTCACATTTATAACATTTTTAGGATTGCTTTCCAAATCTCTTTGTGTTCTTTTTCTTCTTCTATTTCCAATAGAGAGAGATTGTGATGATGGTATCTCATAGTCCTATGTCACAAAGCTGCCACCTGATTTCTTATTACAGGAAGTGGAGGTTCACAAGGAATGAGGCTCATACTCAACATTTCTCTTCCTAGACCATAAGAAGACAAAGGGGAAAGAAATCCCTTTAGCTAAACTGAGCACTGATATATTGAATTAGAACTTCCTGTACTCTAGATGATTATAATGCATAATTCTCTAAAGGTTCATCCTAGTAGAAAAAAAAATAGATCATTTGGGCTTGTTAAGCTTATTAATATTCTGGTTCTATTCATGCTCTAGTCACAGCTACTTCCATGGAAGAAATGTATATTGAGAAAGTCATATGTAGGCACCATGTGAAGTTCCTAAGTATCCCTTCACTTCACTTAAGCATCTAAAACATTTATTTATTGGGTTTATTGATCATGTGCTACTGTGTCAGGATCAACATTTAGCAACCACAGAAGTAGACCTTCTCTAGGATGATCTTTCTCTAACTTAGATCTTTAGAACTTACAACAATGCACCAACCGCTATAATTGAATCCATCCACCTTGCTACTGGTCATCCTTTCCATCTTTTTCCTTCTCCCTTTTCTCAGCATTATGGATTTCTCAAGGGAGCCAGGACTTTGCATAATATGTGCAAAGTATGATAATTTCAGCTTGGTCATTAGTGTCTCAAGTGAGAACTCTAATCGTTGGGCTAATACACCATGCATAATACTCTTTTTCTTTAAAAAAAATCGCTTTCATTTTTTTCCTACTAGCATTATTGGTGGGCTAGTATCATGGGACTCATACTCTTCATATTGCCACCGTAGCAAGTTGTTTGGAATTGCAATTGCATTTTTTTTTAAAAAAAAGTGAGAAGGTGGTAAAAAAATCCAAGAACTCCTAAAGCAATCTCTATTTATTTATTTTCCCGCACATGTTTTTATTGCAACAGTGTGGAAAGGATTTTTCCATTCCACCCTCCCCCAAAATCTTGGCATCCAGATATCTCAATCCGGTTCTCTCTCTCTCTCTCCCACCCCCCCTACTCTTGATTCCTCTGGTTAGAAAGAGATTAGCGTATACAGTGTCAATTTAATGTCACCCTGGTAGGAGGTGGCAGGGGAGGAATCCTGACAGTCCCTGATTTACTGCTGAATCGCTGGGGAAGCTTTAGAACAACCCCGCCCCCAAGACCATCATAAGTCCTTCTTTATTGTCAGCCTGTCAGAGCACCATGCAGGGTAGGCCCAGAGCTTAAAGGAGATTTATGAAAAAAGACCACCTGTAGATTTTCTTCTTTTTTTTTTTTTTATCATTTTAAAAGGACATGAAAAGACCATTTTCAGTTGTATTTCTTTCCTGGTCAGTGCACAAATCCACCAAAGGGCAATTCACCAAGGAAAGCAAACACCAAAGATGTAGTTGCTTTTCAGAGAATGTTGATCACGTTGGTTCTATTACCCAAATTGATTTGTGATATTATTAAACCTACTTTGTTTAGTTCTTTGTTAAAAAATAATAATAATGCCATATGAACAAAGCTGGAGAGTCCCCAAACAGCAGGCAGTGTTCAAATTGTGTTAAATATCCTTAAGTTGAAAGGGAGAGATGAAAGGGAGCCTGATTTTAGAACTTCCATTGTTTGTTTTTACTTTTTTTCTATCTAGATTGTTGTAGTTCCTGAAAGTGCTAATTTAGGGAAGCCTTAAATCCTAACAATGCATAATGACAGGAATTAATCCAATATTCTGTAGACATCTATCTACAGGGCTAACTTTTCTGTCAAGTACAAAATGTGTCAGTATTTTTTTTTAAAAAAGTATTTAGTATAACCAAAGAAAGCTGTTACATTTCTAGAGACCACTTTTTAGTTCAACAGTAACATACAGAGAAAGGAAGAAAGCATCAAAAGGCTTATGTGTAAGAACGCAGCAGGGAAGTAGGAGAATATGACTTTCCGCAAATCTCATCCCTGTGTGTTTGTGTATGTGCGTGTGTGTCTATGTGTGTGTGTCTGTCTGTGTAAGTTGAAGGCTAGTTCTCCAGTTTACTGAGAAGTATAACAGCAGTGTATACTGAAGAATTTGATATTAAATTGGGCTCTGGCTGGGCTTGCAATGATCATGAGCAGGCAATGGGATCATTTTTCAAATTAGATCTCTAGTGGCTGAAGTTTCTCCTCAACAAGGAAGCCAAGTCTGTTGCTGCCAGCAACTGTAAATTCAGGCTTGTTATTGCTTCACTAGCTTCAAGGCTGAATCTTGGAATTCAAAACAGATCTAATGCTCCCTTTCTACATGTTTGATTCCCAGAGTTTACAAAGAAGTGTGTGGGATTATTTTAGAGGCCCAAATTGGATAACTGATAAAACAAGGATTAAGCCATGGGCTTGTGTATTTCCCTTTCTTCCTCTTTTAGTTTATTAAGCCACCATCAGTTTCCCATGATGTCTGAATCAGAAAGCTGCTATTTTTTTAAAAAAAGTGTAAGTTTATGGATGTCTTCTCAGAATTAACTCTGAAGAGTCTCGCTCCAATGTTGAGGATTTCAGCTTTAAAGGAGCTTTGTTAAGACAGAGTCTTAACAAATAACATGAAGAAAGTTACTATAAAATGGAGTGACTTTTTGTAAAAAAAAAAATACACAGGTCAGTGGAGATATGAAAAAACTCCCTGATGAAGTGTCCTCTGTTGCCTAGCTGATGATCTATTTGATCCCTTCGGCCATTTTAAAATGATGTTTTGCTGTGTTTTTATGTTTCATAGCTGAAACTACATTTTATAAACTGGCTAAAGAGTTTTGCTGAGGAATATAATGCATCAAGTAATTTAGGCATGAGAGAAAGTTAGAAAAGGAGAGGGATCACAATGGGGAATTGAGGTCATATTGCTTACTCCTAGTTTGATGAATAGGCTGTGCACCAACAAGATTCATATTAGACACTCTTTAGGACACACTACTTTAATATTCCTTTCCTATAGTCCTGTGATGGGACAGCTCTGTAAAACAATTCTGTGTGAATAGAAATCACATGTTACATTTCTCCTTGCCTCCTCCTTCATTCCTTGGATTTTCTTTAAATGGGGAGAGAAAGGTAGTAGTTTGTACAGATGCAAAAACTCTTGAATATTTCATATAAGCATATTCCTAAAATATAATTGGGATGATTTGGAGTTAGATCTAATGTAGGTTGAAAGAGACCTACAATGATTAAGATGACTAACTCTTTTCCTGTTGCCCCATCAGTTGGATAAGCTTATAAAATAAGTTGCCCCATCAGTTGGATAAGCTTATAAAATTGTTTATAAAATAAACAAATATTTTATTTAATACCCTTATTTATTCAATACCCTGCCACAATCAAGCAAATCTCCACATTATCCTAATGACCAAGCATTACACTACCTGAATCTTTACTAATCCTGAAAAGCAGGAAACTAAACTCATACTTGGTTCATAAACATCATTCATGTGGGCAGCACTTCAAGAGTTTTGTTTTGCTTTTTAATATTTATTGGTTTTTCTTTATTATGTTCAAAGGGCAGGAAATGATTACACTTGGGCAATCACATACAAAGAGGTACAAAAATGATTTTAGGAGGTACAATCAGCCCTAGGATATTAGGTTTGAATGTGGTGGAGAACTGAAATGGGATCCAAGTGCAGATTATCCTGCTCCTCTGTCAGTCCCATTTGGTCTACCACATTTTCTTTTGAAGTATAGATAAGCCAGGTGTAAGCCAGGTATCTGGAAGAGGAACAAGGGGAGGCAGAGGAGCTATGCAGACATTTTTATTTACTTCCTTTTCTCCTAGGATAAAAAGCAGAATAAGAGAATAAGAGTTATTTTGTGACAAAAATGTCCAGCTTTCTCATTCAAGCAAAAGAGCAGTTCAAACAACTTTCTACCATACACAAAAGCATGGAAAATCTGTATTGGGATGTCATGGAATATTATGCCATTGATTTAAAGAAAATCTCGGTAGAAGAATTCCTCACCGATTTGAGCAACTTCAAAACGATGTTCACGCAAGCAGCAAAGGATAATACGAGAAGGAAAGAAATGGAAGAAAAGCAGAGGTGTGCTAGAATAGCTCAAGAGAAAGCAGAAAAATAAAAAAACTAGAAAAATAATAGAAGAAAAAGCACCTGCTGGACATTAAAACAGAGGAGGATGAGACAGGAGTGATGAATAGTTTGCTGGAGGCACTGCAGTCAGGAGCGGCTTTCTGCGCTCAAAGAAAGCGAGCACCCAGGTTTAAAGATGAACCCCAGAATTTCAGCTCAACTTCTGCAGCACCTGTTTTGAAACATTGTAACCATGGTAATTCATAAATCACATTTTCTTATCCCTGTTTCTGTTGCTTTGTACCTCCGTCAGCAACTATGATCTTGCTTGGTTTAGCTCTGTCTAGATTAATATAATAAAGCCATGAGACTAAAAGACAGAGACAGAGAGAGAGAGAATAACAGAGTTGGAAGGGACCTTGGTGATCTTCTAGTCCAATTCCCTGCATAGGTAGGAAACCCTCTACCATTTCAGACAAATTGTGGTCCAAGCTCTTCTTAAAAACTTCCAGTGTTGGAGCATTCACAACTTCTGGAGGCAAGTTGTTCCACTGATTAATTGTTCTAACTGTTAGGAACTTTCTCCTTAATTCTAGGTTGCTTCTCTCCTTGATTAGTTTCCAACCATTGCTTCTTGTCCTGCCTTCAGGTGCTTTGAAGAATAGCTTGACTCCCTCTTCTTTGTGACAACACCTCAAATATTAGAACACTGCTAGTCCTTCTTTTCATTACACAAGACATACCCAATTCCAGCAACTATTAGCCTCCAGTCCCCTAATCCTCTCTGTTGCTGTTCTTTGCACTCTTTCTAGAGCAGGGGTGTCAAACTTGTGGGCCATGGGCCAGATGCGTCACACATGCTCAGTTTAGTGAAGGGGAAAAAAGTTCTGATACGTCACGTGATTTTTTTTGCTGCCATGCGTCATAATACCGGACAAACACAATGCAGGACTGCCAGTATCTGGCAGGGATGCTGTCAATGTAGGAAGGAAGGACGGCCCCAAGATAGATGCCAATACGGTTACAAATGTGGCAGAAGTGGGCATTTTGGCCGATATTGTGAACAGACTTCACTTCGTGGCCAACCTCGAGATTCACCTAGGGGCTCCATCCCAAGCAATAATTTACATTACCAAGGTGAGCAGAGAGTTAATCAACATCACGAGCCGCCTATAGCCCCTTTCCCCCAAAACAACCCATTCCACCTTATCATGGAGATAGTGATGAACCCCGATGGGGGCAGGGAAGAGGAAGGGATGAGCGATTTTCCTGACTAGAAAATGAAAATGAACTCCCTGAATTCACAGCTACCTTCAGTGGGCTCGCAATTCCCCTCAGGAATGGCCCTGAAGGGGAACCGGTGGTTCCAAGGGGAACCCATGGTTTCCCTCATCATAGGGGGAAAGAAATAGGACTGTCTAGTTGACACCGGAGACATGGGTTTGACACCCCTGTTCTAGAGTGTCAACATTTTTTTTACATTATGGGAACCAAAACAGCCATCACACCACAGCTAGAAGTGATTCTTCCTTGTGTGTGTGTGTTTTTTTTTTTTGGAGGAGATGATGGGGGTACGGGTGGTGAAATCCTTTAATAAATTGGATTAATTGACATATGTCCTTCATCTAAGAGGACAGGAATGATTTGATTATCACCAGAAATGAATGTGCTTTCTGAAAACCCCAGTAACTGACACATAAAGGGTTTCAATAGCTCTTAGATGGGCATACATAGACTGTTTAGCATATCCTTTCATGGTCCTAAGTACCTCAAAAATATTTTAAATCCCAAAGTAAAAATCTGCTTAATTGCCTAAGTGACTTTGGTCTAGGCTGAAGGGAATTGAATTTTTCTCATCTATTCCCCTGGCAACAGCTGCAGGTTTAAAGTACTATTTTATTTGTCAGTAATTGCTAATGATTATTTTGCACGCTCCTCTATGCTTTATTCTTACAGGCAACCCTTCCTGTAAGGCCTTCACTGTTTTGGATGGTTCTTATGTCCTCTCAGTGATTTCTTATTGCATTTACTTGATGAAATGTGAGCGTTGAGACCAAGGAACAACTCACCTGTCATTTTCCCCCTAAGCATTTGTGTTTAGGGAAGAATTATTTGGACTGAATGTCTCATGAAATGGAGAAAAACAAACACATTAAAAAGTAGCAAAATAGCATATATACCCACACATGAATTCATCTGCTCAGTTTGAATGCTAGTTTGCTACTGCTGAAGGTAGATAAAGCAGTTTATTTATTACAAAATTGTATATACACTGCACATCTCTATCAGACTCAAGGTGGGTTTGCAAAAATAGAAAGTGCATATAATAAAATCTGGAGTATCGCATGCCAAGGGATATCTAATAGACAGCCCACACACTATTAGGCTCTGGCTAATTCCCACCATCTTTAAGTGATTTCTGAAAAGCGAGGAATGTCAACAAAGTATTCCAACCATGCTATAGATAAGGCATATTCTAAGACTTCCATTCCATGGGAGATGGGGTCCTTCATAAATCCTTCCCATGGGATGCCTGAGATAAGCCAGATCTTACTAGGAGAGAAAACCCAATAAATACCTGGCCACTAAACTCTGACAGGCTTTAAGACACAGGTGTCAAACTCACAGCATCACATTGCTGTCACGTGATATTTCGTGACATTTTTTCCCTTTGTGGAGCTGGGGTGGGCGTGGCTTGCAATGACACATCTGGCCTGCAGGCCACTAGTTTGACACCCCTGCTTTAAGACAACAAGCACTGCACATTGGATCCAGAAGGCAAGAAATGTTTCACATCATCATTGAATTTGTCTTCATTCTTTTCAAAGGTCATTCTTTGTGCTTATTTTGTGACTCTTCCTCCATAACACTATGCCCCTCCACTTCCTAAAAGCAGTTCAGAAAGATACCACGATCTGAAAACTGTATTGAAAACTTTTGAGAGAGATCAAGGAGGCCAAGATGAATGCATCGGTCTTTTTCCAACCCTGCCAGAGATCATCAACATTTCTTTAAAAGATACTCATTTAATGAGTGCAATTGGTTCCAGTAAAAGTCACTAAGTGCCACAATTGCTGAACATATCACATGACACAGCAAAAAAGACTGCTAAGGTCTCATTTAAAGTTCTCTCGTACTTTGTCCTGTGCCTGACCCCCCCCCCCATTTTTTGCCCTATGGTGGGCTTGAGAGATTGCTTAAACAAGCTACTTCCTGAGCTGCTTTTCTCCACAACACAGCATGTCCCTTAAAAGTGCTAACCACAAGTTAACAAGCTCAGCTTTGTAACCTTAACTAGTTGATTAGATCCCTCCTGGAGGCTTGCAGCTGTTGCCTGAAACTGACCAGACCTTAATTAGTTTTATACTGAAGGCTTTCATTGTCTTGAATGCAGAGACTGATTGGAAAATCAATTTTATATTACCATTATTTATTACTGTCATATTTGCAAGTGGTAATTATCTGAGTCAGTTACTAAATGAAAAATATCTCTATCTTGGTCTGAAATCCTATGTAAAAAAAGCCCCAGTTCAGATCTCTGAAGCTGTAGCCCAATCACCTTCTCAACATTTCCTAAGGACAAAAATTATCCAGCACTTTTGGATGCATAAATAGTTCCTTGAGACAGGGACAGACTACCACACCTTTAAGACCCACAGGATTACCTCTTTCTTCTAGGATGCATTCACCACTATATAATCTCACGGGAGATTTTGACCAACCATAAGGGACATGGATCTAAGCACAGGTGGATACAATTACAGCTGGAAGTCCCAAAGGTACTTTTTCAAAAGGCAACTGGATTTTGTTTTTCGTTGAAGACATTTCGCTTCTCACCCAGGAAGCTTCTTCAATTCTTCAGTTCACCAAAGAAACTTCTTGGATAAGAACCGAAACATCTTCAAGGAAAAACAAAGTTCAGTTGCCTTTTGAAGAAGAAGAAAAAAAGCACCTTTGGGACAACCATAACCCGAATGACTGAGAATCTCCATAGACTCCATAGATTGGAAGGCTCTTCTCAAGTTCCTTAAAAGCAATAGGCTTAAACTCTTCCCAGACATCCCAACCAGATTGTGTCTCAGTCAATTCAACTGATGTCAGGCTCTTCAAGGTAATGCAGTTAAGGAAATAGATTCTGGGAATGCTTCTTTGTCACATAATAATAACTTGACAGACCTTCTCCCTGCCCACCAAACAGAATCAAAGCGGGATTATTTTGAGTTCCTTTCTGATGCTTTCTACTTTTCCAGAAATGAGTTGCTCTTTTACCTCACTTAATAGTTTATTTGTTCCTTTCCCCAGGGCATTTCTACATTCCTTTACAATCAAATCTTCACAAAGTCCAACTCAGACTAGATCTGAGCAACTTTATCTGAAAAATGCCCCTAATAGTTCTCACAGTGGCTCTGCAGATGGCGGGTCACTTGAACAAGACCATCAGACAGTTATCTGAAGACCCAATGAAAATGGAAAAGTAATAACTTTTTGCTGCTCTTATTGCCACAGTATGTAATCCTTAATAAGGCTGCAACCTGTGGCCGGTTGAGTTCACTCTTCTCTTTTCTCCAGAGGCACTATAAGCATTTCTTCTGCTGTTTCAACTCAGGGTTTCTATGAAAAATGGGGAGTTCTCCAAGATCCACAGAGAGGAAAAAGCTGCATAAATACAATCTGCTCTCTCATTCCTAGCAGCAACTAAAATCTCAACTGAACCTTGCCTCAGAATTTTAGGCAAAACCCTACTTAACTCCAGTGATGGGATTCAACCAGGGGTGAAATCCAGCAGGTTCTGACAGGTTCTGGAGAACTGGTAGCGGAAATTTTGAGCAGTTCAGAGAACCGGTAGCGGAAATTTTGAGTAGTTCACAGAACAGGCAAATACCACCTCTGGCTGGCCCCAGAGTGGGGTGGGAATGGAGATTTTGCAGTATCCTTCCCTTGGAGTGGGGTGGAAATGGAGATTTTGCAGTATCCTTCCCCTGCCATGCTCACCAAGCCATGCCCACTGAACCACACCACACCCACCAAGCCACGCCCACAGAACCGGTAGTAAAAAAATTTGGATTTCACCACTGGATTCAACCAGTGAGCACACGTATGCCAAATACATGCTCCGGATGCAGTGCATTTGAAAACAGCTCTAAAACTTACCTTCTACTGCAGCCCTGATGAATTAAACAGCTGAGGTGCAGCAATCTGCTCTGCCGTGCCTATCAGCTGGTCTTCAAACAAAGAAAATATAGGTCAGTATAGCTCAGGGGCAGGCGGGCCCAGCTGATTGTCGGAGCGAACTGGTTCGCTCTCAGCTAATCGTCTGAACTGGCTGAATCCCACCGCTGCTTAACTCCAACACCCTATTGGGTCCATCTGGTGCCTGCGGCATACCAGTCAGATGTATCCTCTATCCTCCTCCTCCTTCAGCAGAGAGCCTCTACAGCAATGTTTCTCAACCTGGAATGTGACAATTCTTCACAACCAACTCACAACCAGCCAACTTGCCACAGCCAACTCACCACGACCCAATCACCACAGTCAACTCGCTGCAGGACAACTCACTGTGGTCATCTTGCCATGGGACAACTTGTTGCAGGATAATTCAACAAATACAAAAGTTAGATTAATGTCAATGGAACTATGGCCAATAATACTAAAGAAAATCCAGAAATACAACAGTTTCAATAATTTTGACAACAACATGGTCACTGAATGAAACAATATAGTGTTGAATTGTCCTGTGGAGTGTTGTCCAGTGGTGAGTTGTCCAAGACCAACCTTGGCAACTTTAAAATGTGTGGACTTCAATAACCAGAATTATGGACATTGAAATTGACACATCTTAAAGTTGCCAAGGTTGAGAAATGCTGCCCTACAGAGCATTCAGTGCTGCTTTCCAACATACCATTCCATCACAATGTTCTTCCACTGAAATGTGTTGCAGTGTCCTAGCAAAAGTTCAAAAGGACACGATCATTGAATTCCCTTAATCATCAGGTAGAGAAAAAAAAGTAAACTAAAAGCTCCTGCCTTAATATCAACTTCATCATTTGATCTATCTATAAATCAATCAATCAGGTGACTTCTTCTCTAGCAAAGGAGAAAAACCTTTCTCTCTGGCCAGTCTGCAGGCAAAGAAAGCAGTCCTAGTAAATGCATGATATATGACATTCAGTTTTTAGGTAGTGTTTGGAAGCCCTTGGGGCATGTCATCTATATGCTCTGTCACACAGAGAACATCTTGTAAGCAACAGCAGTGATGTGAAATAATAGGCTGAGACAACTCGATAACTAGCAGCAGGGAAGAGTCAGTAATATCCATTTCAGACAGTTTTTCTTGCTGGCCAATAAGGTTAAAGTCAGAGACAACCCAAACTAGCATCCTTCAAATAGCCACACTTGGCAAGTAAGTTCTGTGTGGTCAGCAGCATTGTTCTGTTTTTCTGACCCTGAATTTCCTTTGGGAAATTTTTGCTCTCGGCATGTTGTATATTTTTTGGGTAACTGTTCTGACTCCATTCTTCTCATGCAGCATACAACTTTCACAGCACATCCGAAATATTCTAAAAGAGATATATTGAAAATAAACCCCTTAAACCCCCTTAAACAATAGAACTTAGCTTTTACTACCCCTACCCCACTGGATTCTTTCTCCTTCTTCCCAAAAATAAATCATAAAACCAAAACCAAAATACCATTACTTACTTCCTACTTACCTAACTATCATCTATACCTTTCATTTATCTCTATACCTATAAACCAAAATTGTTCATGATAACTGTTTTACACCAGACTCAGATAGTTTGGTAATGGTAGCTTTCCAATGTTTTAGGTGGCTTAGTCCCAACCCTACCTGGAACTGTAGTCCTCCCAAGCATCCTATTTTCTGAAAAGCTGATAGCTATGTCATCACTAAGCTCTCCAGGAACCCTTACATAGACATAATTCTCTCAATTCAGGTCTTCTCCAATTTCTCCTTGTTAAATAGGGAGGCTCTGCCCACCAACCCTGACATCATCAAAATGCTTCTGCGCATGTGCAGAAGCTTTCGTGCATGCGCAGAAGAGCGTGTGTGTGTGAGTGAAGCGAGCATGCGCGGCCCCATTGCGAACTGGCAGTAAAGGTAAGTAGAACCCAACCCTGCCTTGGAGTTGTCAAAGGAGAATGGAATTAGAACTTGGTAGCCTGGTGAAGTGTTCCATTTTCTGCTGAATTCTATTTGGAGACATTCAGCATGCAATCACAAGCCCTGTTTTCAGAGGACTACCTTAAGCAGGCTATTTGCAATTGGGAGTTTGCAAACTCCCTACATATATAATTGTGAATTTGGGGGAATGTTTCTGTCCCAACATTTAGAAGCAAGCACTGCCATAGATATTGTTAGCAACATGGGCCAAATCATCTTTTGTCTCCAGTGCATTTGTCCAGGATAAGAATGATTAGCATTCAAAACTATTTCCATTATTCAAACACTGTTCTGTTGATAATGTTATTATTTTAAATAATATTTTAAGGTGAATGACCATCGTGTCTTTTGTCCTAGAGACTAAAGAATAAATTGGATTTCACAAGGTTAATCTCTCATCCAGGAAGTTTTGAATACATTCTTCTTACAAATCACACACTCAGCCACTTCATGCTCTCTGCAGTGGTATCAATCCTGAAATTTGAAATATAGCCACATTAAAAATGTACAAGATCAAAAACGAGCAGCCTGATTTCAGAACAGCAGATTTTTTAAAAAACACAGGAAACACTATACCATATTAACATCTGACAAAGGTCCAATGAGGAAAAAAAAAAGTCTGTTCAATTAATCATGGTTTAAAATAAAATATGAAGGGGGGAATTTCAGAATTTTCCGAGATGTTGAATTGCACTCTCATCTCAGTAAAAACCATTGGGAGATGGAAGAGATCTAATAAGTCAGAAATATAATTCAAACACATCTTTAGATTCTCATACTGCATCTATTGGGAATAGTTTGAGATCAATAGTGTACTAACCTCCAAGAGTGAGCTATGCCATCTCACATTCTTTTTGTAATGTTCCCAGATGTTTCTGAATGTTTCCAGATTACCCTTGATTTATATTCACACCATATTTGGTCACAGGACTATTGCCAATGAGTGACTTGTTACAAGAGAACAACCTGGATGTTGAAAAATGCAACTGGATTTTCTGTTGAAACATTAGAATGATAAACAAATACTTTAAGAACAAGAAAGCTGGAAGTTTTGAGAAAAAAAAGTAAATCTATGACTTATTGTAGAACATTTGGAGAGCTATAGTAGGAATTTATAAGGTGTTACTTTTGACAGCTTTAAAGTAATTCTTTTAGTGCTTTGAGCAGAGATGGAAGCCATGATAAAGATATCACTGGCACATGGTTTTGTGATATGTGTGTGGATCACATGGTAACTTGTTTGCCTGGTGTAAAGTTTTTAGATGCCATGCACTAGCTAGATAATTTCTTAGACAGAACTGGGAAGAAGGCAGGAGTTGTGTTCTGCTTCAGCATCAAAGATAATGGGACACTGGAAAATATAACCAAGTAGTCCTGAAAGCAAATTTAGCACAATAAAGTCTGGATAGCATTGAGTGATGCCTAGAAGTGAAGACACTTGCCTCCAGCTTGGAAGGTTGGCAGTTCAGTCTTAGGCAGCAACAGATGTTTCTCTATAAGGATGTAAAGAGAAAATATTGCTGCGAAGTTTGCATAGGCTGCAGGAAGGGATCTGGCCAGTAAACTCTCAGCTCTATTGAATCACCCTGACTCCTTCCCAATTAAGAAGAATTATATGCCAGCCTGCTTGCAGATCATGACTCTCGATGGATAATATTCTATTGTTACCCAGTGCTATCCACTCTCTAACCCATACTAGGCCTGCTGCCTGGTGATATAGTTCCCATTCCGGGAGTGCCGTTCCCCCTCTTTCTTTGGAATCTTGGAGTAATTTTAATTTTATCCGTGGATGTTTCCCCTGCCACATGAATTTAGAAGTTATCTTATTATCTTATTTTCTTATGGGATGAAAAATATAAGTCACATACCTATTTCAAAAGGCACATAATTAGACACACCTTATTAGTAATCTGGTTAAAAACTAAAAAACAACAATACACAAAAATCCCGTCATGGTTCTCACCCACAGAAGCTTTAAAACATCTAAATTTATCAGATTCCCAAAATATAATAAGATATAAAGAATTGATTGATTACCAAGGAAAGTTAAAACCTAAACAACAATTGGAAGCGGACTTAAATAAGGAGATTGATTGGTGGATCTTCTCCCAGATACAATCTAAACACAAGGAATACACAAAAAAAATACCAAATAAGCAAAGAGAAACCGGAATTAGACATAATCATATTGGATTCTGAAGAGAAATTAATCAGCAAAATTTACAAATTCTTGTTAAGGTACAAGATGGAGGAGGAAATAGTTAAACATACAATGATCAAATGGATGCAGAATTTCAAACACTCAATAGAATTGGATAAATGGGAAGAACTTTGGCAAACAAATATAAAAACAATGCTGGCGGTGGCATACAAGAAAAACTAGCTTAAGATGTTTTATAGGTGGCATATGGCACCAACAAGGTTGGCCAAAATAAATTCGAAGAACAGCCCGGTGTGTTGGAAATGTAAGAATCCACAAGGCACTTTCTACCATCTATGGTGGACTTGCCCAGCCGCAAAAAAATTCTGGTCCCTCATTAAGAAATGGTTAGACCACATAACCAAACTACAAATAGATAAGAAACCAGAAACCTTTCTATTGGGAATTTTTACAAAATCTTACCCCAAGGAAATAAAATATTTGTTAATTCATATCTTAACAGCGGCAAGGATAATATATGCCAGCAATTGGAAATCGGAAAAAATCCCTTCGGAAGAAGATATAAAAGACAAGATAACACAATGCACCGAAATGGATAGGTTGACAAAAGAATTAAAGGACAAAGAGGATACCGAATTTTATAAAGTGTGGGATAAATGGTACCATTGGAATAGGGCCGCTGATGAAGGAAGACAAACCAGACAGAATGAAAGCTTAGTGGAGTAGGTACCATCTTTTCATAGGCAGTAAAAGAATTAGTGAGAAGACTAGAAAGTATAGATAATATACAGAACACATGAAAAAGTAGCCCTAGAGAGCAGAAGAGAAGAGAAGGTTAAGAAGTAAAGAAATCAGTGAGTTAAGGTCTATGGGGATATGTACTATTGTGTAATTGGATATATCACTACGAAACAGACGCTTCAAAGGATTGAATATATATAACTGTTTTAATGTTTTAATTATATTGTATTTTTTTCTTTTCTGTTGTGTTTTATATGTTTTGCGTGTACTTATTTAATTGTTAATAAAGTTTATAAAATTAAAAAAAAATAAAAAGAATTATATGATCATAAAAAGAAAAAAAAGTCTGGGTAGCATTGTCAATTTTTTTTAAAAAAACAGAGTACTAAGGTACATATGGGTCAGTGGCATCAGGTAGAAGGATGCAGATTTTTTTAGGCACCAGGCTTGGGGGAAGGCTGAACCCTCACAAGAGAGAGAAACTGTTCTTGACCTGCAATGGAACCAGGATAATGAGGTACTATATAACATCAAAAAATGGCAGAGAAACTTTTCAACTTCAGGTACTAGGTAGCATCCAGTTTTGAAGTATTATAAGCGACAGGACTAATAGTGGAAGTAAAGTTAATGTGTAGTTCTGTTAGTCAGGAAACAAAGGGGTGACATCTTATATAAGTCAAAGTGCTGGTTGTCATTTTTAAAGCCTTGAAGGACACAAAGACAGGTTACTTACTTTCCTCCTGGGGTTTCTTCATGTTCCATCAGATTTGGCATGATGGTATGCTCTGGGTACCTTCTGTGAAACAATGCCACTTATTGGGACCCACAAAGTGTGCTTTGTCTGTGGCTCTGCAATAGCTTCTCCCCAAGATTCAGATGGACTTGAACTTGCTGGGCTTCCATGAGGCCTTAAAAAGCTGGTCTTTCCCACAGGTGGTGGTACTAGGATTCCCACAGAAACCAAGTGTTTGCTTTTCTGATGTCAAACAATCTGTAAGAACTCTTTTTACTTTTAAAATTAGATATCTGTTTTTTCTTATTGTATTTTATCTAGGTTTTTGTTAACCTAGTTTTTGTAGATAGATAGATAGATAGATAGATAGATAGATAGATAGATAGATGATAGAAGATAGATAGATAGATAGATAGATAGATAGATAGATAGATAGATAGATAGACAGATAGATGCACAGGCAGACAGGTTGATTTAAGAACTATATTTAAAAAGGTGAACTATATACCATATTAGAAAATATTGGAAGACTAGGTTCTTCCATAAAATTTCTGGCTATAAATATAGATCTAGAGATATGTTATTTCACATCTGCCTGAGGACAATCTAAATATGGCATAATAAAAGACAAATGCAAAGGATAAATTTAGTAAGATTCATGTAAATTAGGATCCATATATACTAGATAACTACAATTTAGAACAATTTCCTCTTGAAAAACTGTCCAGAAAAAGACAGTTTTAAATTGGTCTAACTTTAAATAGTAACCATGGTTAATATTAGATATAATTGTTGGGAATTAATAGGAGATAGTGACCATAATACAGAATATATTCAAAGGGGAAACTACCAAAAAGGCCCAACAGAATCATATTGAAGGGGCTATATCTAAATGAGAAACATTTAACAAATGGAAAAAGGACTCACAAGAAAAAGTCTAATGAACTAAATTTCTCCACAATGACAAATGATTTAAAACAATAATTTAGGCTCACCTAGAATGTACTTCACAAAATAAGAAAGGATCAGCCAAATCCAGGAAAAGACCAAATGACTTTCTGCTCATGTCCAAGAAGCTATGAAAGTTAAAAAGGCAAGAAAAAGTACAAGGTGATATATAAGGAATGTTGGGTTTTTTTCCTGAAAAAAAGCAGAAAACTAGCCAGGGAAATGTTTGGGCCATTAGATTACAAAGGAGAGAACAAGATTCTCTTTTGCTATAAGCATTAAAAAAAAAACCAAAAACACATTAAAATACTTAAAGAGAACAAAAAAATGACTATATCAAAGAAAACAGAAGAACATAAAGAGCAAATAATGGATAGGAAAATTAAAAATCAATAAATAAGCAGAGAATTGACAATTGTCATAGAATATAAAATTCACCATTTCACTGATTAGTTAAATATATAAACTACATTTGTTACATAATGTAAGAAATAATTAAAAATGACTACAAAAATCTGACTATTAATATTTATAGTGATTTCCCCACTATTTAACATTATTTCCAAAATAAATGCACATGATCTTTTATAGAAAAAGGAGGGGAAATCAGTAAAAACATTATTGAATTTTAAATTCCTCCATCGTACCCAACTGGTGATGATATCAAAATATTTATAAACATGAAAAATGCTTCTCAAGGAGAGTACTGAGAAATTGAATGAATTCTTTCCATCATCTTTACTACAAAAGATACAGAGCAGATACCTGAGCGTGTATTGATTTATCAGGAGGGGAATTTCAACTACTAAAGCAAATTGAGATAAGAAGAGATTTTAGGATGCCTAGAATGATTCAACTGCAAAAAATGCCGGGTTCCTAATGACATCCATGGAAGAATTCTTAAAGAACTCAAATATGAAACTGTTGACCTTTTTTAGAAATACATAACTTAGCATTCAAATCAGGCTTACTATAAGAGTATTGGAAGGTAGCCAGGGTAACACCAACTTTTGAAAAGGCACTTGTGGAGATCCTGAAAAAATAGTCTAGTGAGCTTAATATATATTAAGTCAGATTGGTAGGGAGAGGGAGGAAAGTAGATGCATAAAGGGGGAAAAAAATCTTACAAGACATATTCTTGGCAATCTTTCTGAGTTTTTTAGAGTGTCACAGGAATCTGGATAGAAGTGGTCTTGTTGATACTGCACACATAATTTTTTAAAAAAATCTGTCAAAGTTTCTCATCCAGACTTTTGAATAAAATTTAGCAGCCCTGGATTTGTCCAATCATACAATATTAACTTAAACAAAACAAAACAGAAAGCAAAGGAAAATGGGTGAATTAAACAGTTTTCTCTCAATGGGGAGAAGTAGAGATCTTCAGAAATTAGTGCAGGATCACTGCTTTTAAAATTATTCATAAGTGATTTTTTTAAAAAAAAAACATGGCCAAGTTTCCAAATAATACAAAATGATCCAACTGATTGTAAATAGCTGCAGAAGGATCTCTTTAACCCGGTTGAATGGCAAATGCATTTCAGCTGAATTAAGTGCAAAGTGATGGTTTGATCCAGCATGGCTGATGGAAGGTAGGATACTGTCGGGAAAAGTCAAGTCTGTAAAGTTACCTTTTACATATATAGAGAATTGTGTTGGCTGAAACCCGCGATAAAGGAAATCCGATAGATTTAACAGGTGACGTTTTTAATTTATGTGTAAACTGAGAAGGTAATAAAGTCTCTCATTTAATTCTATACAGGGTTTTTATTGTTCCCATGTGATGAATTAATGTGTGGGATGATAAGCTGCTCTTTAATGGAGGAGAAGAAGAAAGAGAAGCAGCTGTTGTTACCATTACGGCCGTCACGTCCTTCTTTGAAATTCAGCCATACATAAGGAATGAAATTACAAACTGCTTATGGGAAGTTATCTAACCAAATGTGGAATATACAATTGATCCAAGTCCCTGCAATACTTAGGCCTATGTAAAAAGTATACAATTCAGTCAGGGAAACCTTGGGCTGCTCTAAGATGAATCTAGATCATTAAGCCTTGCAGATTGATCCAGTTCTTCTTTTGCAATCAGTCTCGGGCAGATAGAAAATTTCTTTTGGTAAATATTTTGGGCATTCTGCTACCTGTTAACTTCAGCCAACTTTAAAAGATCTCGCATAGGTAATCGCAGAACCATTCTCTTTAATTTTTGAAAAGTTCCGGAGAACAGGTGAAGGCCTAGAAAACTGGAGAGGGCTATTATTGTCTTATTTTCAAAAAGGGGAATCTGTGAGTCTAACATTGGTACTAGAACAGGGGTGTCAAACTCTGGACTGTGGGCCAGATCTGGCCCTTGTACTGCTTAAATCTGGCCCATTGGGCCAGCCTGAAAATAGCAAAGGTCCAGCCCATGGTGCACTGGTGGGTTGCCCCCAGTTTGGACCGGTTCTATAGAACCAGTAGTAAAACCAGAGGGAGGCTCTGCCCACCGACCCGATGTCCTCAGAACGCTTCTGCGCATGCTTGATTCTGTGTGCAGCCCCATTGCGAACCGGTAGTAAAGGTAAGTAGAACCCACCCATGCCGTGGTGCCTCTGGCAGCCAAAACAGGGTGTGTGGGGCAGGGGTGTGTCAGGGTTGGTATTCACTTACCTTCGCTACCAGTTCTCAAATGTGAGCATCCACGTGCTGGCTATAGAATGATCCTAGATTGTGCCATTCGTTTATTACATATCCAAGGTGCATGTATTTATTATTTTGATTTATATAGACATTCAATTTCTATGATGTCTGGTAGTGTAACATCTATTTATCCACTGTCAGCCCCACAAAGAAGACTAAGTCAAGAAACCCATTCCATTATCTATTTTGGATTATCTATTTTAGGTATGCATTTTTTTCTTACTTTGTTGTAGCTGCTTTCTTGTTTTAACTATATTGTTCACTGCCCAAAAGCTTGGTTGACTGGGGCAGTCAGCAAATATTATAAATAATGCATGTAAATAAAATAGTTTCTAAGAAGCCAGTCTCTCCTAAGTTTGCAGAACTAGACAGCTCCACGGAAGAAATTTAACTATAAATGGAAATCTATGGCACTAATATGCACATACCCATAGGTAACTTCTTTATGCATTTCATTCTCCCTTTTTGTTTTTTAATCACAATATAGTGCACAGCTCTGTGACTTACTGGTTGTGTTATTCTATGTTACACCAAAGATTCATGTTGGACTTTTGTTTCTCTTAATTTGATTCTTAGAACTTCAACAAACGTAACAACAAAAAAATTGCTAAATTGCCAAAGGCTGTGATCATGTCAGATTTCATAAGCAAAAGCAAAACTGTCCCTGTTCAGTGTTTAGCTGGAAAAACTTCAAGGAGAAAATGCATCTGCACGCTATGTTAATATTTGTACAAGAATAGCTACTACTATTTCAGCTTCTCAGTTTTTTTGCACTCTGATTACTGTCTGCTTTTAATTTAAAAGAAAGAAAATATGCAAGAGAATCATCTATCTGATACTGTATTTTGTATAGTTTTCAAAAGCATACATCTGCAATTTTTTATTTTTGTTTCTTGCCTTTCCACATGCATCATGCTATATTTCCATTTTTTTTTAAATATAATACAGCTGGTCCCTGTAAATAAGGCATAAACCATATAGAAGCAATAGGGAGAGATATTGTATCAGAGAACTTATTTTTTTCCTTGTTTTTTGACCTGGCTGTTTTGTGTGCTAGGTGTGTTCCTAACAATTCCTGTGTGGATTTAAATTAGTTATGGCATGCATATTTAACACTATGATGTCTGAATTGCATTACATTATTTATAATTAATTACAATCCACACTTGTTTGCGGAAAACTATAAGTTGAAGTCCAGATATCTTAAAATTGCCAAGTCTGAACAACACTGACCTACATTAATCTTCTTATTTATTTAAAGCTATCCGTCTAAAGATAAGGGAGAAAGATGTAGGTAAGATCCTGGGTGAGTAATATGCCCAAACCCAACAATATATGAATCTCCTATGATATACTGTATAAGACACTTATCAATTTATAATCTGGTTAGATGTCAGCGGTAGTCAATGTTCTCAAAAAGTTAAGCAGGATCAAACATGGAAAATATTTGGATGGGAGATCAAATATCCCAGGGTAAACTAGAATGGAAAGCTGAAAATTCATCCCCGATGAAAAGCATGGTAGTCTTACTGAGTGCTAAAAAAATGCATGGAAATATCTGTGATGTAACACTGAAGGGAAAGTTATCATTATTTCAGTCATTCATTGGTTCTTCACTCAGACTTTCTTGAAATTTATTAATCTATCTATTTGTTTTATTTAGGCACGTATCTCATTCTTGTGACTTTGGATGGTGTGCACAATTAAAAACATAAAGCCAAATTATCAACATAATTACAACTATTAAAATACACTTATAACAGCTTCAAAAAACTATAATAACAAGGAATAGAGAGCGCATTCTAAATTTACATGCAATGCAGCTATTTAATTGGCTCCATACTTCCATACATTCACACTTCCAGTCCATTTAACTTAATCTTTCATTAAAGGTTCGGATTTAGCTGAATTGTAGCCACAATTCTTTTTAATGCTGAATAGCTGTCAGTATTGCATCTTACAAAAGCCATACAGTATTTGACAAATGTGTCAGTATTTAGTAGGGTGTGGAGTTACTCCTAGTGCATGAAGTCCCAAAGGTGGTTTTTTCAAGAAGCAACTGGACTTTCTTGTTTTTCTTTGAAGACATTTTGCTTCTCATCCCAGAAGCTTTTTTTAGCTCTGAGTGGATGGTGTGAAATGGTTCCTGTGTTCCAATGACTGTGTTCCAAGAAGGCGCTATACCCAATTGGACTACTCGGGTTACCTGGAGGACACAGATAAACCTCCAAGTGGCCTCAACAACTCTCTAAAAGAATGCAATTTTTTTAAAAAATTTTGATTTATATGCCGCCCTTCTCCGGAGACTCAGGGCGGCTTACAATGCGCTAAGCAATAGCCTTCATACTTTTGTATATTTATACAAAGTCAGCTTTAGGTGCTTTAGACCACTGTACTATCCAAGGCTGTCTGCAAGGAGTATAAATCCTTCCATTGCCCATCATCCAGTCAGAGCTGAAGAAGCTACTTTGATGAGAAGCAGGGGTGAAATTTGATGAGAAGCAGGGATGAAAGAGCCTTGGATAGTACAGTGGTCTAAAGCCCTGTTATTAACATCAGCTGCCTGCAATTATTGCAGGTTCGAATCTCACCAAGGCTCAAGGTTGACTCAGCCTTCCATCCTTTCTAAGGTGGGTAAATTGAGGACCCAGTTTGTGGGGGCAATAAGCTGACTTTGTATAAATATACAAAAGTATGAAGGCTATTGTTTAGCGCATTGTAAGCCGCCCTGAGTCTCCGGAGAGGGCGGCATATAAATCATTTTTTTTTAAAAAAAATGCTCCTAGTTTGGACTGGATCACCCGATCCGGTAATGATGAAGGCAGGTGGTTCGGAGAACTGGTAGCAAAAATCTCTGCCCCCCCTCCCCCCAATACCCAGTTGAGCCACGCAATCATCAGAGGCTTTAAAAAAAAAATTTAAAAGCATTTTTTCTACAACCTCTTTGGCCAAAAAAATGCTTTTAAAAGTTAAAAAAAAAAGCCTCTGATGATCCCGCGGCTCAGCTGGAATCATCAGAGGCTTTTAAAAGCATTTTTTCTACAACCTCTTCGGGGGGAAAAAAGCCTCTGCCGATCAGGCAAGTCAGCTGGGATCGTCAGAGGCTTTTTTTTAAAAAAGAAAGTCTCTGACAATCAGGCAAGTCAGCTGGGATCATCAGGAGGCTTTAAAAAAAAAAAAGAAAGCCTATGCCAATCAGGTAAGTCAGCTGGGATCGTCAGAGGCTTTAAAAAGCATTTTTTTTTACAACCTCTTCAGTGGAAGAGGTTGTAGAATAAATGGTTTTAAAAGTTAAAAAAAAAAGTTGGCCATGCCCACTCATATTAACCCTTCCTCACCAAGCCATGCCCACAGAACCAGTAGTAACAAATTTTATATTTCACCACTGATGAGAAGTGAAACGTCTTCAAAGAAAAATAAGAAAGTCCAATTGCCTCTTGAAAAAAGCACCTTTAGGGGAGGCGAGTTGATATTGCGGCAGTACAGTAATGACTTAGCGGGGCTCCACTACGACAGCCAAATTCTACCTGTCAGGAGGCCCCTAGGGGGCCAAAAACCACCCTGGAGGAAGCCCTCAAACTGTTAAGAAAAGAAGACAGCCATTACGTCCAGACCAAGCTGGGAGAGCCCTTGGAAGAAGTGATTGAGAAGGATTGAGCAGCAGCTTGAGTGATCTGAACGAGATTTTCTTTTTTCTAATCTCTGGGCGGAATTTTCCCCAAAAACTTTTCTTTTCTTTGAGAGTGTGACTCAAAAGGGGGAGGCAGGATGTTCGGTTTCCTGCTCCCCAAAGCTTAGCAGCGACTAAGATTTTTAGCCTTTGACAGATCCAGAAAAAGCCTGATTTCATTTAAAAAATAAGAGGCATGGGGCAAAACTTTTGGAAAACCTGGATTGGTTCTCTTTGTTTTTTTTTCTACATTACAAAAATTGGAACTGATTTTATGGTTATTAAGTTTGGATAGACTTTAAAGGGTTTTTTTTGGTTTTCAAAATAAATATTGTAGTAAAAATGGAAAACTAAATAAGCGCGACACCTAATGGTTGGAGAGGGTACTACAAGTGAAATGAAGAAGTCTGTTATGATTAGGGTGATTATTTTTGGAAAGGAGTTTGAAACAAAACAGCACCTGTAGATTACTTACTTCAAAAGTTTGGAGATATAGAGTGAAAATATTGAAAGGCTTTGAACTAATGTGGATTACAAAACATATGCCTCAATAATTGCAGAAAGATTAAAAAGATTCCTGAATGAATTTATACACTCAGATCAGAACGGATTTTTACCTAAAATGCAAATTAAGAATAATATGAGAACTATTTTGAACACGTTGGAATATTATGAAATGCATCGTGAAAAACAAATGGCATTGATATTCTTAGATGCACAGAAAGCATTTGATAATGTAAATTGACAATTTATGTTATTACAATTAAAATATATGTTTTGGGGAGAGATTTGTTAACATGAGGCAATGTATTCCAAGCAAACCGCAAAAGTGATGGTTAATGGGGATAATGAGACATAAAATACTATTAACTTTGGAGGTATAAGGTATAAAAGAAAAAGTATAAGGACATTTTGAACGATAAAAGAGAACTCAAATCCAAACAAGAATTGATCAATCAAGGGATTGATCTAGCATGGTGGCCATACGTGCAAATCAATTAAGATATGAGAAAGATGCAAGAATGCATGGTTTCTATATAGAACCAACAGAACTAGACCAGATATTACTAGGGACAGATGAAAAATTAATTTAAAAAATTTATAGCCACTTATTGAGTATTAAAATGGAAGAAGAGCAAGTAAAAGAAACAATGATAAGATGGGCAAAAAACTTTGGTTATTCAATAGAACTAGACAAATTGCAGAAATTGTAGGATAGAAACAATTAACAATGTCAATGGCCTATAAGGAAAACCTATACAAAATGTTTTATAGATGGCATTTACTACCAGTGAGGTTAGCAAAGATGTTTGAAAACTTATCAGCTAAATGTTGGAAGTGTAATCAGACACCAGGTTCATATTATCATATGTGGTGGACATGCCCAAAGGCAGAAAAATACTGGACTAAAATACATACTTGGTTAGAAAAAATGTTAAAACAACACATAGATTTGAAACCAGAAATATTTCTGCTGGGGATACTACCAGAATAGTATAATAAAGGAAATACATATTTAATTCCGCATGTAGTAATGGTAGCAAGAATAGTGTTTACACAACAATGGAAAAATGATGAGGTCCAGACAGATGAAAATGTAATAATAATAAAAAAATAAACTGTGCCGAGATAGATAGATTGACACTTAAGATAAAAGAAAAGGAGGAAACGGAATACTTTTTAACATGGGAGATATTTTACCAATGTTAACTAACAAAAACAGAGGTTAGAATTTAAAAAGAATTCAAAGAGGTAATAAAACTTGGTATTAAAATATATAATATATAAATATATAAAACTAAGATGGACAAACTAATAATTTTATTATTTTATTATTAATATTGATATGTTTATTAAGATTACTAGTGTGATTATGGTTATTGTTGTACCTTTACTCAAAATTAATTATGCCCAGACAACACGCTGTTCTGATAGATATGGAATTTTTTTATGTTTTTAAAGAAAACATAAAGGGGCCTGAGTGGCGCAGCAGACTAAGGCAGTTATTAACATCCACTTACATCTGCTGCCTGCAATTACTGTAAATTCTAATCTCACCAGGCTCAAAGTTGACTCAGCCTTCCATCATTTCTAAGGTAGGTGAAATGAGGACCCAGATTGTGGAGGCAATAAGCTGACTTTGTATAAATATACAAAAGTATGAAGGCTATTGCTTAACACATTGTAAGCCGCCCTGAGTCTCCGGAGAAGGGCGGCATATAGATCAATTTTTTTAAAAAAAATATACCAATAAAACATATATTCAAAAAAAAAAAGCATCTTTAGGACAACCATGATCTCGATGATTGAGAATCTCTATAAACAGTGCATGAAGTCCATATTAATATTGAATGCTATACCTGTATATGTACCTAGGCAAAAAGCCATTCAGCATGAGTCTCAACCAGTCTGGAAAAAAGGTACATTGGCTAGAATTATAAGAAATGAAGGACAATCCATGTGAAGGACTTCTTTTTGGAAAGTTCTGCTAATGAAAACTCCGTTTTCTTCACATGACTGCTGTATATTAAAAAAAAAACCCTATATCCTATATTTTATAATATAATATATTTTTAAAAAAATAATCCTTCATTTGCTGAGGTTGAGTTTCTTTATTTGCTGCATTTATACATAGACTTTCTGCTAAAGTTTTCAAGACATTGTACTAGTTAAAAATAATAATTAAAATAAACAAAAAAGCCGAAATCTGATCTTTGGGAAAGATTTCTTACTCCAGAAGTTGGGATAGGTTCTTCCCTATATGCCTTTCCCTCAGATTACATCAGCTTTACACAATCATTGAGGATTTAATTTATTAGCATTCTATTTAATTAAATAAGAAGACTTTCACATTAAATAAAAGTACCACCATTGAAGCACCGTTTAGAAAATGAGGGGGGAAACCACACACTCCTCAGCCATTGAAGAACTTAATTGCTTTTCTTTCTATGTTTTAAAATGTAGATTGTCAAGGGTAAAACTATTCTCTCACAAATAGTTCATGATTATGTTCATCAATATCAGAAAAAAATATGGGTGCTCAAAACCTATAGCTGAAAATGATTCTTTGATATCCTTCATAAAAGAAGATATTTTGAGGAAAAGGAGAATATTTAGTATTGGAGAGGAGAAAGTAGAAATGGAATACAAAACTCACGTTCCACAGGATTTTGGTAAATAAATAAATTACAATTGGTACATTGATGTTTGTTTCATTCTATAGAGAGATTTTCATAAATGTTGGGCACAAATGTTGACAAAACCATGAAAGAAAATGCCGAGAACCAGCAATTATCTGGGAAGAGATGTCAGTTATGTCGATAACCTTCAGCTTCAAGCCATGACATATAATGTAAAGAATCCACTGAAATGAGGGAAAAGTGGAAAAAAGCAAGCAATTTAAATTGTCATAGATATAGAGGGAAAAACTCTCTATCATAGGACGATAAAGGGCAAAATGTGACTAATTTACAATAAATGTTGTCTAGTTGTGTTGGGTGTCTTGGAAACCTATCCTGGCAGCCAAGAAAAAAAATTTGGGAGCCAGGTTTTATTCTTATACCCTGCTCAATTTTCATAGTTGTTATCAATTATATGCACCGGGGATATGCAAACTTTTCTAAACAAGATTAAAGAAGTTTTGAATGTAATTACAGGGACTGTACGTTTTAAAAAAGTGGGTCCAGAACAAGGAAGTTGATATTGGTAATAATTCCATGCATCCATAGAAACAAATAAAAATAGAACATAAGATTATTGCTTGATATAGTCTACTTAGCCGAGGATTTCTCCCTGTAAATGGATTAATAATGTGTTAATTATCTCTGTAAACTGATTAATAAAGTGTTAATTAGTAAGTGCATGAAATGCCTAAAATCATTAAAATAATAAGAGGTAAAAATTCCATTTTGCATACTTTTTCAGAAGAAATTGCAAGCAAAAGCCAACAAAGTCTGAACTAACTCACTTTCATGCAGTCAAGGTGTCTACATTGTCTTTTGACTTAAGTCAATTGCAATTACTATTTCAATAAATCTCTGCCTTTGCAACCACTGCTTTGCTCCCATGTTTTCTAAGCTAGATTCTTTGGTCTGATCCTGTAAAACTGTTCTTATATTCTTCATTATCAGGGACAGAAAATATGTAAGGTTTTTTTTTTAAAATCTTATCTCCAGCTCTAATCTGATATTGCCTCCAGAATGGTTTATTATTTGTGAAAACCAATTACAAAAACAAACCTCACCATAAAACCCATTTTGGAATCTCTTGTCTTTATTCTCTATAGTTTGCTTTGTAGCATATCAGAATCTAAGAATAACATTTTTAATACGGAAAGATTCTTGTATATGCTTTGTTTTGGATTGCATACACCCATATACACATAAAAACACTTTTTTCTTTTGCAGAAAAAAGCATGTGATTCATTCTGTTGCTCTGCAATATGATAGCCAATTAAACTTTTTCTAGTTTTTGGGACTAAAACTAGCAGAAGTCAACAACTGATTTGTCAACAGATGTTCTTAGGTTACACTGCATCTTCTATTAGCTTGTTGAGCAAGATGTTAAGCTAACTGGAAAGGATTTGTGAAATAAGACCCACTTAGCTTTAGGATTTTTTCTCCTTCCTGTTTCTTACAGGCTGCCAATTTAATTGGGAAAGGAGGCCTAACTTCATAACACCTCAACTTGAGATAAAATCTTGGTCTCAACTTTCAGAGTTTACAATATAGATCTGTGCTTGAATATGAAAAGAACAAAGATGACCTCTAAACATACAGATAATAAGAGGCTGGTTTGAGATTAAAGGATTCTACACAATTGTGAAATATGTACAATGCACACAACCAGTCTCTGATATAATTCAGCAATCTTACACTAGGTCAATTTGTAAGATTAGGAAATACTAATCTTCAGATTGTTTGGATTATAGAAATCTTCATTTCTTTATCTTGGATATACTCAATAGAGTTAAATATATTATAGAGTAATAGCCTTTCCCCCCCCCCCCCCCAAATGAACATAATGGCTCTCTGTTTAAGAGTTACAGGCATTTTTGGAACATATTTTCTTCATTCACATGGAACCCAATTTGGCATGCATTTCTTTGTATTTCAAAAGCTGTGTGGGAAAGCTCTAGGCATTTGGGAAGCTTCTCCGCTTGAAGTAAGCTCTTGAGTCAGAATAGAACATATTTTAGTATGCTTTATTTATACTAAATTAAAACAAAGGAATGAAAGAAATGGCCCAAAGAGGAAAAGCTAGCTTAAAGATGATAATGATAAAGATCTAGGATAAGTTGTCATTACAGTTGTCTTTGCTTAAAGACCACAAGTGGGATCAGCAACTATCATTAAGCAACGTAGTCATTAAGCACAACATCACATGATCATGATGGATTTACAGCCTCACTTTTGCCACATGGGATTAAGATCCCATGTGACTGCAACTTGAGTTTTTAGTTCTCATCTCTCCATTGCCTTTGCTTCTCAGAAACCAGCCATAAAGAGTACAAATGGTTATCACACAACTTCAAGATACTGCAATGGTTGTAAACAATTCACTGGTTGCATAGCTCTTGAGTATCAGTCATGCGATATGGCTTCAGAAATGCCATTCCTAATGTTAGAATTGTATTCTCTTAGACCTCATTATGTAGTGTTCAACGTGTTTTTGAACTGAAAGGCATTCGGAACAATTGACTGTAGGTCCAATATAACATATAGTGTATCTTTTAATGCATGTATGTTACTGGTATAACTTATTTTGGGCAAATACAATATTGAATGCTTAGAGCACAGGTGTCAAACTCAAGGCCCATGGGCCAAATCTCGCTCACAGGGTGCTTAGATCTGCCCCATGGGGCTGACCTAGAAACAGCAAAGGACCAGCCCGCAGTGCCTCTGCCAGTGAAAACAGTACTCCGGAGGGCTGCATGCAGTCCTCCCGAATTCTGTTTTTGCTGGCAGAGGGTTGCAGGATGCCATCACAGCCAAAAACGGAGCACTCGGGCCACCAGAGGTGCCCCCAACACAAGTGACTTTGAGCTGGCCACACCCACCCCTGCCATTCCCATCCTGGCCTCCTGAGGTCAAACACATCCCTGATGCAGCCCTCAATGAAATCAAGTTTAACACCCTTGGCTTAGAGTAGTAAGGTGAATGCATTCTTATACTTAGGCAATATTATATATGCTACAAGAGCCAGTTTAGTACAGCATCAGGCTAGAAACCATGAGTTCTAGTCCCACCTTAGGCACAAAGCCAGTTGGGTGACCTTGAGCCAGTCACTTTCTCTCAGTACTGTGAAGGAGGCAATGTCAAATGGCTTCCAAAAATATTGCCAAGAAAACTGCAGAGTCTTGTCCATGCAGGCTCCAAGAATTGGACATGAATGAATGGAAGGGGGGAGCATTGCATTGTATCTTTTGTATTATTATATCCTGCCATAGTACTTTTGGCATTTTATGAGGATTGTCATTGTGTAACAGGGTCAAATTCTTTTATATAAAGCCAACATGTATTCGTTAGACAGTAAGTATCATCTTAATCAGAGGTGGTCTTCAACAGTTCTGAAGAACTGGTAGCAGAAATATTGAGTAGTTTGGAGAACAGGTAAATACCACCTCTGACTGGCCCCACCCCCATCTATTCTCTGCCTTCTGAGTCCCAGATGATCGGGAGGGAATGGGGATTTTGCAGTAACCTTCCCCTGGAGTGGGGAGGGAATGGAGAGTTTACAGTATCTCCTGCCACACCTACCAAGCCATGCCATGCCCATCAAGCCACACCCACAGAACCGGTAGTAAAAAGTTTTGAACCCCACCACTGATCTTAATGCTGATATGCACTGGCCAGCAGCAGTACCATTATGCCAGTTAAAGATAAGATCATTAGACTGATCAGTTTTGTTCTAAATACTTCAGTGTATACATACTTCAGTATATTTGGCCCAATGTATATTAAAGATGCCCATAAAAATCCAGTGAAATCAAGGGACACCATAGGACCAGTCATTACTTGAAGTTTTACAGGAAATATTCTTGTTGCTTATAAACATAGATTAATTGATAGTAGAGCATTCATCGAAATCTCCTTAGGAAAGATTGGATATTTATGTGGGAACACTTAGACAGGATTTATATACTACATGAATACTACACAATTTTTGTCTGAATGTTATGGTTACAAACTGCACATTTTTTGGTAAATTTTCAGCAAGTTTCCTTACACTGAAAAAAAAAAAATCATTGTTAGGACTACTACTACCCTAAACTCAAAAATCTGGCCAAGCCAAAATACAGTACACACACAAACACACACCAAATACAAAGTGCTTCTCACATGGTCAGGGTTAGGGTGATTTGAGAATTCACTAGAGAATTTCTAGAAGCCTGGCATTCTGACAAATCAGCCATCAACAGGCACATAGACATAAACAACATCCATATTCCATTCAAAAGAGACGATCAACAAGCCAAAAATGAAACAAAAAGACCAGAACACCTCATCACCAGCAATCAATACCAGATGAACAGAGACTAGCATTAAGATTAATATTAGACCAACAATCAAGAAGCAAGCAATACCCTAATCAAAGAACTACCAAAGAAGCTAACAGTAAACAGCCCAAACAAAAGACCTCCAAGACCACTCCCACCAACACTGACAGGGCAAATCACTAGAATATAAAACAAGAACAAACCCTACTTCCTACTAGCACAGATGATGTTCCATAATTTGGGGAATAAAACTCACAGAAAATTTAAAAAACCTCTCAGTTAACTGTTTACTATGCTTTTAAATTTGTTTATATCATCAAAGACCAAGTATAATTTCCCACCCACCCCAACTTGACTATCTTTCAGAAGATCATTGATGAGAATTAAGAAAGTTAAATTCCAAACGAATGGAAAACACCCACATGAGGAAATACTATTTAAAGTTGCTACAGGAGCATAGAAATATATTCTGAGAAGATGAAAAGGCTGAAAAGAATCAATCTATTCCTATACAGAAAAGTAAATAAATTAGTTGTCAGGTAAAACTTTCTGGACAAGATGTTCAGAATCTGGAGAGCCAACACTCAAAAAATTTCATGTAGACACTTGCCACACTGCAACATGCAAAGACATTTTGACTACACCCTCTTATGGCATTCTCAGCTTGGGCAGAACTGCACAAAACCTCCTTCATATACAATGTAGGCTGGTGACCCCCAGGGAGAGAGCCTTCTCTGTGGGGGCACCCACCCTCTGGAACCAGTTCCCCCGGAGATAAGGAGAATTCATGACCTCAGTGCCTTCCGCCGTGCTCTCAAAACACATTTTTTCCAACAAGCTGGGCTGGCTTAAGAAGAAATTTTAAATATTTTAATTAGTTTGTTAGTTTTAAATTTTGGAGCCAAATTTATATATATATTAACTGTTTTTAATATTTGCATTTCATGTTTTTATTTCTGGCTGTACACCACCCTGAGTCCTCAGGGAGAAGGGTGGTATATAAATTGGAAATAAATAAATAAAATAAATAAATAAAATATCCTGTGGTCCAGAGCATTAGCTTTATTTATTGTTTCTAGAAGCAAACCAACAGTCAGGGAAAGTGATATCATACCAGTAGAATATTATGTTTAAACTCCCTTCTCATCAATACTTTAACTGCTGTATTTTGTATCAACTGACATTTCTGAGTCTTTCTTAGCTCTAAGTAGCTTCAAATAGAATACCCTTCAAGTAGAATATCCCTCAGACAGAATACTCAAAACAAGACTTTTTTTTTTGTTTTCAATTTGAACTGTTGATTATGTTGGCTTAACTTCAGCTTCAAAGCAGCTTTCAGAGCATCTTCATCAGGTAGCAGCACTTGCTGAATTAGTCCTCTTCTGTAGCTTGGCCTGTATTGGTGGTAGGTAAGACAGAAGGATACAGTGGCACAGTGGTTAAGACGCTGAGCTTGTCGATTGAAAGGTCGGCAGTTCAGCAGTTCAAATCCCTACTGCCGCATAACAGGGTGAGCTCCCATTACTTGCCCCAGCTTCTGCCAACCTAGCAGTTCGAAAGCATGTAAAAAATGCAAGTAGAAAAATAGGGACCACCTTTGGTGGGAAGGTAACAGCGTTCCATGTGCCTTTGGCATTTAGTCTTGCCGGCCACATGACCATGGAGATGTCTTCGGACAGCACTGGCTCTTCAGCTTTGAAACAAAGATGAACACCGCCCCCTAGAGTGGGGAACAACTAGCACATATGTGCGAGGGGAACCTTTTCCTTTATCTTTAAGACAGAGGAAGGCTCCAAGATGAGCCACCCTCATTTGCCCAAATGTTTGGTCAGCAGAGCCTAAAGAAGTCAGCTGATGGTACTGCCTTTCCCACTGCATCTCCATTTCACTGGTGTGCAGTGGGAAAAGTATCTATTGGTCAGCAAAGCCCCACTCACTGTCCACTACCTTAACTAAAAAGTCCTGGGGAGGCTCTCCAAAAATACTATCTAAGCCATAGTTCACCTGCCTCCCTGGCATCTGCTAGTCAATACTTGGCCAGAAGATCTGGAGGGGTAGGGAGATGAGCAGGAAGCAGAACTTCAGTGAGAGAATCCTTGCATGATGGACTCATGGAAGCTACCCAGCTCGGAACTGCACATCTACACAGATGGTCTTCCAGGCGAGGTGGCTTCACCTGTGGCTTCACCAACCTGGTCAGTAATGGATGAAGAAGACTGTTGTAGATCAGTTAAAACAGTATGGAATTAATTACATGTATTGTGTTGTTAATTAAATGTATAATTTACTCTGTCCCTTTTTATAGTCATTTATGTCCTTCTCTCCAGTGATGCTCCAAAACGTTCCATATCCATTGGTCAGGTTCTTTATGAAGCTAAACTGCAATCCTCCAAGTAACCACTAGATGGAAACAAAGAAAGGATTGTAAAAAAGAAAAAAATCCAGTGTGTTTGTCGTCACCTAGCTCTTGGCTTCCCAGTTTTTCTGGGTCTCCAAAAGGGTTTCAAGGTGGTATACCAAATATTACAATATACAATATAAAATCAACACTGCAATGATGTATTATGTGAAATATATTGATAACAGAGAATATTTGTAATTCAGGTTTCAACTGTTGGGTCCTTGGGGCTCTCTGAACTTGATGGTTTTCTTGCAGACATTTCATTACCAAACTAGATAACATCATCAGGCTGAGATGAATCTGCTTCTGTAGCACTGTTTGAAATCACCAAGATTATGTTGTCAAGGTGAACTGCATAGCTTTTTTGTTTCAGTGGGGTGCATTGGATTGCCCCATAGCTCAAATTCTGAAGGGAATCTTAGCTCGGTTTCACTGGCCTGATATATATTTTTTCTCAGTAATTTTTTGGAAAGTTTGCATATTAGACCTGCATTAAAAGAATGTCAGTGAAATTAATTTGGGAATAAATTGCTGATTATTTTTTAAATGAAAATATTATAAAATTAATTTAAAAACAACTGATGTTGTTGTGGCATTTTGCTAATTAATAAACAGGGCCCAATACAGAGTCATGCAGAACATGCTATTAGAAGCTTCTAAGGTGTGTATGTCTATGCCCAAGTTCTGAAGAATTGATAGAAATTCATCACAAAGACTATTTCATATTCCACTCCCTCCCTTATGTTAAAAAGCACATTAAAAACTAATGGCATTGAATTCCATTGGGAATAACTCCTTCCTCCATTCAAAAGTTAGTGATAAGACTATATAAAATGCTAGGCTGGAGAATTTCCCCTCCTGTACTCAAGTTTTTAGCCTAGAGCAACTCTAAGCATACATATTTGCATTATGATGTGATCTTATTTTATGCGTGGACTACTCTATTTCTGCAACTTCCTAATTTTAGAGCTAGGGAAGGGCTTACATGGGTTGGTAGCAATTTTAGCTCTCTCTCAGTAGGGTTGGCAGCTGGCTTCTTTTCCTCTGGTTGATGAAATCTTTGATTTTTTTTTTCACTTGTTGGAGCACTACTGAAGGTCACCTTCTTTGGGTAGGCTTTCTTCCATGTCAATTCCATATTTTTAGCATTCTTCTCTGAGGCACTTTGCCCTGTTTTATGAACTTTGGACCAATCTGGAATTAAGATTTCAATAGTCTAAACACCATCTGATCTAACACAGGATCATCATCCAACATTATTCTGCCTTAAATCCAATTTTTCTACTCTATTCTGCCTTAAATCCAATTCCTAGCTACCTAGATCCACTTTACTTGTAGCTATTCCTGCCATTCCATTTTTTTCCTTTACTTTCCCAGTCTCTCTCTGATAACTTTGTCCACCTCTGTGGCAGAGGTGGGTTTCAACAGATTCTGACTAGTTCTGTAGAACCGGTAGTGGAAATTTTGAGTAGTTCGGAGAACCGGTAGTAAAAATTCTGACTGGTCCCGCCCCCATCTATTCTCTACTTCCCGAGTCCCAGCTGATCGGGAGGAAATGGGGATTTTACAGTATCATTCCTCTGCCATGCCCACCAAGCCACACCCACCAAGCCACGCCCACAGAACCGTTAGTAAAAAATTTTGAAACCCGCCTCTGCTCTGTGGTCATGCCAACATCTGTAGCGAGGCCCCTATTTCCACCTCCTGTAAGAAGTTATCATATGACAATCAAATTGGCACAAATAGTGTTCCCGAGGAAGAGATACTATTTGAATGTCTGCATGGGAACATGGATGCAGCATGTGGGGAGCAAGTGTGCTTCAAATCCCATGCGGAATTGATTCCACTCTTCCCTTCCACACCCTAGATAAAAACATTTCTTATTTTGTTTTGTTTGATTCCTCTGGTGCAGTGGTAATAGTAGTGACATGTTGCAGTTCATGATTTATTTATAAGCTTCTAATGAAGATACAACTAATCATCCTAATTAATTGATCTTTTCAGGGCCTCCAGGCTGTAATTGCAGAAATACTCACATACGAGTTTGCTTTTTGGCTCAACTAAAACCGCTGTAGATTTATTGATGTACAACGCACAAATCCTCAGGCAACTATGAAAGGCTGGGTCCCAGTTGAGTTAGGCTGGCCAGGACATGACAAGATTTCTGTTGTTTTGAGACTTGACCATGAACAGCACACAGGCAGTGAGAAGATCCAGAGAGGGCTTGAATTGGGAGAAAGGGAATGGACACATCATTCTGGGGTTGCCTCATAAAGGAAGAGAAAGAAGGAAGAATGAGCCATGAGAAAAAATGCAGAAATATTTTAACAGGGAAATCTCTGGTGCTTTTAATATTGCTCATTATCTTATTTTATTTTCCATCTAGCTTTTCTTTTCTTTCATAAGCCAATTCTATGGTTGCATGATATATTTTTTTTGTTTTCCTTGGAATAGAACAAAGCATTAACTTACCTGGTTCTGCAATAAGACCGTTCTTTAAAATCCTATTTATATAATATTGATGAACTGTCTGATTTATTACTACAGTTGACAGACAATTGAAGATTTTGTTATGATTAATTGAGTCTTTCTCTTTTTTCTTGGCCAATTAGACTGTATTTCTCTAGAGAACCAAGACCTGGTAAACACAAACAGGCATACGTCTGAGTAGACATGGATCAAACTATACTATTAATTAAACAAAAAAAAATTAAAAATGTCTATTCTCAAAAAGTTCAAAGCCTAGAACTTTCCCCCACAACTTATTAGTAACAGACTGAAGCATTTTATCACAGTAAGCCCCTTGTCAGTTCTTTTTTCCCCTAAAGGAGTTTAGGTCCAAGTTTATTTTTACCTCTGCAAGACTTCAGAACTAAAATTAGCATGCCTTTCAATATGTGTCCTACAAATTTAAATGTGTCTCAGTTTATTAAGTTATACTATACTGATCTGTTAAAATAGTATGTAATTAATTACATGTATTGTATTGTTAATTAAATTTATTATTTACTCTGTCCCTTTTTATACTCATTTATTTGTCCTTCCCAGTGAGGCCTCCAAAATGTCTCATATCCATTGGTCAGGCTAAACTGCAATCCTCCAGGTAACCACTAACAAACAAACCACTAACCACTCCAGGAAACAAAGAAAGGATTGTAAAAAAAAATCCAGTGTGCAGGTTTTCTGGGTCTCCAAAAGAGTTTCAAGGTGGTACACCAAATTTTTCTTTTTTTTTATTCTTATTTATATGCCGCCCTTCTCCAGAGACTCAGGGCAGCTTACAATGCGTTAAGCAATAACCTTCATACTTTTGTATATTTTATACAAAGTCAGCTTATTGCCCCCACAAACCGGGTCCTCATTTTACCCACCTTAGAAAGGATGGAAGGCTGAGTCAACCTTGAGCCTGGTGAGATTTGAACTTACAGTAATTGCAGGCAGCTGGATGTTAAATGCTGCCTTAGTAGGAGGCATTAGCTTCCTATGCCACTCAGACTCCTTAACAATATACGATATAAAAGAAACACTGGACTATGTGAAATATATTGATAAAAGAGAATATTTGTAGCTCGGGATTCAACAGTGAGATCCTTGGGGTTCTCTGAACTTGATGGTTTTCTTGCAGACATTTCATTACCAAATTGGATAACATCATCAGTGCTAGCAAATATGAAATGCACCTCGTATAAAGAATAAAAAGGAGGTTTACAAATTATAAAGCTGGAGAAGCCATAAAAGTTTGACATGTTTGGATATATTTGGATGATACAGACCTTGGAGATACTGTATATGAACTTCAGTTTTGTTTGTCTGCTGTAGTTATATCCTGCCAAGTTGTTGAATATATTACTCCCACCTGCCAATGCGTTAAAATTATAAGGAAGGAATTCCCCACTAGATGTTAGGAAGAAATTTGTAACTGAATGACCTGTTAAGCTGTGGAACAGGCTGCTACATGAAGTCTGAGTTCTCTTCTTCTATATGTCTTCTGGCTGAGGATAGATGGTAAATTATTAAACCTGTTGTATGGATCCTGCACAGGCGAGAAGATTAGGCTAGATAACCTCTTGAATACACTCCAACTCTATGATTCTATGATCTTCCTTTTATTTTCCCCAAAAAACTACCCTATCAGGGTTAGGGGTAACCCTAACCCTAACCCTATCAGGGAGGATTGGTTGATGATTGATCCAAACTTACTGTACAAGCTTCTACAATATATGGTGAATCTGGCTTTCCACAGTACTTGTCTACCATTTTGACCTCTATGCCATTTGCAAAAATCAAAGGTTTCATCAACCAGAAGAAAAGAATTGTCTTTGGCAAGATGGGCTGCATACAGGTTTGATTGAATGAGTGAGTGAGTGAATGAATGAATGCCATACTATTTCTATTTGGCAGTTCAAACTGTCAAACTATTCACATTAGGCTGCATTACTATTGCTATTGGTCTTCTCATCGTTCCTGTCGCCCATCTCCTCCCACTTGTGATTGCATGACTGTAACTTTGTTGCTTATATCCTTGCGATTTATATTGGTATTGTTTCCTAGTATGATTTGATTGCTAATTGTACCATATGACTGTCACTGGGTGTTGTGCCTTGTGATTCTTGACAAGTGTATCTTGTTTTTTTTATGTACACTGAGAGCCTATGCACCAAAGACAAATTCCTTGTGTGTCCAATTACACTCAATAAAGAATTCTTTTCTTTTAAAACCTGCAAAGCCCAATTGAGAATACAAAATTTGTTCTGTTCCTCTTGTGGCAGCTTCACAAAAAAGCATTCCAATGTGTCTTTCATCATATACACCTCTATACAGAGGTCATTGCTCTCTGCTGTGCATGAACTGAACACTATGATTGGCAGAATGCAGAGATGAAGATTATAATAATAAAAAGATGCCACTTTAGTTGGCATTTGATTAGTTGAATGATTCTCAATAGAATTCTCTGAATGAAAACCATTTTGTTTCACCACTGGTTGCACTGCTAAGTGGTAGCACACCTGATTAAACTTAGCATTTATTGCTAGGTGTCCTTTATGCAAGTAAATTGAATTGCACAAATGTTATGTTGCATATCAGGAAAATTATGCGAGGAATAAAATGATAGAATTTATCTTCTTTATATACATTGATAATACCCCTTTTGCAATAGATATTAAAATGGCTAAGTGCAATACATAGCACTTACATTTCTAATTATTTTGGCCATAATGCAAAGACCATTGTTCATATTTCACATCTCCACTATGTATGTATCATACACTGGAATACTATCAAAACTTTTAACTGTCTGATGATGTCAAATAAAACTTTTCAAGATTTATTTTCAAATCTATCATCTCTCTCGGTCTCATCTATCTATCTATCTATCTATCTATCTATCTATCTATCTATCTATCCATCCATCCATCTATCCATCCATCATCTATCATTATCATCTATCTATCTATCTATCTATCTATCTATCTATCTATCTATCTATCTATCTATCTATCTATCTATCTATCCATCTATCCATCCATCCGTCATCTATCATTATCATCTATCTATCTATCTATCTATCTATCTATCTATCTATCTATCTATC
>WNWU01000030.1:10515961-10529431 GCA_012654045.1 Ptyas mucosa | reverse complement strand
ATCTATCTATCTATCTATCTATCTATCTATCTATCTATCTATCTATCATCTATCTATCTATCTATCATCTATCTATCCATCTATCCATCATCTATCATTATCATCTATCTATCTATCTATCTATCTATCTATCTATCTATCTATCATCTATCTATCTATCTATCTATCTATCTATCTATCTATCTATCTATCTATCTATCTACCTATCTATCATCTAACACCATCTATCTATATTCTAATTACAACTCACAAATATTTTAAAACACTATTATATCAGGAAACTGAGTCTTCTCAGCCCTGATCCAGAGAACCTTCAAAAAAAAAGCCAGTGACTTCATTGAATGCATAGAACTAGAGACTCCATTAGTTAAAGTAGCAAAGCTTATAAATTATTTCTAAGCTTCCAGATGAAGGACAGACGGTAGCATTCTTCAAACAAAGTGCTTGACTCCAAACGAGCAAACAAAAAGAAGTTGCAGTGTGATGCCTCCTGCTTTAGCAGATGTGCATTTCATTATTTCCTGCTTCTCAAATTGTGGGGAGGGGTGATGTCAGTAGACTAAATGGATGACAGCTTGATTAAGACATGCAGGCTGTGTGGTTCAAATGGTATGTCTGGGGAAACAAAACGGGCCAAACAGAAATCCTTCCCAACCAGCAGTCAAAACTCATATAGGAAAATACTCCTTCTCCTTCTCCTTCTCTTCTTTTCCTCCTCCTCCTCCTCCTCCTCCCTCCTCCTCCTCCTCCTCCACCACCACCAGCAGCATAACCACCAGAAACATTGTAAAGGCAGTGAGATTACACGCTTGGAGATTGCATGTGTGCAGAGAAACAAGTGACATCTGCAAATCCTCTTTCATATTTTACAGAACAGCACATATTGCCGACATTACTTTTAGTTACAGTTCATTTCTGCCACTAGAAGGATAACTTGTTTGAAAGTTGACATGCTCTTTATGTCTTCTGTCAAAGGCTTAAATTGGAAAAAGCATGTCTCAGTGCAAAAGGCATCCATTTAAAATACATGATATACAATATAGTGTCATGAATATATAATCATTTTTGGTAATCATAATACACTTCTCAGTTAGCAGCTAGCTACTTCTCTTTTTAACTGCTTTTCTCCTGCCTCTCAAGTGCACAGCTATGCAAAACGAAGCAGGTGAAGTTTTGCCTAATTTTCATTGCCATTCCTTATTCTGTAAAAATCTGTTCAGTGTCTCGGTGTTAAGGTATTGCTAGGAACAAAGAAAAAGCAGCAGTTCTATTCTTTCAGCTTGTCACAATATCTCCTCCTCTAGTTCTATAAATATTATAGAATTAAGAATATGAAATGGCCTAGAAAAAAATGAGATCATTGTTCAAATTATACTGTGTGTGCGCACACTGTTTCATAGAGCTAAGGTAGAGCCAGTGGTGGGATTCAACTAATTTAACAACCGATTCTCTGTCCTAATGATTTCTTCCAACAACCACTTCACCAAACTGCTCAGAAATTTAACAACCGGTTCTCCTGAAGTGGTGCAAACTGGCTGAATCCCACCACTGGTTTGGTTGTTCATGAACAGCCAGTTGTTCTTGATAGCTAAAGGTAGGTGGCCATTACAGCCTAAATAGAAATTTTTTTGTAAGGAAGCCATGTTAAAAAGTGCCTTTGAAGATCTTTCTGAAGGATGGAACATAGTAGATACAGTCTACTCTGTGGTTTTTCCTTGTTGCCAAGAAAAGCACTGTCAGAAACAGTGGTGAAAATAGTTGTTTCTTCTCCTTTTTTTCCTGATTTTTTTTCTTCTGAAGAAAAAAAAAAGCAATTGCCATTCATGGTTATTCTGGTAAATCCCAAAGCCATTATAAAACTGAGGGATTCCTACACTCAAACCTTGTTCTGGGGACGAAACTGGGTATCTCTTTAAAGCAGTGGTTTCATTCTATCCTTATTTTTACAGTGTAATACAGGGGTGTCAAACTCAATTTCATTGAGGGCCACATCACAGTGGTGGGTTCCTCCCGGTTCGGCCCGGTTCCACCGAGCTGGTAGCAGTGACGATATGATGTCACTGAACCAGTTCTGCCCCCCCGCCCCCGCATTATTCTTACCTTTTATTTGGCCCCACCCCCAATGTATTGCTGCCTCCTGAATCCCAGCTGATGGCTAGAGGGAAAAAAAAAACTGTTTAAACTCTTGCCACGGGGCTTCAAAAGGCCACCCTACAGCTGATCAGTGTTAAAAGAAAACAAATGAGTAGACTGGTGCCTGTAAAAATAAATGAGTAGACCAGTGCCTGCAAAAATACATGAGTAGATCAGTGCCTGCAAAAATAAATGGGAAGACCAGTGCCTGCAAAAATAAATGGGTAGATCGGTACAGCTCTGCAAGCAGTTAAAAGCCTGGTAGACCAGTACCTCTGCTAAATCCTAAATAATTGCCACATGACCATCAAGCCACGCCCACAAAATAAGCCATGCCCACAGAACCGGTAGTAAAAAAATTTAGAACTCCCCCCTGTCATATCAGGGCTGTGGTTGACCTCGGGGGGGGGCATGGACAACTGGGTGGTCATGGCCAGTTTGTTGCCACTCACTGGGCATGGTCAGTTGGGTGGCCAGCTTGATGCCAGGCCTCAAACTGCTGGCATGTTTCCTCTTCACAATGGGTAGACTGGGCCAAAGCAACATGGACCTGCCCCTTATATTTTCCAGGACAGCACTGTGGGCTGGATCCAACCACATTGCGGGCTGCATCTGGCCTGCGGGCCTTGAGTTTGAGACCCCTGGTGTAATATGAAAAAACAGTGTTTTCATTGTATAAACATACTTAAATTTATAGGCTGCCTGGTCCTGTTCAGACATTTATTTTTCTCCCTCGTTTTGTTGAATAGAGTTTAATTTTCCTAATTTTTCAAGCTTTCAACCTCTTGTTCTCCATTTCACAATACGACTTCCCTTGGCAGAATGAGGCATTCACAGATTCTGTTTGTATCAGCTTCTGTTATATTTTTTGATGCAGTTTTTGATGCAGTTTATGATCATAGCAATTCTGGCCTCCTTAAGTGCATTTCCCTAGCGGTTCATCAAATTTGTTGTCTGAAATTTCTCTAGCAGTTGAAGCATTATTAAAATAATGGAGAAAAATGTTAATAGACAACAAATGAAACAGCAGTAAGACAAAAGGAAACAGGAGAAATGATTGAAATAATTGCCTTGGTGTGCTACAGTTTAAGATTGAGGAAGTTCATTTTCTATCTGAAATTAATACCATGATATGGTTTTTGGTAGATGGTAGATGCATATATTTTTTTTTAATTCTAGCAAGAGGATTCTAGTACTATGCCTTGAATATGGGAAGCAGCTCACTCAGTCCTAAATTTGGTCAAAAGCTATCATTAATACTAGTATGTAAATAGGTTTATTATCATAACTGTCTTCACAATTATTTAACAAGTAGGAAATAATAAATTTTTAACAAGTACTAATTAACCAGTTATTAAGAAAGACTAATGCAATCTATCTGCATTTGGATTAGAGTTCAGTTTTTGCCATATATCTGGAGTGTAAATGCCAGGTGAAAACAACCAGAATCACTCGTGAAGAATCTCAACAGTAATTCATTGCTGGTCAACTATGTTACAAGAATCTTGTCAGACTGATTGAACTCCTGAAGGAAGGACAAGATATGATTCTGGGGGAGGTCTGGCCTGTGCCATTGCCTTCCAAATTCAGGCCTTTCTTAACCCCTCCCTCCAGTCTAGCTGGAGATTCCACCACAATAAATAAACTATGAAAGAGTAAACTTTAATTTTCTCTGGCATTTGAACTAATAGGAGAAAGCCTTAACTCTGGTCTGAAATTGGGAGGGATTTTGCAGTTTTAGTTTTTAATAATTGAACATCTTTTGTATGAAAAGATGCCATATCAGTATTACCTCCTCCTCCCCACTTTTTTTTTCTGAATGCAATTTATTATTGGTAAGGAATATTTTGAATGATATACACAGATATATAGCTCTGTATTTATATTAGTAAAGTGGTTGAATACGAAGGGGAAATGTACAGTTAACCTAAAAAAAATTCAGTTCACCGCAAAGAATAACTCTGCAGAAAGCTAGGAAATCATCAGTCTTGTGTAACTGTTATGGTAGGAAACGGAAATAATCAGGTAGAATAAAGCAGTGAAATACATAGAAGTTCATTACCATAAAAAGCCTTGAATGAGTAGAGGCAACTATTCCAGCAAGTGTATCAAATGAATTAACATACAGTTTCATACATAAAATCTCAATGCCAAGTTGTATGTCTTCTTGTAGAAACATTCACACATTCAGAATCATAAATAAAATGAAACCATTTCAATTTCGGTATAGACAAAAGCAGACAGCATCAAATGTGTGTGAGATTTCTCAATGTCTATAAAATTTGCTATGCCACTAAACTATGATGAATGGTTAGGTTTTTTGTTTTTTTTACTTGTCATGGGCATGTTTCTTATTTTAGTATGAGCTGTTCTTTTAGCATGTGTTTTGATTAAAAGTATTTTGGGTCTTTAGATTAATTAACTTTTTCACGTATAACATTTTTACCACAGGTCATGGTGATGGTTCAGTTAGTAAATCAAAGCATATAAATTTAACAAATTATGGTTGGTTACATAGAGATTTATATTGGGTTTGGCATTTTTGTCCACCTATCTGGTTCTTCCCTAGGACACAGTATAGGCAATTGTTTCATGATGCTAAAGATGTTATCATTGGACATAAGTTGTTCCTAGTATTATTATAGTGGTTGGTCATACAATCAGACAGATTTTTAGACTGGATTTTTAAAATCTATTAAGTCCTTCCCAAGTACCTGAAATAGGCAGATGTTGTTGTTTGATGATTTTAAAGGTATCGTTGCAGAATGTAAGCTGTTCTAAATAAAGCTGCCTTTTGCAATTGACTGATTGTGATTTTGTCAGTGCTGGTGGTGCCCAACTCATGCTCCAGATGTTTTGGAATTGCAGCCAAAGAACCTGTTACTTTTGGAATTGTACTAATTGTACTTTGTTTTCTTTTGCCATAGTTGTTCTACTTCTACTTGTAGGTCTTTATATTATGTAATTTTCTCTAGTTCTTTCTCTTCTAGTCTGCTGTCTCCAGATACTTCAACATTCACTATCCAGACATTTTTGTCTTTCTCATCTAGAGTTGTTAAGTCTATGGTATTATGTGGCACATGGTTGTCTGTTTGGATTCTAGAATTCCCAGAGCACGTTAGCTTCTTCATTTCCTATTACTGTGTCTCATTTGTGGTCCTACCAGTTTTTGCTTGCGGACAAATGATATTTCTTTCAGATAGTCCAGTATGCCATTGTTGCTACTTTGTCATACTGTTACTTGTTTGTAATCAATCAGTGAGATCTTCTGGTAGCAGCTAACTAAGTAGTTCACTATTTCTTCAGCTTCTTTGCAGAAGCGACATTTGCTGTCTGTCGCAATCTTCTCAATTCTGGCTTTGTATGCATTTGTTCTTAAAGTTTGGTCTTGTGCAGTTGGAATCAGCCTCTCAGTCTATTTTTAAATGTCCTCCTCTTAGCCATCACAATGTCTTGTTGTTATCTTTGTCTAATAACTTTTTATGTACTGGCCGTACAGAGGACCGGAGGCTAAAACATATGAAGAAAAGTTGCAGGAACTGGGTATGTCTAGCCCGATAAAGCACCTGAGGGCAGGATAAAAAGGAATGGAGTTACTTTGTAGTTCTTCTAATTCTTCCATATTCTCTGAACACTTTATTTCATATTATAAGTTACTGTTGATCTGCTAGCCTCTGTTCTGTTATTTCTGATTCTGGATGTTCTTTCCAGAACTGGTGCATTCTTTTCATATATTCTGTTCTTGTTGGATTTGATTTTTAATAAGACATCCTTATTTCCTTAAAGCAGCTCACTGAAAAAAATCTAGCAAGAACAATTAGGCAGGATGGTTAAAAGATGGAAACAACCTCTTCCCTTTGAATTTGCAGAGAAAAGAAGTGGAGGGGAAGAAATTGTTAGATATGTTCTTGCCCTCGTAATTGATTGGGAATAATTTTTATAAAAGAAGATATATCTGCTCCATATGCAAGTCCCTCTAAAGGAAGATGGTGAATGAGGTTCTCTCATCACCTTGCACAAATGGGGATGACCATTCTGTCCAGTAGGGAGAAAAAAAGATGGAAATGGAACTTTAAGTGGAAGATGCATCTGCTTATATTGTAGATTCAAGCCACTTCCATGGCGTTGCCAAGAAAATTGCATACTTTATCTTACCCCAGGAAAAATAATTGCTATAGTAGGCTCTTCATCCCAGAAGAAATATTCGACAGACTGGCAGGTCATACAACTGCCATGTTTAGTTCCCTAAAATCCCAGTTAGGACATGTTGGGGCATCAGATATTGGAGATATTGATGGGCAAGGAACAGTCATGGAGAAAATTACAGACAAAGCAACTCTGAATCTGAGGCTTAACTAAAAATGAAAAAGAGAAAATAAAAATAGCATATGCACCATAGTAGCAATCAAGTGCCAACCTAGTACAGAGAGCATAATTAAACATAGAGACAAAATTCAGTTCTCTAAATAGCTTTCCATAATTATATACAATTGGCATGTCATTATTCCCTATTACAAACAGAAAGAACAGAATGGGAACAGAAAGCAATATTAGTCTTTAGAATGCTGGATTTCTAATTAAGATTTCTTCTAAATCAGCTATGATTCCTGTTGTCTCTTCTTCCCTCATTTCTGAAACTCAATAACATTTTGATAGAATCATATTTAAAGCCGAGATTGTTTTTGCTTTAGATTATGAACCTCAGCAATACTAGTGACCAATATTAAGAAAACAACTGTAACAGTTTTGAGGCAGTAGCTAAAATAAATAAATAAATAATCATGTATTTCTTCTTCTTTCTTCTACTTCCTTCCTTGGTTTTTCCTCTTTTTTCGTCTAGAATGAGGTGATTCTTCTGTCCCAGGTGACCTGAAAGACCTTCCTAGAAACTGACAGCACAGACTAATGAATATTATTTTGGGTGGACATGAATGTAAAAGAAATTAAGATGAATTGGATAGGTGGATAATGTTAATATTAAATCTGTCTTTCTGAGACTGCAGAAGAACAATAATCTAAAAGGACCCTTTGGGAATATGGTATTGATTTGTATTAGATCTGTACATAAATTGGTGGGAAGCCCACCCACCCCCTCACCCAGCTACTTCAGGCTGCTGAAGGCAAAGCAAAGTATCCACTTTGGTTTGTTTTGCCTCACTAAGGCCGCCTCATCCGAGTCTCCTAATAACAGAAAAAAGCTTGAGTATAAGTCCCTTCGGGTGCTTCTAGCTGGCTATTGGAAAAACTGTAAAATGCTTCTGTGCATATGAAGCAAGCAGACAAAGGCAGCTAACAGAGAAGTTTGTTGAGGTCTCAAGAAAATGTGAAGGGCCTCAGTGAAGTAAATCACAGCTTCCAAGGTGCAAGGTATCTTGTCAAACATTCACTTCACATTCTCTTTTCTTATTATTTTCTTACAGAGAATGAAATTTATTTACATTTTTTTAAAGGGATGCGGTAGTTCAGTGGCTAAGACGTTGAAAAGGTCGGCAATTCAGCGGATTGAATCCTTAGTTCCGCATAACAGGGTGAGCTCCCGTTACTTGTTCCAGCTTCTGCCAACCTAGCAGTTCGAAAGCATGTAAAAAATGCAAGTAGAAAAATAGGGACCACCTTTGGTGGGAAGGTAACAGCATTCTGTGTGCCTTTGGCATTTAGTCATGCCACGGAGATGTCTTCGGACAGCACTGGCTCTTCAGGTTTGAAACAGAGATGACCACTGCCCCCTAGAGTTGGGAACGATTAGCACATATGTGCAAGAGGAACCTTTACCTTTACCTTTACTTTATTGTTTTTTAAAAGTCTGAAAGGCATGTGAGGACTGTTCCTTTCCTTCAGAGTGTGGATATACACAGAATGCCTTTGGATCATCATTTTTCTCATCTCGTAGAGGTAAAGCCAGCCTTAGTTCAGATGATTATTCCATTTCAAGGCAGGGCTTCCCTTCAATTTTTCTCTACCTTTCCTTCTCTGCTGACTCCATGTATCAGGGGACATATATTATTTCCTGTCCTTTTTCTTTTTGTTAATGGCTTGGAAGAATTCTGAATATTCTAAAATAGCAAGTACACTTTGCTCCTTTCCTTCCACTAATTCTTATTTGTCATCTTTTGTTTCTGATTTTGCAGATCAGAGTTAAAGAATTCTGGATGCTTCTCCTCATACTACCTCCTTGGTTGATCCCTTTTCCTCCTTTCTTTACCTTACTGTCTTATGTCTTTTTTTTTAGTCCTGAATCACCTGCCTAATGCAATGTTCTTTAATCATAGAAAGTTTCTCTGACTCTTTTAAGCAAGTTTTTCTACAGCAAACACCTTCCTTATTGCAGACACCTTCTCTGAATCCTTCTTTGTGCTCGGGTTGTGCTCTCCTTCTTTTTATTTCCTCGAAAGACTTGCCCTCTCACAACTGATTTTTCATTTGTCTTCTGATGACCTTCTCAGTTCGTATGAGTCAAGATGTCGACAGGTTATTCAACCAAGACTGCACTATCTCAACTTCTGAATGATAGTCTGGTGATCAGGTTTCAACAATGTAGGCCCTGTTGGTTTGGACATCAACATTTGATACACTTGACTACCTACATTATATAAGCTACAAAACGCCAGGCATTATTGACTTTGCACTTTTCTGTTTGAGATATTGTTATCTACCTGTTTTCTGGGGCATTGCATTGCAGATTATGATCCCAGAAATTTTCTCTTATTCCCTCAACGTGTGTGTCCCATTTTTTACCTGTCCTACTCTTTTCTTTGTTCCCCGATTTACAAGTAGGACTAATATTGCTCTACGAATGATGCTCAGATCTATAGGTGTTCTGGGGTCTTTGATAACAAGGTATGAAATGTCTTATTAGTGTTGCATTCCTGGATATCCTTTCATTGCATCTCATTAAATATGATTAAGGCAGAGATTTTTGTGTTTCCGCCTGACTGTCCTTTCAATCTTCTAATGTTTTTCCTCATTTATCTCTTAGTTTTTCAGGTTGCCCCAGTTTCCTCTCAGAATCTTGATGATCAGTTGGCTCTGTGCCCATTTATTGATTGTATATTGAAAGGAGTTAATTCTCACCCAGTAAATATTCATAAGTCTGGGGATGTTACATGCTTGGGTGTTCCTGATTCCATTCTCTGATATTTATCCAAAGCAATGATGTTTGGGTTATCCATGCAATATTCATTACACTGCAGGGCTCTCTACTAACTCACTGCCAGAGTCAAATTTACATTGTTTGTGCCCATATTTAGATCAATCTAGTTCACTTTCCCAGTATTTATCTGCTCTTATTTCTCCCCATAATCTTGTTTGCCTTTTTAAAAGAAATTGAAGAAAAAGAAAAGAAAAGAAAAAGAAGAAAACCCCTTTTTTATCACCAGTTAATCAACATTAGCAACATTGCTAAGGGGATGCAGTGGCCTAGTGGATTAAGACTCTGGGGTAATTGACCAGAAGTTGACAGTCTGGGACCCGAACTGGGTGAGCTCCTGTTCTTGCCCCAGCTCCTGCCAACCTAGTAGTTTGAAAGCATGCAAATGCAAGTAGATAAATAGCAACCATTTTGGTGGGAAGGTAACAGCATTCTATGTACCTTGGCATATAATCATGCCAGTCACATGACTATGGAAGTGTCTTCAAACCATTCTGATTCTCTCGGCCAAGAAATGGAGATGACACCACACCCTAGAATCAGAGATGACTGGATAGAGGAAACCTTTACCTTTTACCTTTAATTATGGTAAAGGTATCACAACTGGGAAACACTTTCACTCTCTTCTCAGGAAATCTTTGATAGCTCAAAGAAAGTTCTTTGGAAATTTAATTGTCCACACCCTTTGGAAAGAAATTGTCCACACCCTTAAAAGGTATATATTTGAATCTGCATTCAAATCAATTTTAGCTTTATTCAGTCGGGTTTTTTTTCCTTTTTACACCTAATTGTTCCTTTGTACACCTAATTTTCTGTAATAATAAATACTTTTATAACTTCCTGAGCCCATTCATTGTAGATCTCTCTTGATGCATCTATTTCCTTCTAGGGCCTTCTTGTATCCAATGTTCAAAGTCATCTTTCAAATATAAGCGTAAACATTTTCTGAAAAGAAGGATTATTTCAATTAATTACAAAGGCTTAAATCAAGTCCATCTGAGGCTGAGCCCTCAATTCATTTAAACTTTTTAAAGCCAACACTATCATCTTTTTGCTGCATGTTAAAAAAATATGAATATTTAAACTTATAGTTAAAACTTCTTTTATAAAGATTGAAGAAAACTTATCAAGTGATTTCATTAAGAATTGCTGATCTGAAGGTTCTCAATCTTTAAGGCACAGCAAATCAATCAATTAATCAATCAATCAATCAATCAATCTAAAGTGATTAAGAGGTGAGTCTTGGTTGAACCTAGAGTTTGTATAGGCTACATTAGCAACTATAAGTGGAGTGAAATTGTCAACTTCCAGGTGATTATAAGCATTGCAAAAATGCAATTCCTACTGTCTGCTCACAAAAAATTAGTGTCCTGAATACATGTGGGTAAACTTAATATTTCTCTTGTCTCTATAGAAATTTCAGCAGCCCAGATCCAGCATTCAGACCCCATTTTTTAAATGACAATCTTGTCCTTCTATTCTAGGATGTTAGTTCGCCAGAAGTCTCATATTTATATATCATTTCCTAATAATCTTTTATTAGATTCTAAATAACTTTTTCTTTAATTTTTAAATATAGACACTAGTTTCCAAAATGCTTTTGTCAGTTGCACTTTTCTATGTTTATTTCTTTCTGCACACATGTTCTGTTGCATATAGTTACACTCACATTTAATTACAGTTGTTCCCCCCCTCACTGTTCTACTTACCTTAGAAAAGGCTTCTTAATCCTCCTTTTTCAGTGCTGTGCGATAGCGCCTGTGGTGTGCATGCACATGAAGCGTGCATTTGATGTGAACCACGCATGCACATGTGAAGCGAACTGGTAGCGAAGCGAACTGGTAGCAGACTTCAGAGCATTTCACCCCTGGTATGGGTTCCCTTTTTGTATATGGCAATTGTCTTATTCAATTCTAAATTCCTTTTTAGAAGCATCAAGAGAACTTGAGTAACAAAATGTTTTGCCTGAGGAAAGTTAAAATTGGTCTTCTAGTCTGCCTGAGGAAAACAAAAGAATTATTCATTTTCTTCAGGTTAAAAACATCCATCCATCCATCCATCCATCCATCCATTCCCACCAAGCTGTTCTCTTTCTCATGTATAGTAGAAAAAAGGGGAGTAAGAAACAGTGGCCCTGAGAAATTACATACATAAAAAAAAGGAAATATAGGTAAAATAATCATTGACTAAGCAACATCATTTACTGTACTGATCTATGCTTTCTTGTCCTTACAAGCCATCCTAGCTTTTATCACATCCATACACCACTTCATATATCATATTTTATTTGTTTGTTTTAACCTGATCACCTTTCTCTGTTTGAGGATTTCATTAGCTGCATTCAAATTTGGTGAAATTTGGTCTTCATTTATTCTCTCTGTATCACTTTCCTGGCTTTACTCTTCCTCTCAGCTCTTTCACTCTTTTATATATTTGTTTTGAAATTTGGTCTTCATTTATTCTCTCTGTATCATCAGATCTGCAATGCATTTCTTTCATAGTGTAGCTCCTTTTTGTATTCAATCAACATTTCTTTAGCATCTATTCATTCTTGATTCTCTCTTGTTTACCAGACACAAATCTTAAATGCCAGGAATTGTTTTTTTAAAAAAGTAGTACATTAATATAGTATATATAGTATAATATGAAATGGCAATAGCAATAGCACTTAGACTTATATACTGCCCCATTATGCTTTACAACACTCTCTGGGTAATTTACAATGTCAGCATATTCTCCCAAAAATCTGGGTCTTCATTTTACCGACCTCGGAAGGATGGAAGACTGAGTCAACCTTGAGCAGGTCAGGATCAAACTCCTGGCTGTGGGTAGAGTTAGCTTTAAATTAAGTTAACCTCCAGATATGTTCAGTTCTCATTTCCCTATAGCAAAAAGGGGTTAAGTGAGAGTTCTCCATTTCTCCTTTTTTCCCCTACCATTTTTACTTCATTCATAGGCATTCTTTCCTCACAACAGAACCAATATATTTTCTCACCTTGCACACTTTTCAATGACTCAGTGAAGACCACTACAGATAGTCCTTGACTTATGACTACGATTGGGCTCAAAATTTCCATTGCTAAACAAGGCAGCTGTTAAGTAAATCACACTCAATTTTATGAGCTTATTGCCATGGTGATTAAGCAAATTCAGCTTCCCCCATTGACTTTGTTTGTCAGAAGCTGTCTTGGAAGATTGCAAATAGTGATCACATGACCCCAGGATGCTGCAATTGTTGTAAATACATGCCAGGTGTCAAGCACATTAATTTTTATCATGAGATCATGGGGATGCTCTAATGATTGTATGTGTGAGACCCAGTCATAATTCACTTGTTTTACTACCATTGTAACTTTGAGTGATTGTTAAAGAAATGGCGGAAGTCAAGGACTTACCTTGGTATGCATACCTCCTACCGCACTATACTTCCCAATTTTTTCTCATTATCACCTCTCTTTTGATCAGAATTCCATCAGATTCTTTCCAGCACAATGTCATGGTGAGTTCAGACTCTGTTGAGTACACTGTAAATGAACAGCCAGTTCCAGACCCTCCGAATGAATGAGGAGTTGCAAGCCGAGAAGGTGGAATGTCCAATAACCCAGCTGCTGCTGGTTTCTGAAGAAGAGAAGTCTGGGCTGCCTCTCCCTCTTTGCAAGGGCTCACCATGTGAAGAGGACAGAAGAATAAAGGCCCTTTGCAAGAAAGGAGACATGCTCTTCCAAGTGAGCAACAATATGATGCCTTTAAGAAGAGCAGCAAGTTCAAGCCTCTCCGTTGGCAAAAAATCATTTGTTTACCCAGACTCTGTGTGGCTTGATACTCACTTTGAAATTTCTTGAGTTTGACTCAGGACACAGACCAGCTGATTAAACTTCTAGAGTGTTTGGGGCCTTGGATTCTGCTTGACCACTCTTGGGCCTTCTGTTTTGGGTTGGAACTCTCTTAAGGGAAGCTTGTTGGACTTTGAGGGACTTATTTTTTCTATGGTGTGAGCATGTGTGTTTGCGCTTACATTTCCTTTGGTGCTTGTTTATTTATTTCACAAACTTATCAGTAAATTGTGCAACCAGCTTTCTGTATGTTCTGTGTACAGGGCTTTGGATAGGACACACATAGACACATAGCAGACAAATTCCGATAAATAGATAGATGATAGATAGAGATAGATAGATAGATAGATAGATAGA
>WNWU01000030.1:10461247-10506234 GCA_012654045.1 Ptyas mucosa | reverse complement strand
GAAGGAAGGAAGGAAGGAAGGAAGGAAGGAAGGAAGGAAGGAAGGAAGGAAGGAAGGAAGGAAGGAAAAGCTATCATATATATCATGTATCCATGAAATACATTCATGGATAAACAGATGAATTTAGCTATTAGGATGGCATTCAGGTTCAAACATCACATATACTTTTTTCTCCTTTGGCAGGCTAATTATTTTTCAAGAATATGCTTCTATATTTCTGCCCTCCTTCTAAGAGGCTGATATTCCCTTGCATGGAATCTGCTTCCAAAAAGGAAGGGAGGGAGGGAGGGAGGGAGGGAGGGAGAGAGAGAGAGAGAGAGAGAGAGAAAGAAAGAAAGAAAGAAAGAAAAGAATTATGCATGTGTGCATGTATTATTGCATTTATAACTTGACTCTTTCTTTGAATCCTTTGATTGCTCCACACTGAAATAATGGGTGCAAGGTTGGCAACATGCCATTGATTATAGCCAATCTCTAATGAGATAAAAAGTGGGGTGTAGATTCTAAAGGGGATGAATGGATTTTAATTGAACTGAAACTGAGACTGTTTTGTCTAGAAGAGGCATTTTATTAAATTTAGCCCTTTCATAGGTGGGAGAACTTTGATAAGCCTCTTGCCATGAAACTCAGTTCTTGTACTAATTCATAATCATATGTAGTGTGTGGGTGAGTATATGTATATATGCATGTAGAGTATATGTGTATGTGTGAGTCAGGGGTGGGTTCTAAAATTTTTTACTACCATTGGCATGGCTTATTTTTCCATGGGCGTGTCTTATTTTGTGGACGTGGCTTGATGGTCATGTGACAATTATTTAGGATTTAGCAGAGGTACTCGTCTACCAGGCTTTTAACTGCTTGCAGAGCTGTACCGATCTACCCATTTATTTTTTGCAGGGACTGATCTACCCATTTATTTTTTCAGGAGCTGATCTACTCATGTATTTTTGAAGGCACTGATCTACTCATGTATTTTTGCAGGCACTGGTCTACTCATTTGTTTTCTTTTAACACTGATCAGCTGTGGGGCGGCCCTTTGAAGCCCTGGGGCAAGAGTTTAAACAGTTTTTTTTTCCCTCTAGCCATCAGCTGGGACTCAGGAGGCAGCAATAGATTGGGGGTGGGGCCAAATAAAAGGTAAGAGTAACACGGGGGTGGATGGGGTGTGTGGGGGCATGGGGGATGGGTGGGGGGCACGGGGGTGGGTGGGGGCGGGAAGGGTGGAGGGGCACAACCAGTTCGGTGACATCATATCATCACCGCTACCGGCTCGGAGAACCGGGCCAAACCGGGAGGGACCCACCACTGGTGTGAGTGTATAATCATTCTATGAGTAGAAATGCAAATAACCTAACAAAAGAATCACTTTGCTTCACTGATGGACACCTGTAATTTAATAGGCACACCTCGAATATTTTGCAGGGTTTGCATACAAACATTTGTTAATGTCATACTTGTGGCATGCTTATAGAATCACCTCTGTTGAGGCAGGCTTTGAACTTCTTCAGTTACGGTATGTTATAAATCGTGTGCAGTATAAATTAGCAGAGTAGCCAACATCTTTTTATTTCCTGTCCTTTAGCACAACTAAAAATATTATTCCTTTGGTTTGGTTTTGTTATACTGTGTTTTCCTTAAAAACATTTAAAAACAATCACAATTTAAAATATCTTTCCACATTCCTTATTTGTCCTCTTGGTTCATTCCTCACCATCACCACCCAAAAAAGCAGAAAAATATGTCTTTTCTTTTAGACTCCTTTTTTAAAAAAACTTTTCCATTACTTCTTAGTATTCTAGGCCAGTCCTAACATCTTTTGGTATGTTCTATGCTTCTTACTTTACCTTGATTTTTCTCCTCAGGTTTCCACAGTTACCACTGCTCCTTCTGCTGACTCTTTCTCTTTCTACAATGAGCACAGTGAGCCTAATGGCAATCAGAGCTTACCTGCCTAGCCCCTTGTGACACCAGGACAGTTTTTCACTGATAGACACTAGATATGTCATCAAAGCCACTGAAATCACAAGTTTCCTTCCTCTGTCATTGAATGCTCTGTGAAAATGCCTCTTTGTGTAAGCTGGTGGCTCTTTTTAATACCACGGATCTGTAATAGGCAGTCATAGTATCAGTGCTATCTGAGAATGGAAAAGAAGCAAAAATGCTATCCAAATAAGAACCAAAGATACTAGTCAAACAAGAATGTCTCATAAACATTTGTTGTTGTTGTTTTTATTTGCTCACATGGGGTGTGGAGAAATTCGGCATGTTATTTTTTTTATAGAGCTGAATATTTCTTTCCATATACAAGTAATCCTTGACTTACAATAATCGATTTAGTGATTGTTCCAAAATTACAATGGCACTGAAAAAAAGTGACTTATGACTCTTTTTCACACAGTCCTTGCAGCATCTCCATGGTCACATGATTAAAGCTCAGGTGCTTGGCAACTGACTCATATTTTCAGTGTCCTGGGGTCACATGATCACCTTTTGTGACCTTTTTACAAGCAAACTCAATGGGGAAACCAGATTCACTTAAAAACCGTGTTTCTAACTTAACAACTGCAGTTATTCACTTAACAACAATGGCGAGAAAAGTCATAAAATGGGCAAAACTCATTTAAATGCTTCACTTAGAAACAGAAATGTAGGGCTCAATTGTGATCCTAACTTTAGGACTACCTGTATATGTAAATAAATAGCAAAGCCTTAATCTACATAAAATTCCAATGAGGTTTTGAGGAAGTACAAAATGTTGATGGTGGTTCCCCTTGTAAGTCTTTGAGACTTGAGCCTCACCAGGAAACTATATCCACTGTTTCCAACAACTTGCCACTGAGTATTCTAAGAACCCTTGGGTTTTGGAGATATCTATGGGACAGTGTGGGTTGCAGGTCACTAATTGATTATCATCTCTCTTCAAATAGCTTTATCTCTGAGAGCATTCTCCTTCTAATCATTGTCTATTCAATCCCCATAAGTGATTTTAACGCAAGAACTGAATACGGATGGAAAAAAGAGTTCGTGTTAGCTGCTTGACTAGATCATTAGTATTGGTAAGGAGAATATTTTTATTCTTATTTACTTATTTTATTTGCATGGTAAGAAATGTAGACTGCACAAAATGTTTCCTGTTGTCTCTGACATTTGACTCTATCTTCTGACCCTTTGTTTTTTAGTTTCCTAGAGCTGTCCCAAACTCATCAGATTCCATCACTTGAAGGATGAAAAAGCAAGAATGAAAATGAGACAAGAAGAAAAAAACTACGTTTAGATTTCCTGAACAAGACTCAGCCATAAAATTTTGAATATTATTTTCATCATTGTTTCACCTGATTCTTAGATCAGAGCATTCACTATCCTTCATACATGTATAGTGTCTAAATAAGCACTAAATATCTTATAGCAACAGAGATAATTATCTCATTATATTTCACTGATAATAAAACTCAGTCTAATGAGCTAGTTGTCTGTATTGTTCATTTTTTAATTTCTGAAATGTTTTTAGTTTTGCCATTGCCTTGGGCATCCTTTTTTAATAGAATTGTGTGGGGTGCATGGGTGGCTTAAGATTTATGATGAAAAACTTAAAGATGTCCTGAAATTGAGTTCGACTGGATAATCAGATGGACATATTCATGTAACTTTTCAAACAGGAATGGAAGTTATTTATCATTGCCATTTTCCAGAATTTTATTCCCCTCCAATACTACTATAACCTCTAACCTAGAGTCCTCAGAGATACCCTATTGGTCTATTCAAGTGATAATTTGGGCAGACTAGTTAGATGATGGGCACGATGTCTTATGAATTCACTTGCGACATTTTTGCTTGCAGGGTCTAAGAAAGTGGATGCATCATGCAGTACTCCATAGCAATGGACTCTGCCATTTATTGGCTCGATCCATATCCCATTATACATCTTTATTGTGGACTTATCTGAGATGCAGTAAACTTTATCCAGTGTTTGGAAATAGAATGGAACAAAACATACTGAGAATGAATCCCAGCAAAAGATATTAGCTCTTCGTTAAGAAACCATCAGCTTTTATTCTGCCAGTTATGTTGGTTCTGGATGGAATCATAATCATGATGTCTTCTAGACTCATGGTTCTTGCTTGATCAATAGATGTACACTGTAGCCTATTGATCAAGACCTTTTATTAAATTATAGCTAGTTCACCTTTGTACCCTTTCTGAAGTAGAAAACACTAGCAACAGTGACTCATTTCCTCATTACTTTTAAGGTTAGAATATTGCAATATTTGGTACTTGAGGTTGTCTTTTGAAATCTCCCCAGAAACTGCAGTTAATAGAGGATATCTGCCTTCTTGATAGTTGGAAAGAGCCAACAGTGTGATAACTTGTTTTGCAAGTGTAATATTGGCTGCAAGTACATTTCTGAGTATAGATCAAAGTGCTGAAGTTAACCAATAACTTTGATATGACTTCTCCTTACCTTCAGGAATATCTTGTCAAAACTGTTGAAGACAACAAAGTCCATATTTTGGACAGAGAAGATCACTGGTTTGAAAGAGGGGTTAAAGAGGCCATCTATGTCAAAATTGAATAGCCCTTTCTCAACAGAGGGGGAGAGATATAATATCATTTATCTTCAAACACAGTCCTTTCAATAGTTCCAAGAAGACTCCACACCAATTTGCATCACTCAGGTGACCCTGAGGACACAGATAAACCTTCAGGTTACCTTAACAACCTGCTAAAAGAATGCAAATGTCCAGCTGTCTGCAAGGAGTATAAACCCTTCCATTCCCCAGCATCCAGTCAGAGCTGAAGAAGCTTCTTGGATGAGAAGCAAAATGTCTTCAAAGAAAAACCAGAAAGTCCAGTTGCCTCTTAGGGAAAAAAAAAGCACCTTTGGGTTCAACAAATCATAAATGAAGATTTTCAAATCTTCCTGATTCTCATTTCAGGATATATTTTTTCCATCGCAAAGGACGATCTACATCAAGTCCCTACCAGAATATGGGATTAATGTTTTTCTAAGATGCTTATGGAGTATGATTGTATTGATAGTATTTGACAAATGTTTTAAATATTTATGCTTGAGGTACAAAATTATATGACTCCCAATAATCATCAAATTACTTCAGCAGAAATACCACTATTAAACACTTCTATGCAATGTAGGAAAGCCAGACAAGGCGACTCATGCATTTCATGGAGGGCTTAATTGCACTTATAAGAGAGCTTAATGGCCCATTATTGCTTTACATATCACCTTAGTGAGCTCTTTGAGCAAATTTGCTGTCATATCACCTTTTAGTTTCCATATATTGCATTTGTATTGACTATATCCTTTTTCAAAACAGCTTGCTTGAGAACTGTAGTCGTATTCTATATACGAATTTTTAAAAACATCACATTTTTGCTCCTTTCCTGTAAGCATGCAATTAGATTGTTGCCCATTACAGAAATTTGCACAAATAAAATGTTAAATGCATATCATGCTTCCTTAGTAAGGATCTCTCTAAGCCATAGCTGGTCTCCAGGGCTATTTCTTTAAGCTGTTGTCTCTAAATGCTCTACATGAAATGGCTTCCCAATAGGGGAACACAAGTCACAAGTCATTTACATGAGTAGGATTGCTTTGAGGATTCCCTTTTCCCCCTACAATATCACAAATGTTTATTTTTAGGCTTATTTCCCATCATCCAAGAAGTAAATCATTGGATGTAAATGATTTGGTATACTGGATGACCTTCCCAAAATGATTGCTTTGAGAGCATTAGTAGTTAGTAAATTTTGCAATAAAATGTATTAACTTTAACATATACTGACAGATTAAAAAAAAGGCAGGTTAAAAGGGACTGTTGAAAGGCAAATACCAAATTCTGTCTAAGTTAGGGAGAGAGTAGGATTAATCAGGAAAGGTTAACATATGAAAGTGTGATAGATTAAATAATGGATGCATGAATTGTCAGAATAATGTCTGAATGGAAGCATTTTAGGTGAAATAAGATGTCCTCTCTCACCTTTGCAAGATCTCCCATGAAAATGAAGTAAGAGTATTGTTATTTTGGGGACAAGCTGGTAAGTATAACAAATTTTGCATAAGGAGCCATTTTTTTCTTCTTTCTTTCAAATGATGATTCTGGAAAAGGAAAGGTACTTTACATACACACATCCTTTTATTTTTATTGTTGTTTTTCCAGAGCAGGTGTGCTGTGATCTTAGACCAGAATAGTGATATGATAACTTCAGCTGTCAGGATTCCAATAACACCCCCCAATGAAAGAAGACTCCGAGGCTAGAAGTTCCTCAAAGTTCCATTTTATTAGAGATGTCATATTGGCACATCTGGGGAAATCCAAACCTGAAAGTTTCCAGGTTTTCCCCACCCAAAAGAAAGAGCAAGTCCCTGCTCAGCACCGACATGTCCATCACATGATCCAGTCAATGCACCGTCCCAACTGGAGATGCCTCCCAGTCACACAACTCCAGGTGCAGGGCAAGATGTCCTTGATTCTCAAAGAAAAGAATGTTATTATGGCTAGATAGCTCTCCAACTCCATACAATCCCCCTCCCAGTTTCCCACATCACTAAATCTATCAACCCTGAAGATACAAAGTAAAAGATGGCTTCCAGGACTGACATCAACATCCTATCCAAAGAAGACTTAATCTTTAGGAAGGACTTTTGCCATATATGTGATTAGCCTAGGGGGTTTTTTTTGGTTTGGTTTTTTTTTGGGGGGGATTATACAACATTATTTATTTGCCATAAAAGTGTCTATTTCACAGGAACTACAAAGACACTCTGGAAGGATAGAAATTGCATTTATACTGTTAATGGTGCCATGCCTTCCAAATAAGTGTTTGTTTTTTTAAAGACACTGTCCAAAAAGTGCTCCTTCAAGAGGCAACTGGACTTTCTGGTTTTTCTTTGAAGACGTTTCACTTCTCATCCAAGAAGCTTCTTCAGCTCTGAAGAAGCTTTGGGACAACATGACCTGGATGACTGAGAATCTCCATAGACATTTTCAGACACTGATTCTTTTAACACAATTAAAAACCAGCATCTCCATCACTTCTTTGAAGTGGTGATTGTCTGCAAGCCTGTGACTGATTAATCCCACTATATATGAATGAGGCCTTCAAGTTTTAAAATGAATAGTATTTATTTTATTTATATATTTGAAGAGCCTATGGTCACCTATCTCATATAATAGGCAGCTCGCAACAATGAATAAAAACAGGAATAAAAACAAACTACATTTCCCACCAGGCACCAAACCAAAAGGTCTCCCAACTCAATTCCAATCCTAGCCAATGAGAGGCTAAAAGGGTAGGGATTCCTCAAATCTCGTGGAAAGTTCACTCAAAGGGCTGGAGCGACAACCAACAAGTCTGTCCCAACCACCAATGTCCTAGCAGATAGTCATCAAATGTTGCTCATCGAAGGACAATATTTAAGGCAGGGGACCTAGAATGTGCCCACTGAGTGATAAACAAAGTTTATTTAAACAAAAACCTACACCATATAAATAAATGTCAACACATCCTACAGACAATCCCTAAAAGAAGCAGTATTTTAAAAGAATTTTTTTATTTTACTTTTTTTTTATTGAAAAGTTTTACAAAAAAAAAAATTCCAAACATTTTCTTCCCCCCTCCCCCAATCTCCCCTCCATCCTCACATTTTTAATAAACAAATTTACATTATTTTTACTTTTCACTTTTATCTGTTTTTTTTGGTTTTTGGGGGGCTGCTCTTCTACCCCTTTCTTTTATCCCAACCTTTCTTCCACTACTCCCCCGCCCTTCCTTTCTTCCTCCCTGCTTACCTCCTCCCTTTCCTACTTCCCCTTCTCCACCCCCACTCCTCTCCTCTTTCCACAAAGAGGAAAAAAAGAATTTTTAAAAGTACAATATCAAACCATCCAAGTACCACTAACTTCATAACCCTAATGCTTGCAGAAACAGCCTCATTTTCAGTGTCTTCAGAAAGGGTGACAGCATTGGGGCCAATCTGTTGTCAGATTATAAGATTTCCCCCATAGTCAAATATTCTATTGGGTTCAGTAGATTTTTAAGACTCATTGTTCTGACCCAGCCTTAGCAGAAACAAGAAACAGAGTCCTTGTCACGAAAATCCCCTCTTTATTTATCTCCTGTGAATTAATGGATTTAAATGTTGTATTTATATGTTTTATTTAGGGCTGTTCACTGCCCCGAGTCCTTCGGGAGGAGGGCGGTATACAAATTAAATAAACTTATAAACTTATAACTTATAATGGCATTCACACACTGAAAAGTCCAGGCAGTAGTCCTTCAAAGAGTTAACTGCAGTAACAGACCTTATCAGTTCCTTGCAATAATTGCCAGGCTGTGATCTCCCAGATGCACAGTTGCAAATTAAGTTCTGGCAAGCAGACTCTAGTCACGAAACATGATGAGCCAAATCTTCAGAAATCCAAACTGTTGTCTCCTACGACCACCACTCCCCTTCTCCCCTTTCCTTCTATTTATTCCCCAGTCAGGGAGGGGCCATTCAGCATCCATGTGTGCCTTGCTTCCCGAGTCGACTGCTTGTCCTCACTTCTTCTCCTCTCCTAAAAACTCTGCATATGCACATTTGGAACAGGCCCCAGCTGTTCTTCCTCCCCACTTATCTCAGCCTCCAAAGGCAGCTGCCTCTCCAGTGTCTGGGAAATGTCAGACGGCCTTGGCTCTATCTCTGCGGCTTATGCAGAGCATCCATCAGAGCCTTCCCCAGACTCCAGAGTTGGCCCAGGTTCCTCCCCAACATCCAAGTCTGCTGCCAGCTCTGCTGGCAGCTGGCAGGCCACAATAGTCATTTGTCTAACCTCTTCATTTTATTCTTAGTTAGTCAACTTCTGAGCTCAATTTTGTTCCAATGCTGTACAATCAGAGAGAAATCAGATGTAAGAGATTTATGGCTAGATCTGTGTCTATAATCAACAAAGAAGCAAAGACAAGTGTGGGAATGTTTTCATATTTATTGGGAAAAGTAGTAAAAAAAAAGTGGCTTAGCTTCTCACTTTATGCCATTTTCTCAGACTTCTTTATTTCTTTCTTTGTTATCTCTCCTGGTTCTTTTATAGAAGCTCAACATGGTATAGTTAATTCCCCCCCCCCCTCTGCCCTCTATAGGGCTTAGAAAGTCACCCAGTAAGTCTCCCCAGTTAAGGCTCATCCTAGTCCAAATTTGTAACTACAGGTAGTCCTCGAATTGCAACCGTTCATTTAGTGATTGTTCGAAGTTACACCAGCACAGAAAAAAGTGACTTATGACTGTTTTTCATAGTTACGACCTTTGCAGCATCCCCATGATCATGTGATCAAAATTCAGATGCTTGGCAACTGGTTCATGTTTATGACGGTTGCAGTGTCCTGGGGTCATGGGATCATCTTTTGTGACCTTCTGATGAGCAAAGTCAATGGGAAAGGTAAATTCCCTTAACCACCATGTTACCAATTTAACAACTGCAGTGGTTCACTTAACAGCGGTGGCAAGAACGATAATAAAATGGGGCAAAGCTCACTTAAACCAATGTCTCATTTAGCAATGGAAGTTTTGGGGCTCAGTTGTGGTGGTAGGTCGAGGACTACCTGAACTCTGTCACATTATGACAGAGTTGCTGCAGTGGTGGTTTTCCTTACATAAATTGCAGCCATAGAAAGAGAAGCATTATTAGCAAGAAAGCAGAGACATAGGTTTATCTCTCTCTTGCTGTAACAGGAATGAGAATTATCCCAGAATTGAACAGTTGTGGGAGCATTAAAAAGAAGAGATATAAACATGGCCTTTCTCTTCATTTCTTTAATGAGCTGTTATTTTTCCTTTCAGAGTGAACCTATGCTTCTTCCAGAAATAAAAATCACACACAGCTAATGGTAGATAGGCCTTTCTGAAAGCAGCTTGTCTTGTGGTGTAAATGGGCTCCTTTCAAAAGAAAAACAACAGTAAAACAGAAGCTCTGCCACAAAAGCAGGAAAGCCGTACAATTATTTGGACTGTGGGACAGAACTTTGCAGAGAAAACTGTTTGTAAAACCTCAAATGACATGTAGTAGGGACAAATAGCTATGAAATCTCTGTTGTTGTTTTTTAAAAACTGGAAAGCTAACGTTTTGCATTCTGGATTTCATTACTTTTTGAAACAAAAGCCACTTAAATTGCGGTTTCACTTCTCAGAATATTTCTCAACCTATAATTGCTTTCTTACATAGTTTCCCCCCTTCCTAAAAAGCCTATCTAATGTGTTTTATCTTTCTTATAATTGCTTAATTTGAAATCTTAATGATCGGAGAGGTGGAGATATCCTTATGTAGATAACATGACAATGAATCCATTAAAAAAAAAGCCAATCCTGTCCACTAAAATTTGCAATTTGTTCTACGGTTGAGAAAACGTTAGCAGACTCCAAATGTATAGCTATTAAGTGGGTGATCCTTGATCCTTGACATCATTCTTACCTTGTTGTTCACAGCCCAATGACTGGCTGCTCATTGTCCTGTGGGAACTGCACTGTTAAGAAGATTACACTGCCCCCAAAGCAATCAAGTCAGATAGAGGACAAATCAAGGGAGAGTCTTTGAAATCTTTCACATCATTACTAGCTTCATTGTTTGCCAGATCAAGAGCCACGGAGTAGAACGTGAGCAGAAGACTAGTTGCTGACTCTGTGGAAGCCAAGGATTTCAGCCCTATTGATTATTGGTCAATGGACAACCTGAAGCAAATCAGATTTGGACCACTTGAATCCCAGGCTCAACATAGTTTTATAGCCTGGGCAATTCTTTTTTTATTAGGCTTTGAAATGTTTCATTTGCCAAGGTTATCCCACATCTAAATAGCTGAAAATGGTCTTATCGAAAGAATTCATTGTCTAATAGATTTTCTATTGTTTGGAAGGACATTTTGTTTGAGTAATGATAAAATCCTCCTGTTACCATAAGAACATGAGGATTGTCCCTCTTGGTCTGACCGAAGGTTCTCTTCCAATGAATCTTGGAAGTTTGTAAATATAACTTCAGAGTGTTAATTATTCACTGAGTTTTCAACATGCTGCTTCTAAATTTGGGCATTTAATTTAGTGATAATACATACAGCATGTAATGCATACTATAATCACACCATTGGGACAAAACTTCATGGGAAAGTTCATTGGTTCAAAATGAGTTGTGATGAAAATCTATAAGCATTATCTTTTTCTTCTTTTGATTTTTAAATGAAGAGACATTTTGTCCTTAGAGACCGGGGTGGGCTTGCCTGAAATCAGTAAAATAATCCACATAACTATCCAGAACTCCCCCTCCTTTCCATGATTATTAAATACAGCACATCTCTATTTATAATATACTATTTTCCCTCCCAACCAAGAATTCTGAATTGAAACAGATAGTAACTGTTCATGATCTCAGACTGGGGAATTTCTGAGCACTGCTTTCTTGACTGAACCTGGGACCTGTAATTTGAGCCATGGAACTTTCCAAATTAAAAAAAAAAATCTAAGTTATATTCCTGGTCCCCATATTCTACTTCTAGTTGACAAACTGCAGATGGCCTGTGATTCTGTTAAATTCTTTCACATTTGTTTACTACTTTCCATAACTTCTTGTTATATAAATGGCAGAGTAAGAGGGATTTCAAGCAATAAAGAATGTGATTGGAGTCTGATATTTCAAATGAAAACATATTTGTGAGTTTGCCAAACACCATGGGAATGACCCATTAAAGAATCATAGCATCAATCCAACAGATAGGTCACTATGCAAACACACAAACATCCAATGAACATTGCCAACAGACCAGTCTAGCAGGAATTTTCTCCAGATTGAAGTTTCTTCAACTACTAACAAAGGAACCATTTTTCCTTTGTTTTTATGACTTTCCTGAGTTAGGAAGAGCCTTAGAATCACCACACAAGAACCTCCATACAGCAACGGTCTGGTGTGCAACTAGCTTCTAGAGCTGTGCTTTGGAATGAGCTGGTGAGCTGATGTCTGGGGGGTGAGCAGGGCTGCAACCATGTCCTTGTTGAAAAAGAAGCCATTTTGTCAGTTTCAGTTGACTGAAATAAGTAAAGTAAGTATGTGAGAGTCAAGGAGGTAAAATAGCCCAATTATGGGTGTTTATGTTAAACCAATCTTCCTCAAGTTGCTGTCCTTCCTGTGGGAATTTATTTCATAATTCCAAGCTATTATGGCAATCATACCATGAGAACATCAGACTGAAAAGAATTAATATCCATGCAGCTTTTATTGTCAAGTTGTGACCTCAGTACCTCTATGTCAAAGAATACTAAAAAAGTACAATAATGTTTAATGTATGTTGATGGATTTTTCTACACAAAACCTCCCATTTTATGACCCTGTAGTGCCTATTTAGGGTAGAGTCAGGGCAACTGGATGAAGCTGAGCACTTACTGGCTGGATGCCCTTCCTGATGCCTATGTAGAAATCGCAGCAGATATTTTTTACTTGAGCCCTAGGAGAGAAACATCTGCCACTACCCAGGATTGATCTCTCAAACGTCTGAGTGGGAGACAAGTTTCTTTTCCACTAGGCCATCATGCTGCTTGGAAGATTTTTCTACATATATTGGAATAAAAGAAGAGTAATGTCACAATGTGTTGTTGTGTCTAATAGTCAGCTATTGCATTCCTTCTTTATGTGGAACACTTGCATTTAGAAAAAAGCTAAAAGTAAATAATCTGAAACTCCAACCAGCAGTGTTATCTTGGTCCCATGCCTTTCCAACAACTATTACTCATTTCCTCTAGGATGTTAATAAATTTGATCATATTTCTTCCGTGCATATTTAATATCCATTTGCTTGTAGTGATTTTGCAGCAATATTTTTTCTCAAATGTCAGCACACTGACCTGTTTGTTTCATATGAATTATGGCTGTAATAATAAGGACTTCTTATTTTAGCTTCTCTACAAAGTGTATGGAAGCTTGAAGGTTTTCCAACAACCTATCATTTTTCAGGCAAAACAAGACTGGGAAGGATTCCTTTTTTGTCATGAAACACAATGGTGCAATTGTAGGTATAAAGCAATGGACTCCATTGTAAAGTCTGTAAAAACTGGCTAGTTGAAGGTGATAATGAGACAAACACTATAAGTGTAGAACTGTATTTTTTTTTATTTCTCAGTTCTATCCTGCTCTTCTAATGTGCATGCATTGCTCACATATACAATCTCTTTCCCATTATTTTCAGCCCTCCCAAAATGATCTATAAGTAGCTGCTCACTACAGTGTATGTGTTCCGGAAGGTGGCAGCACTATCTAGCTTACCATACATCTTCAAGTTACTTACAGTTGTCAGAGACTTAAGCAGTGCCCACCAGGCCTCCTGAGTAATTGAATGGGAGACCAACAGGAAATGTCAGGAACTGTAGGCTAGATTAGGACATGAAAAAAAAAAAAATTCCCAGAAGTAGTTAGTAACAAATTACCTTGATATTATTATCAAGAAAACTAAAGGGATGTGTCCAACTCCAAGTCACCTGGAATTGGGACTTGATTCAAAGTTGACTTTAGTATTTTTAAAAAAAGTTTTATAGAGCAATAGAAAGGACAATAATCTATTGCTGTACCACCCTTTTCTCTTTTTCCATCTCTAATCTCTCTGTTTCAGTGAATACAGTTTTTCCGTATTGTTTCTTTTCATTCACTCAAATAAGGCAGATTTTTTTTTCTTGATGTAGTGAATGAGATGAAATCTCATGCCCCAAAATCCAGACTACAAAGAGTGAAAAGAAAATCTGAATTTTTCCTTTTAGGGTCTTTTCCTTTAACACACTCTATAGATGAGATTTCTCTTCATTCACTATATCAAGAAAGCTGATCAATCAAACAAGGTTTAATAAATCAAACCCAATCTGTCAGTACAGGTAGTTATCAGAGAAACAATCAAAGCTCCAGAAATTCAGGAGCAACCAATCAGAAGTGGAAAGTTTCCTTTGTGCAGATTTTATTTTTAAAAAAGAAGAGACAGACAGATTTATGTTTATTTATCATTGGAAAAGTAGGGGCATCTCTTCCCAAGGATAACTCAAAGTCAGAAAAGGAAAAGTCCCAATTCAAGAGTTGGGTTGGAGATCCAGAAAATAGTAATCGGTAGTGCAAAATCCATCTGGGTTAGAATTGAATTTTTATTTTGTGGGAAATGATTTGTGCTATAGAGCATTTGTTCTGCCTGTACAGTATGTTTGTGTCTGTTCCCACGTAGTCCCGACTGAGGGAGCACAGACTGAGATCATCCTTTCTGACATTGTGGTGATGGAATGTCTAATAGATCCTAGGAACATGAAGTTATTTTCATATATTTTTCCCCCTTCTCTCCCTTTCCCCCTCTACTTCCTTAGCCTTGGCACGCATAATAAAGATGGAATTCTTTCTGATTCCGTGGTTGTCACTTTGAAATAAATCTAAGCTTTAGTATAATTTCACTGCTTGGCTAAACTACAGAAGGAAAGCATGAAAAGAGACTGTCATTTTATCTTTTTCATAATAATTCAGCACTAGAGAGGGTTTCTTTGGAGAAAAGTGGCTGGTGGCAACATTACCATCTAGGATATCTCCAGCAGTTATGAGATAGTGAGGAAAAGGCTTAGAGACACCCATCTTTGTGTGTGTGTGTGTGTGTGTGTGTGTGTGTGTGTAGAGCAGGGGTGTCAAACTTGATTTCATTGAGGGCATCAGGGTTGTATTTCAACTCGGTGGGGGGGCAGGGTGAGAGTGGGCAGGGTGGGCATGGCCAGCTCGATGTCACTCATGTCGGGGGCGCGTGTGGTGGCCCGAGCACTCTGCCAGAGAAAATGGGCTCCCGAGCTCTGTTTTTGGCTGGAACAGCACCCTGCAACCCTCTGCCAGTGAAAATGGAGCTTGTAAGGGCTGCAGGAAGCCGTCCCGAGTTCTGTTTTCACTGGCAGAGGCACCACGGACTGGTCCTTTTCTGTTTCCAGGACAGCCCCACAGGCCAGATCTAAGCACCCCATGGGCCAGATCTGGCCCCTGGACCTTGTGTTTGACACCCCTGGTGTAGAGGGATCCAGGATAAGTCAACCTAACACATCCAAGGTGTTCATGAGCATATACCCTGTTTCATTTGATCACAGTTTTAAGAAATAATCTTTGGGAATGATATATCACTGAAGACTTTATATTGGAAAAAGAAATTATGCCTATGCATCAATTTAAGGAGGATGGATTGAATCCAGAGCTAGATAAGCGGGCTTTGGCAAATTATCCCGAGTTGAAGAAAATTGGGCAAAAGCAATATGAACGACTTTTCCTTAATTTCCTTGACTGGTTTCAATCTTTTCCTAAGTCTTTTTCAGGAATGCTCTTTTGCAGAACCTAACAAGCTAAGTTAGGATGGGAAAATCAATGTAGCCTACTTGTATAATGTTTCCTTGATAGCTTTTATTTTCTTGAATATTGAATAGAGCTTGAATATTCTCTTTTCAATGATCCCTTATGGTAAAAACAAAAACCTTCCTAATTATCTAACAAAACAATACAAAAAAAGCACAGTTTTCATAAACCTGTTGGATTTACCTAAGACAATTCTATAGGAGCCCAAGCTCATACCCAGCTAACAGGTCACCTTTATTGGTTTGTTTGTAAAAACATATATTTTCTTTCAGATGTAACAACCATTCCTAAGACATTTTATAATACCTTAATTACATTGCTCTATAGTTGCATATCCTATTGTTTGGACCAACTTTGTTCTGGCCCACCATGAATATATACACATTTATAATATGGGGTAAAGTAACATTTATTCATTGCTCTGCAAACCACGTTCTCCATTTTCTCACTGAGCAGACACCTTTTAGCATCCTATTATTGTTTATAAAAGAGCAATGGAAAGTGACAGTAGATCCAACTTTTCTCTAACAATTGGGAAAAAGAATTGCAAGAACTGATTGAAAGTTTTGTCACATTCTGCCTCTGGACATTCCCCTCAATTCTGATTATCTATACCATGATGTGGCATGAATGGATGAGCTCAATCAGCAGCACAGTTATTACTCTGTATTAAAACGTTCAAAAGCATATGGCGGCATGTTTTCTTATATTAATCAACCAAAGGTCTACAATGTATTTTCAAATGTTTGGAGTAAAGTTAATAAATATATTGTCCCCCAACTGAGTGCAATTCAAGTTTATTTTTTATTTATTATTATTTTGTCAAGCATATATAAGATTACATATAAAAGTATAAACATGATTTTGAATACATGAAATGTATAAACATGATTATGAATACATGAGATGGTTACGAATAAAAGGGGACATTAGGACCTTATGATTATGTATCACTATAACAAAGACAAATGTTATGTATTAGTTAGATGCATATGGCTGAGCACTGATCATGTGTTGTCAAAAGATGAATTATTAAAGAGGTGACCAGCACAGATAGAATGGATATAGTTGAAGGTGTTCAATATGCATTTACATCATATATGAACCTCTGGGTGACAGTTTCTTTCTATTTACCAGACCTCTTTTAATGTATAATGCAACTGGTTTAGTAGGTTAATTCAGTGGTATAAATACATTTACGTGCATGGATCAACCATTCATTGGATTGTGTTTTCTATGTGATGGTATTTAAGTCCCGTTTGTATAAGCTCTAAGTTTTGGGTTTTTTTTAAATTAATTTGCTAAGAGATAGCTAAACAAATTATAGCAGGCTCTTTGTTCTAGGAGATCCAGTGGCCCCTTTTTCATTATCTCAAGATTCAGTTCATTGGTCTAAAATAAACAAACAAAATAGTGTTTTCATAATGCATATTTTCAGGCCGTCAAGTTGTGGTTTTGCTTTTATAAATGGATTGGGTTTTATAAACACAGTACAATTATTTTCTGAAAGTGGAAGAATAACAATGATGTCGCATTGCTATCAACGTTACACTTCTCCTAACCAATATTTCATGAGCATAAAAATAGGTATGAGTAAAATAAACAAAGTAAAATAAAGAAGTGTTATTATAAGTAAATCCCATTTCATTAATATGTACAATTTATAATACTGTTTATTATGCCAACTCTTCAAAGAGTTTGAATTTTTTGAGGCAGCTGTTTGTAGGGATTCATATTAAATTGGGATTTGTGGACTTCTTTTGTGTTTTGCTTGTTGCTCTATTACAGCTCCCCCTCCTCCCATCTCTCTGACTTGTAATCTTTCTTGTAAATGCTGACCATGGAAGATCAGACAAACATTTGGCCTTGCTGGTGTTTCTGAATTCTCCCACACAGGACTTTTTTCTTCTCCTTTTTCTGCTCTTGGGCATCCCCTGCTGATTGTTTGATATTTTCTGCAAACCAGTGGTGATGCGCTACAAATTTCTAACAATTCTACTTTCTAAAATTTCTTTTTAAGCCGCCCAGAGTCCCTTGGGAGTTGGGCGGCATAGAAATGTGATAAATTAAATTATTAAATTAGTGATTCTTTGAAAGCAAGTTTGGGAAATGGATGAAACGCCCAGCCCAATTTCAAAGGTTTAGAGCATTTGTTTTCCCATTGGAGAAATTGCCTGCTATGTGTCTCCCATCTCGTACTTTCCTTAGCCTTAATCTGGACAAGCTCTTGCATGTAGGCATGTGAGTCTGTACTAAAGCAACACTCCCCAAATGGGCTGGGAAAACATCACCTCCAGGGCTAATCTGGAGAGATTAAAATTTTGAGGATTTTTACTGCACTTATGATGATTTTCCAGAAGTGTTTTGCAATCCAACATCAACACCAACATATGTATCAGTAAATACATGAGTTGCATGTATTTATGCTAAACACATATTTGCTTTTCATTTGTGAAAATAGAGAAATAAACTCACATAATAGAGGATTCTCCAGGACTGACAGTTGACATGTTTGAAGCAGAGGAGGTGAGAGTATTCATTGGCTGATACTCTCTGGCTCAGCAACTGGTCGAATTTGACTCTACAGTGGGTGACTGGAAGAATTAAGTTTGATTCATTACTCATGTAGATATTTAGGCATCCTTCTTTGTAGAAGGCAAATTGGCTTTTAGTCCAATGGCTGCACTGAGCATTGATATTCATGCACTCTTTTTTTAGTGGCCAGCTGCCATAGAGACAACTGTACGGTGGAAAAGTGCCACCCACAATCAAGGTAGATTATGAATCAGATATGTCTAAATAGAGCATTTACAATGGGACAGAAAAATAAACACAAACTGTGCTACTTCCAGAGCAGCTGAGCAACACCTTAAAATACAATTAACTATCACGATGCCTGTTTGAATCATATCCTCTCTAATGCTCTTCATAATGATGAGCTAATGTGTTCCATTTTTGCCCCTTGAGGAATCTGGGAGACAGTTACTTGTACAGAATTTTTGATGGCCTGGGCTTTGATAGCACTTAGACTTATATACCGCTTCATTTCAAGGATCATCTGTTGTAGCTAAATGGCCATAAATCATCTCCTATTAGCTTCTACTACTCCAGAAAGGAGATGTTATATCTTTAAAAGGATTGGTAAAATGTAATATGGGATCAGTTGATTCCAGAGGTTTTCCATTCATGAAATTGCATTCACAGAGGGCTTCCACTGAATAATATTATGTGAATGATCCGGGTTCTATAGCAACACTTTAGATGAGTAAATTATGTGGCTTAGAAAGAATTGCTGGGGAATCTGGGACACAAGAACAAAGGCAGATGGAACTGGAAGACATCGATAACCATATAAATGAGACAGTGGTACATTGAATCCAAAGCGGCCTTTTTACGAAGGATTATTGCACATCATATACTACCATAAAGGGCTCTATTTTGCTATTATGTTAATGAATGTAAAGTCTATTTTCTACATGTACCCATAAAATGTTGTGTATCTATTTAATAACCAAAAGTAATGAATAATAATTCTTCCTCCTGACCACTTGGGGGGTAAAAAACCCCTCATGAATAAAAAAAAAAGTCAACTCACACATAAAGACATCACCCCCCACCCCCACCCCATATTCTGAAAACAAACCTGCACTTTTCAGAATGTATGGATGTAGTTCAGCATTTAAAATAATGTATTTAAGGTGATAAAAATGCAAAATGCATTAAATTAGTGGTAAATAGCTTGTAAAAACCACTCGTATTAGGACAAATGTACACAGAATTGAATAAATTAGAAGATAATGCGAACAAAATATGTACCTATCTTCAAACATATTTTTTCGGAATGCACACAATGGTATAGAAAAAAGTTGACATGAACTTACGTTCGGAAGAAAATGAGAAACTGATCCAAACTGAAATGGACACGTTTATTCATCTTTGCATCTCAAGGAATAATATGTCTCTCTGTAAAGAAAAGAAACAAATTTAGCTTATGTATCTGCTGCAAAACCGAACACAGAACATAGCACAGTGAATGTGTGTAGGTTAAAAGCCTACAGAACTTTCTTTAAGTCATCATCTTCCATAATTTTGTATGCTTCATGATTATCAAGGTCAGCCCTACCATATGGCTCAATTTTTGCAGTTCGTGAAAAAAATACCAAACAGCTAAATTATTTGTTATTATATTTTTACCATCAGAGGAAATATTATTAGGACTGCCTACATTAGACAGCAGAATGTGTCAGATTCTCTTTCATGCTTCTTCCTGGCACATTGTAACAAGCGGCCTAAGTGCCACTCTGTTGTTATTTTATGGGTGACAGTAATTAGATTTGGGAGAGGAATGTGCATATTTTCTGAACGCTTAATAATGCCGTGACTATAATGGTCAAAATGGCCTCATCATATTGTACTGAAAGTCTATTTGCAGGTAGTTGTGTGTCTCTGAATAGATATTTTAAACAGCTCTATACTGCCAGCAATGAGGAACATCTTCGGTATTAATCAGTGGTGACTGAAAGGCACTTCCTTCCATGGATGATAATGTGCAGAGCAATCCTTCATATAAACTTAGTTGGAAGGCTTGGATTTTAGCATTGGAATAGATGATGATAGCTAGCTAGCTAGAAAGATAGATAAAAAGATGAGGAGATGGATCAATGGATGGATAATGTTCTGGATAAAACAAAATATTTTGGCTAAGACCAAGTGTAGTTTATGTCTGTATGTGTGTATGGTGTAGTGAAACAGTATATAAGGAAATTAGGTTATTTTATTCCAGTTCTGATCTTGTGTAATGGTTTGAGGTCTGTTATATTCATATGGCTGTAATCCATCCAAGTGTTATTGCCACTGGCTTTTATTGACATAACCAGGATGGTGGGAGGCTACCCTTAAGGGACATAATTGATCATTATGATTTTGTCTTCATACCATCAAATATACCCCTTATCATATTAACTATCCTATTTATCATTGGAGGTAGACAATCTTACTGTGAATACTAATAGCACCATTTAGTTCCTAGAAACAGCATTTTCTTGGTGGATATCTACAAGTTTTACTTGAATTCCTATTTTCTCCTCTCTGTTGCCCTTATTATCTGTGGCTGAAGACTGGAAAGCAGACTGTGAGTAAATTAGCATAGATGCCTCATAATACAATAGCAAAGAACAAATTTCCAGCCTATTTTTTCACATTTTGTCCCTTGGAAAGGACAGTTGTTTAAAATCCATCTGCATGTGGACTTGGACAAAAAAATAATGATTAGACAGGATGTTGCATTCTGTCATTTGGAGTCATCACAGAATGATGGCAGATGTAGGGTTGGGATTGATGATTAAATATTCAGAATATTCAGAACCTCAATTTTATAACTGGGGGGAGGCATTTGGGAAGGGTTTTTTAAAAAACTTTTTTTTTTACATTATGTATCAGATACGTGACATGATGAGTAGGTGGTCTTGGCTTATAATAAGTGGTTGGACTTGATAAATTGTGTTTTCTGAGCAGACGCACAGTTTGCTATGTAGATGCCATTTATAGGAGATATTTCTGCTTTTGTGGCACACTGGAATCTGGATGATGTAACAGCAGAACTCCTACACTATTTACATATCTAGAATTAGATACCTTCAGATGTTTATTTGGTTAATCCAATTTCCTGATCTAGGGTATTCACACAGAAGGCTTACAAACAAAATCTGGCAACTAGATAGTCAACCAAGATAATATGATGGAAAACACTGATTTATTAAATGAATAATTAGAAATCAGTTACAGCAGAATTTGTAATTATATGATGGTGGGTGGAGGTGAGGCAGGTTAGGGGGTGAGAGCAGGGATTATGCTTTTATTGAGTTTCCCTTGGAAATCTCTTGATGCCACATCTATATTTTCTAGTGAGTTTGGAAACATTCCTTTTGAAATAAATTCATGAAAGCAATGAATTGAGTCCTCACAGACTTTTTTTTAACATTTAACATCTTTCTTTCTTTTTTTTTATTCCTGGTGCTAGAATTTTAGATCCCTCTTTGGGCATATCATAATTCTTTTCTAATCTAAACCTCTGTATATCATTTCTGTGAAGCCATTGCAAGACTGATCATCAGAAGATAATCTTAACATTTTCCCTTATCTGCTTTCTCTTATTACTTTCTCTCTCTCTCTTGTTCTTTCTGAATCCAAAACATCTTTAAAACTCTTCTCTTTAGGCATTTGCCAGCTGTAGCCAGACCTGGATAATCACAAACAGAATTTCCAAACCTTACCCTGCCTTAATCATACACATTACTAGCTCTGTGAGTTAGATGGGAGGTCTCTAAATTTGATATGTAAAGTAAAGAAAATAAAAATGTGACTGATATATTTGGCATTAGGCATGTAACTGTAGGTTTGTTAATCGTGTTTTTGAAACTAAATGTTCCTCTCTATAAATGCAAATGAGGTTGCTCGTTAACCCTGTCCTGCTGCCTCTGAAAATTTGTCAGTTAACTTTCAAACAAATCATTTGATACTTCTTTGCATATTTGTGTTCAATAAATATATTCTGCTAAAAAAAACCCTGTAAATGTAAATTACTAAAAATCATTTGTCAACATGTACTATTGCTAATGCTATATGATGCCTTGACATGTGGGTATCAAAATGTGGACTAAATTTAGTCATCATGTGCCTCGAAAACAGATGAGATAGAGTTGAAATAATTTACAACATTAATATAAATGTCTGGAGAAAGACTTTTTTTTTCTGGCATAGGCAAATTTGTACATTTCTGTGTCATTCAGTTTCCCATTTCATCTTGACTGTTTTCCTTGTCTCCTTATGAGTTTATCAAAAACAACAAAAGTTATCATGGAACTGTAAATACATTTTCATCTCATTTTCCTTAATATACACAGCCCTATAAGATAATATATACTGTGCAATAAATATACTGTGCAAAGGAAAACACTCTGTTTTAGTCAAAGTTTGCAGGAGTTATTTGGTGAAGTATGATCATGGTGTTGCAGAAAATATTTGTTCATGAATCAAAATGGATAGGAAACTTGATGGTTTTTATATAATAGTCACAATTTCAGGTGGTGCTTTAGAAATATACACTACAGGGACATCACAGAGGTCAAAACAGATAAGATGCTGATTGGGGTTGTGTGATTGAAGTTGTACATGTGTCAAGAAATTGAGCACTGGTCATCTTAATTTTTTACTTCTTTTGAAGTTGCTCAGGATACATCAGGATAAAACCCCCACAATCAACCATTTTTTTTAATTTCATTATATTTATTTATAGCCTTCTTGGGAGCTTCCATTGGTGGAAAAGGTAACTGCTTAGTTTATCTGCACAACAAAGCCACTCACTCTTTGCAGCAGTTGGGTTGAGAATTAATGGATCAAAATCACTCAGTGAGTTATTTGTTTAGTGTGGACTTCCTGATCTTAGTGCTGATCTTAACAGCCACAGTATACTGGCTTGTAGAATTGTTCACATTTCATAAGTTATTCAGAAGAAGTACTTCAGTCCTCACATGAGAACACCTCCTCCCTGTTATTCATTAAAGCAGACTCGACTTTTCCCATATGACCCTGAAAAAAATAAGTCACCATTAAGAGTCATAACAAAAGCACATTCATTTAATGATTTGATTAATTAAAATGATAGGATTTTTTCAAAATCCTAAATGGTAGACATGCCTGTTTTAATAAATAGTGTTTTGTTCACATGAGATGCCAAACAGTTCTTCCAAAAAAATATGGAAGAATACAGAATTATGTTCTAAAACCAAAATTAAATAGAACAACCACAATGTGCAATGATAGAAATTTATGAAATCTGACCCATGTAGCCAAAATTAATCAGATCTAGCTCTCAGCAGTGCTCTTTTTACATTACACCCCAAACATTTTTGATGCACATATAATACTGCTGGTTAATGTGGCAATGACGCAAATAATGTAGCATGAGCTCAGTAATCAGCTTTTGTCTGTCACTCTGGACTGTGTAACATTCGTAAAAATGCAGTAACATATATTTAAAAGAAAAGAAGAGAAAAATAAAATCCTTACTTTGAAGGATACACACACACACACACACACACACACACACACACACACTGTAAATACATACAGCTTTTTTTTTATTCTGAATATTTTTTTACATTGGTGTTCTAAATCTAAGGATACAATTAAATATACTACTGGTAATAATAGTTCTGGAATTGAAGAGGAATAAAAAGCTGTTTTCCTTAGGCTTCCAGTCTCATTGGGCATGCGAAGGAAAAAAATAAAACTATGTTAAGACAAATACAGACAGTCCAATTGAATTGGAATATATATATATGGTGATGTAATAAATGTGTAGGAACTCATGTGTAGCATGATTTATATATACAAGCATACACACAGGCACACAAAATCACATACCAAAGATTAGCAGTTCTAGCACAATATCCACTTCATGAGCACAACACAATACTGTACATAACCTGAATTAAGCTGCTTTGATTAGAATAATGTTTTCTTCTGATGCTTGTGCTGAAGCCAGTTACTGAGAGTTCAGTTATACGACAGAACATTCTTTGAGAAAAAGCTTAATGCACCTGTTATGAGATCTTTAGTTTGTTTTAAAATGTAACTAAAAATAGAAAGGGTTCCATTTGAATTGCTAATATCCAGGGTGTATTTGATGATTTTCCTCACTCATTTCCTAATTTGTCAGGCTGAGGGATAAATCTTGAAAGCTTTGTTATCCCCTCTTTTGTATACAAGGACAGGTAGAGCTGATCAAATTCTGTGGTGTTCTGGCAGGAGACATCCTTACTTCTCCTCTGAAGGACATTTCTGAATTTCTTTGCTTCTTTGTGTTTCCCTCTACATTATACCCACCTTGTACCAGTGGTGAAATTCAAATTTTTTACTACCGGTTCTGTGGGTGTGGCTTGGTGGGCATGGTTTGGCTTGGCAGGTGTGGATTGGTGGGCATGGCAGGGGAAGGATACTGCAAAATCCCTATTCCCACCCCACTCTGGGACCAGCCAGATGTGGTATTTACCGGTTCTCCGAACTACTCAAAATTTGTCCTACTGGTTCTCCAGAACTTGCTGGATTTCACCACTGCCTTCTACCAAATTCACAGTGCTGGAAAGGAAATAACTATCAGGTAATCACATTTTTAATTTATTGAAATGGGTGGTTCTGCCAAGTTTCATTTAATTTCTCCATCTTGCGGATTTCAAAAACAAGAAAGCATAGACATTTTTAGGCTTCTGCCAAGTGACTTAGATTCCCTTCGACAGAGATCTGCACTCTGGATGTGATGTGATTATCTTCATCAGAGCATTGACTGCTCCCCAAGGCTAACTGAAGAGCTTCCAGGCTAGATTATTTCAGGGTACACTGCAAGATTTATCATGTGCAAGCATCTAGCCTGAGATACCCTTAGTGGACCTAGCCATAGGACTGCCCTGTAGGCAAGCAGGCTGGATGAACCTGTTGAGGGCACTCCTGACTGGGAGGCTCCATTAAGCATTGGGGCATTATCTGCAACATTTGCTGAAACCACCCAGGTTGCAAATTCTTCAGCCAGTGCTGCAGAAATTGGGTCCTCTCAACCTTGAAACACTCTTGAGTGTGAAAGACAAGGACCTGAGAAGCAGAACAACCCATGAAAGTGTGGTTGCTTCATCTCATACTTAGAAACAAGATGTTTCACTGGCTAGCAAAGCAGCTTAAACCTTCAAAGATTAGCATAAACCCACGATCTGCACATAAATTCATATATAGGTCTAAATATTCCAAACAACTTTGTTCACGTATAACTCAATGTGTAAGTTTTCCAACCAAAATTTCTACTATTGTATATTTTTGCATCCACTTTCCCCAAACATATGCATTCACTATGTGTATTTTTATCTAATGTACATATTTTTATTTGAATAAACGAATGCACAGTATTGCACACAATAATTTTATAACTCAACCTGCACTGGATAGAATGAAAGTTAAACCCGAGTCTCATTCTGAAGTTAACAGTCAGTTGCAAAGTCTTCTGGTCTGCTCAACTGTCTCTCCTCCAATCCCCAAAACTGAGTCCAAATGATTCAGAATACTGATGACATTCTTATATATAGTAATAGGCCACTTCCTTGCTCCCCATAGCCTTTGGAGGTGAAGTAAATTTAAATGCTTTAGGAAAACCATGAAACAGCTCATTCTCCCACTTCATGCAAACACTCCCAAATTGCCTTCTGGAGTATACCACTAGTATCAAGAGGATGTAACATAATACAATCACAAACCAATGTATCCTCTCACAGTTATATATTGTTAGAATTAATAGGTTTCTTAATGCTCTCACCTTTTATGTTGAACTGCGATTCTTGTATTCAAGGTTATTCAAAATTCCATGACTTACAGGTAGCCCACGTTTCCCCAAGTCTGAACAATCTCTGAATGAAAATCCATGCCAAACATGCGAACCAGGATTTGGTGGAAAGGACCACACTTTAAAAGTGAAATGGCTATTTAATTATTTACATATGGTCATGTCATGAATGTGTGCAGAAGTGAATTTTTTAGTTTAACTTCCATTCCGAAGGAGTGGGGTTGAAGATTTCCCTGAGGTTCAGTGCAAATCCTGTGTTAGGTTAACATCCATTTGCCGTTTCAAAGGGACAATGAACTACATTACTAATTTCCATCAATTGGCCAAATTTTAGTGAGGAGCTTTGTGGTCTATTTGTTCTTGTTCTGCTTAATTTCATGGGTTTGTTCCACATTTCTACATACAGTACATCACTTCTGTGTCTACATTTCTTAAAAAGGCTTTGTCTGCTCAGCAAATTACACAACACATAATACTTCAGTGGTGGGGAGCGGGAAACAAACCAGTTTAGATGTACCGTTTGGACAAATATTCTCAGTGGTGATTCTTAGGGATTTTCCTAAAGCACCATTAACCATGCCTTCTTTTGCATCAGCAACTTCAGATTCTGTCAACTTTGTGCTCCAGAAGAAAACATAATGCATAAATAATGCCTTCAAAATTGATAAACAACATAGGATCCAGGGATAAGATTTGCTTCACAAACCTAACTGAAATTAATCAATTTTTTTAAAAAAAGCAAAGCTTCCCAGTAGTAAAGACATTTGAATTATTTAATGAAACCAGACAGAATATTAATTCTGAATCTATCTGAAAATACTGATTCCTTCAGCTTTTCTCTATATCTTAATCATGATATGCCATGCCTAAATTTCCACCTATCAAAGTTCACCCAATAAAAGGCTGGCCCTTACTTTGTATTTCTTGTCTTCTGGAGCCAACATGCTTTCCTTTCAATAACAATATTTAATTTTAAAGTAATAATAAGCAATATGTTCTAGAACAGGGATCTCCAACCTTGGCAACTTTAAGCCAGGAGGACTTCAACTCCCAGAATTCCCCAGCCAGCTTTGCTTTGCTGGCTGGGGAATTCTGGGAGTTGAAGTCCACCAGGCTTAAAGTTGCCAAGGTTGGAGACCCGTGTTCTAGGAGACATTTGTTAGAAAGTTGGAATGCTGAACCACACAAAGCTGTAAGCTTCTAGATTTACAGTTACAGCCTAGACAAATTAAACCGCTTGCATATCCTGACCTTTATAAAGTAAGTTGAAGTAGTATGTGACAAAGGCCCTTACTGGTCTAAGTTAAATGTTATTGCTAGACAGAGCATGGGTTGTAAATGTTTTAATGTTCAGACACCCTCCAAAGTTTTCATACCTGGATATTAGGAGGACATCACAAAGATTCAGCTACTTCTGCTGACTGCTGGCTGCCTGCAATTTGGAAGTTTAAATCTCACCAGGCTCAAGATTGACTCAGCCTTCTAACCTTCTGAGGTGGGTAAAATAAGACCCAAATTGTTGAGAACAATATGCTGACTCTGTAAACTGCTTAGAGAGGACTGTAAAGCACTGTAAAGCAGTATATAAGTTTAAGTGCTATTGCTATTCCTTTACACCAGGATTCTAATTCCAATTAAAGCAGCAGATAAGGAAGCATAAGATAAGATGATTGTAAATAAGAAGAGAACAAGACCTGGATCATTTTCTATATAATTCAAAGGTAAGAAAATAAACGAATGGCTCCTGTCTTAATTTCTTAGAACTGGTAGGCAGTCGTGCAGATTTCAGTCTCTGAATCCTGATTCAAACTGATATGATCTCCATCTATCAGACTAAATTCAAAGTGAAAACCAGTTATTATGATTTTCAGCTGCGGTGTTGCGGTGGCGCAGTGCTTAGAGTGCAGTACTGCAGACTACTTCCGCTGACTTCCAGCTGCCTGCAGTTTGGCAATTCGAATCCCACCTGGCTCAAGGTTGACTCAGCCTTCCATCCTTCCGAGGTGGGTAAAATGAGGACCCAGATTGTTGGGGGCAATATGCTGACTCTGTAAACTGCTTAGAGAGGGCTGGAAAGCACTATGATGCGGTATATAAGTCTAAGTGCTTATTGCTTATTAAAGAGTTACCAATCAGACATAAGACGTATCAATACTATCTGAACACTTCTTTTTGAGAGAAGGGCACAATTTTTACCTTAAAATATTCCAGAATATTGTTCAAACCATTTCACTATAGCACTATAGCACTTAGGAATGGAAGATGGAGTCCTCGGAGAGTTGGGCGGCATAGAAATACAAATGATAAAATAATAAAATAAAAATAAACACAGTAAAATGTTACTCGTGTGAAAGATACAAAGTCCCATTGTCACATTGGGAGGGAAACCAGTGTATGTAAATGTCTCGAAAGTGAGGATTGAGAATCAAAGTCATTGGTGATGATGTCCAGTTAACAATACATTATACAAGCAGAAGTGCCATCAGCTTTTACTATGTGCTCCTACAAACATTGCTGGGAAAAAAATGGTCCTTCCTATCAGCTTCTTCAACAAATTTTGAACATTTCATTATATGGCTCTAAAGAAATAATTATTTAGTGGAAAAATCTACATAGGAGAAAGTATATTTTGTGGAAATACTGATTATTTTGATTTATTTGTTAATGTGAAACATGCTCCTTCTTTTCTCAAATAATTGAAAAAGATTAGAGCCCTCCAGTGGCCAAAATAGTGCTTCCATATTTCTGTATGACCTAAATGCTCGATTGCTTGTTTTAATTACTAAAACATTTCTTTAAAAATGTTCTTGGGGGGGGGGGGGGTGTTAACCACTGATATTTTTAATGAAACTAATACAACTATGGCTACCCATTTGTTAGCTCAAATACATTCTCTTTCTCCAGCTTGCATGTCCAATCTGAGGAAGTAGTAATTGCATAATATTTTAAATGAGTAAAAATAAAATTATTTTTTTTCCTAACTAATATTTTACATGATAAATGAAAGTGTTGTTGGATGTATGAATTCAATAATCCTATCTGGATGCTATTTGGGAAGTTGAAACAGTTCAATGCCTGGGGTTTATAAGAGCCACGTTAAAATAAAAAAAGGTTTTATCATCATATTTCTTAATGAATTTATTCCCCATCTTTCTGAGAGAGCAATACCCAGAGGGGTTTACAGCAGCGGTGAAATCCACTTACCTTTGCTACCGGTTTGGGAACGGGAACGCACTGGAGCTCGCACGTGCCTCTTCTGCACATGCGCAGAGCCTTCTGTGCATGCACGGAGGGTCAAAAACGGGACTTAATAACATCCCAGAGGGTGGGTGGAGCCTCCTGCCACCGGCACTACTGGTTTGCGCGATCCAGATAGGTCCAGCTGGATTTCACCACTGGTTTACAGCAATAAAACATACAAAGTTTATATACTTAGCCATATACACATGTATATACCCATAGAATTGATATGTTCCATATATTAATAATTAACAGGTAAGTGCTTTGAAAAAGTGATATACTTTTACTAAATCTAAATATTGGAAGAATGGGAACCAACTGAACTGCTTTAAAGGAATGCTTTCTTTACTGGTGAGCTACACGATAGGACTCTAGTTTCTCTTTACTTGATTGTTGAGCTTCTAACAGTAGAGCTTTTCCTACTGATCTGAATAAACAGGCAGAGTTATAGGAGAAGTGATCACACATCTAATTAGACTCTAGATTATTTAGGCCAGAGGTGTCCAACCTTGGCAACTTTAAGTCTTGTGAACTTAAAGTCCCAGAATTAAAGCCTACAAGTCTTAAAGTTACATAGGCTGGACACCCCTGATTTAGGCCTTTGATAGTCACCAACAACATCTTACTTGTGCTTGGTAGGCATTTGGTATCTAGTCAGGTCTTTTACTAAATGCATCATATGATCCCTATATTATGTGCAAGGAGTTGCCTGGTTGCTACATTTTGCCCCAGTTGCAATTTTGATGCATTTTTTAAAGAATAGCCCCAAGTAAAGTAGATTGTAATAATCACAATGGGTTGCAACCAAGCCATGAATAACTGTCACCACATCTTAGGGTCAGAGTTGGTCAACTATCTATAATTGCGCAGAACTGTTTCTAACCGCAGCTGTCACTTGCAAATCCAGTGGCAGCTGGGGTTCAAGGAGCACTCATAAATGGGAGGGGGGAGGTGTTGCTGTTTCAAAACTGCCTTTACCTCCATCTCAGAGTTTAAGTTCCTTCTTACCAACAGCACCTCTGTCTGGTTTGATTTTTGTCAGAGCCTTCATGGAGATGAGGCCACATTCAAAGTTGAGACTCCTTTTTTAGAATTAGAACATAGGAAGTTGTATATCTAAACACTTCTCAACATACTGATGGCATGCTACTCCAAAACTCCAAATAACTTCTATGAGCTATTTCACATAGATGTTAAACAAAACAGGAGACAATGTAGACATTGTAGAAGACCATCGATCTCTGGCCTAGGTGTCAAAAGTGGTTGCTCGGCACCTCTTTTTTAGCATGGCTGTGAGGAAGGTCTGGAAGCCACTTCAAAATAAGGCTAGTCTTGGTTTTTAAACACAGGACTAGAGCTTTTTCAAACAAGCATAAACCTACGGTTATAAGGAGTCTGACTAAGACTTCAGAAACAGCAGAGGCCTTTGCAGAAGCCAGGTATCTAGTCTCTTCTGTTGTTGTTGTTAGTTGCAAAGTCATGTCCGACTCATTGCAACCCCATGGACAATGTTCATCCAGGCCTTCCTGTTCTCTACCATCCTCTGGAGTCCATTTAAACTCACGTCTACTGCTTCAGTGACTCCATCCAGCTACCTCGTTCTTTGGTTTCTTCTGTAGATGCCAGAATAATAATGAAGGATAGGTTCCTCCTTCAATGCTATCAAGTGTTACCTCCTAAGTACTATGGGATTTTCTTGCAACTTTAACATGTATTTTTATGTCTATTGTATTGTATGCTGGTCTTGTATAGTGTTTGGACTTGGATCATAAACACATTTTGATTGCTTGATGAAGGGCAATGCCCAGGGACTGTCAAAGCACCATTATGGCCTGCTCTTGAGCCAGTTAGGTGTGTCTATTAAAGAGGGGGTGTTTTTTTCCACATTTGGATTTGGGGATTGAAAATGGCAAAAGATTTAGCTAGGTAGTTTCAGCATACCACTTTTTTTAAGTTCTGGTCTTCACTCATCCCTTTATTAAACAAACAGGTAGACTCCCATGCAGTTCTCAACAGGCAGAGTCTGTGTGAAATGACAACTAGTTCTTTGTGGGAAGATGGGCATATTAGAATATAAATGTCTGGGGATAAAAAATCACCAGACGTTTTAGGCGACGTTTTTCAGACAGTGGAAACAATTGTTGGTTGGCAGGGAAGGCAAAAGGATTAGAAGGCTGTCTCCTTTCTCCTTTTAACAAGGATAACATTTGTTAACAAAACGTGCTGATAAGTGCAGCCAGTTTCCAAGGATATTTCTTTGAACCTTTTAGCATCTGAGATATTCATATGCAGCCAACAGAAATGCTATACAGTCAAAGCACACTGCAGTTCTATTATGTGTAATACAATTATGACACACAGATGGGTACAGCAAAAGAACAGGAAGAGAGGGGGAAAAAGTTAATTTGATTGTTCCACTTTGGAAATATAGATCTCACATTTTGTCTCTCAAGCTATTTAGAGAGGTGATGTTGCTAAGATATTTATTTATTTGGTTGATTTGTTTCCAATTCAGAAATGGGCTATTTGTCAGAATCTTTGCCTTTGTTAAGGGCAATCTAGGTGACACTCATCTTCTGGTAATCTGGTTAGCTGATATGTACATGCATTTATATACATATGATAACATATAAAATAAATAGTCATGTATATGCCCCTTAATGAGTACTTAAAAGACAAGACAGCCTGAGTTTATGCAAGAACATTGCCACTTTGTATTAATGTAAGAAAATATATACATATATATTTTCCAATCCAGTCGCATTCATGACAAACCATTTTATACCAAATTTATATTTTGCTGATAAAGAAATAAAGGGAGGCTAGTGTGATATATGTGAATGTGTGTGTTTGTGTGAATGTTTGTGTGTGTATATGCACACACACACACACACACACACACACACACACACACACACTCACCAGCCTGGCCCACCCGCCTGGACGCCTCTGCACATGTGCAGAGGTGTCATGCGCACGCATAAGCATGTGCACGGCCACGAGCGAACTGGTAACAAGGGGATTTGAAACCCACTACTGATACACACACAGACACACACACACACACAGAAATACACATGCACATGTGCAGTAGACATACAAATATATATGTATTCTCGTGTAAGGACATTGGCAAGGTCATTACTACAACAAAAGAAGGGGAAGGGGAAGGAGAAGGAGAAGGAGAAGGAGAAGGAGAAGGAGAAGGAGAAGGAGAAGGAGAAGGAGAAGGAGAAGGAGAAGGAGAAGGAGAAGGAGGAGAAGATTGATCTAAAATTAAGGCACTAAATAAATAGATTTTCCCAGTGTACTAGAACTTCAAAAGCAATTTGAAAAAATGTTTCTCTGCATAAACATAGCACTTGTCTGCAAGTCTTAAAGCAGTGTTTCCCTCAATTCTTTGACTGAGATTCCATATGATCTTAAGATCCCAGTACACTGTGAAGCACTCTTTTGGAATTGACTCCAAAACATTCCATAGATTTAATGTGTGTTGTACCACTTAATGCATAGCAATGTTAAGAGCCAACTCTGTTGCATTAGGAACTTGTTCATTCAACCTGGACAAGTGCACTGACAATATTAATGCACTCATTCTAAGACTTCTGTGCCACCAAGAAACATACTGCACCTCAGTGCTAGTCAGCCTTGCTAGCACTGTTCCTAAAATAAGAGCTCTGATTCTATGGTAGCCTGATTACAGAACAAATCAGGGAAACAAAGTAGATTATATAACATATATTATTCTTGTTTGTTAGCCCTTTGAGATAGGAAACAGAGACAAAGACTGGGATCCAGAAGGATCAGGCAACAATAAAATAGCCACAGGTTATAATAACTGAATCTTGAAAGCCTGATGTAATTTCTCTCTGCCCTCTTCTTGTACCCCAGAGAATCAAGGAGGGGTAATTTTGAGTTTCATTCTCATCTCCGTATCTCTTTCAGTCCTAAATTGGTATTTATGTAGCTGTCCCTGCATTACAGCAGTCTGTGTTTCACTGCGTGCAATGTGATGTCACGCTGGCCATATGACTGCAAAAACAGCTTCAGATAATGCTGCCTGGAGATGAGCACCATCCCCTAAAGTTGGGCACAACTAGCAGGTAAAACCCACAGGGACACTTTTACCTTGATCTTGCATTACATCCTCAAGGATATCTTCATACTTCTCTATACTGGCAGAGCTTTGTACTTCCTGTCTGGCAAATATGTGTGTCATTGAAAAGTATAATCCAAAAATTCCATGTGTGCAGAAACAATGCATTTTGTCCTATCAGAACACCCGACACTTCTGCAAATTCCTTGGTTTTGATTACATCTAGTTGCAGGTGCTATATTCTTCCAATACTGCAATAGCATAACGTTTTGCAGAAAATATTTTGTTTTAGCATGGCCAAACCCTACGTAATAAAAGGAAAAGAGAGTCACACCTTCGAAAAATGTTTAATCATAAACAAAAGAGAAAATATTGACTAGTAAGTGACTGATAACTAAAAGATGTGTATTTGTTTTTCTATCAAGATCTAATACGAAGAGAATACTTTTGTAAATAGTCAGCTCTACTATGACTTTGGATTCTTCTCTATGGAGTTGGGCTGCATTCAATTAATAAATTATTGAATTTATATTGCACATATTGTCAATGTGCAGATTTTCTAAATGCCATCCAAGATTTTTTGGTATGGCACCCGGTTATGCATAACATTTATATACATATGTTGATATGTAAAATAATGTATGTAAATATTATCTTGGGAGTAATGGATGTGAACCAGGGTGGAGAGTCTGCATCAGTCCACATACTGCTGATCTACAGCTCAAAGAAGTCTAAACCAACAGGAGCAATAGTGGAAGTTGTAGTTCAGCATCCCCTAGATAATCAGGTTTCTGCTTTGTCTTAGATGCCATTGTGAAGCTCTAAATCTATAAAACTTTTACCTCTATACTAAAACTCATGTTTATCCTCAGGACAGTATCTGTCTTTGGTACTACTGGGTCAGTACTTCTTGGCAGCATCTGCCAAATAGTAATGTCAAGACAAAAACCAAGCTGTAGGTTCATAGAGGCTTGAACTACTTGTCTAGGAATTCATATTCACTTCTTCATTTGTATTTCAAGAAGGGAGTGGTGCAGTGGCCTAGAGGTGGAGCTTCACCTCAGAATCAGGAGGCTATTAGTTCGATCCTAGGTAGTGACAGATATTTGTCTCTCTGGGAACCATCTGCTACGAACTCTGCATTGGTGACAGGAAGGGCATCCAGCCAGTAAACACTCAGCTCCATTCAGTTGCCCTGACTCCACCCCGATGTAAGGAATTAGGGGGTCATGAAAGGACACAAAAAAATCTGTATTTTAAGAAGAGAAGTCACTTCAAACAATATAATCTTGATGAAAAGGGATCAGACTGATAAATATAATATTGCAGCATAGCAACTCAAGATCTGTCCCTTTTTAAAATGCATCACAATCAAACATTCATGCTCCAAACTTAGGCTGCAATTTTAGTTTAATGATTCAGGGGAAAGGAACAGGATCCTATGGATTTCACTGATTACCAAGACTTGTCACTTACTGAGTGGTGCATAGGGCTAATCCAGAACTTAAATCTTCTTTTCGCTCAATCAAGCACTATCTCTTCCCACATCGCCCCGCCTTCTTGTAACAGTTTTCCTGCCTAGTATTTCTCACACTCAATCATTAGTCACTCTTATATGTTTACATTCTACACATTCTTGCTCTACAAATTTCTTGCTAAGCATCACTTTCTCACAAAAGGAAAAAAGGATGGGATTTTTTAGATTTGGCATTTTCACCCATCTATCAAGTCTTTCCCAAGGACCTGGGAGAGGCTGATCCTGTTGTTTAAGGGTATTAAAAGTATCGTTGCAAGATGTAAGCCTTTTGCAATTGACTGATGGTGGTTTTGTCAATGCCGATGGTGTTTAAGTGATGCTCCAGATATTTGGGGATTTACCCTTTTTTCCCCGACATAAGACATCCCCTGATAATAAGCCCAATCAGGCTTTTGAGTGCATGGCAATAAGGCCAAGCGTTTATTTCAGGGTTCAAAAAAAAAAAAAAAGACAGGGTCTTATTTTTGGGGAAACACAGTAATTATTTTAATTATTTATTATTTATTTAGTTGATTTATTCAGGCTGATGAATAAATCAGTCCAATGCAATGATACTATATATACCAGATATCTAAGATGCCACAGAAGATTCATTTTATTTTTCTTTAGCTGTCCTGTTTCCAGAATGTAACAGCCGTAGTAAGAAAAATAAGTCAGAGAGCAGATGCCCGAAAGTTCATTATTCTACTTTACAAGATCTATACGACTAATAACCAGAGGTCTAAGGAATGGAACCCATCAATCCCTATTATTCATATACATTTATAACAAACATATATTTCAAATTCTGCGATGAGCATGGGAAGATTTCCATATGCTATTTTGAGGCATGAAAAATGTTGGTGATAATATTTACACCAATTCACCAATATCCTCATGCATTAATCTAAATGGTAGATACTGCTCTGAACTACTTTTGATCTGATTTGGTTTTTACTTCTCAAATGTGCTTTTGTACATCTTTTTTTTTTAAAAAGAAATGATGAGACTGCAATTTCTCTTTGTCTCCCCTGCTGTACTATGCCAGCTAATTTAGCATAACCTGTTTTCCAAATGGAAAGTTTACCCTGCCATTAATCTCTAGAACCCCTTCAGATTCTTCACCAACTGACATAAATGACGGTGTGTGCTCTTTTGTGCCATTTATTGCACTTTCCATTTATGCACTGATTTATTTTCAGCATGGACAAGACAGATGCTGCCCTGACAGCATCAGGTAACACCCTGCTGCAGTTAAAACATGGCTATGTTTTAGAATAGATTTTCTTTTGTAAGAACCATGTTCATGATATTGTTTTAATCGGTAACATTGCCTGAATGCTACAGTGCAATGGCAAAAAATGCTTTATGATTGTATCACGTTTTGTTTAACTTGTTTCCTTTTCTTGTTGCACTTCACAACATTGTGCATTTAATTTTTGATTATTACAATAATCTCTACTATTTCTGTTTAGTGCATTTTAAAAGAACCCTAGGTGATCAAAAGCCTTTTACAAATTTCAATTCACCTCCCTGCACTTCGGTGAAGTTTGTGTTTTCTTCAAAGAAGAATAACAAGAAAATCAATTGAGGGGTCCCATTTCAGAAATTTGAATAAAGCACAAAGATATTTCAGAACAGATGGGGGAAAGATTTACTGCAAGACCTGGTCTTTGATGCATTTAATCTACTCCGAAGCAGTATACCTGAAGATTATTTGAAGAATAACTATGTGTGATTTGCAATGGATAATAGCACACTGTCCCCAATAGCCTTACTGGTGACTCTGATTAAAAACAGCAATAATAAAGTTTGTTATTTTTTTTTTCTTGACCTGCCACAACAACTCTGAATGAGCCCAATTATCATAAAGAACGTTCCCATAACATTTGTAAGTTAAATAATAGAACAAGAGTGGAAGAAAACAAATAACTTCTTTGTGTCTCTTCACCAACAGAATTATTTGTTCTCATGAAGAGTATCTTACTTTTATTCAGCAACAGAACTGATGGACCAGTCGACTGCAGCAAAGACCAAGGAACTGCTGAGTAGATATGTTCCTTGGTATCTCTCTGGATAAGGAGAGGGTATAAGATCAGCCACATTGCACCGGACAGCTGGTCTGTATGAGGAGACTGCAGGACAGCAGTTTTCTGAGAATTTTGCTCGAGGAGACAAAGGGATTAGCCATTTTAGACAACCAGAGCAGGTTAGGTATAGATCATCATGGAGGAAGTCCCTCTATCATCATCTTCTTTTAATGACCTCATAATCCCATGTGGGGTGGAGTCTGGGCAACTGAATGGAGCTGAGTGTTTACTAGCCAATGTAGACTTTGTAGCAGATGGTGCCCAGAGAGAGAAATATCTGCCTCTACCTAGGATCGAACTCACAGCCTCCTGTTTGTGAGGCGAGAGCTCCATCTCTAGGCCACTGTACCACTCATGGAGAAAGTCCACCTATATGGTTGAAAATTACTTGATGGCACTTAATCAATAACAGTTCTGAGGTTTCCTACTTCAAAAGGGAGTTATACTATACTGAGTGCAGATGAGCTTCCATGTTAAGATTTATTTTGTGTAGCATGGAGCTCTTTTGTATGTGGACATACATATCTCCCTGTGAAATGTATTGCGTAACTTTGGGTACATGTCTCTTCTTTCTTCTTACACTCCCTCCTCTGAAACACACATAAGAGAGTTTTCACTCACAAGGAGGTAAACCTTTAAAGAATGCCATTTAAGGGTTGTTGCTTTTAGTAGCTACTTATTTCTATTTGTGTTATTCTGTAAGTACTACATCTACAAAGAATGGGTTTAGATTATGATAAAGTGAATTGTTCCCCATGAAAATGTATATAATTGAATTTACCATTTACTCTTCACTTTCCTGGGAAAACTGAAAGCAGGACTACAATTTTCATATATATTCATTGGTTATGGGTTGTTTTTTTCTTCTGCACATAAATTCTGCAAATGTATAAAAGCAGAATGAAACTTATTATTCACTAAGTGATGTATGGCCCATTCTCAATCTATTCCACATTAATGCTGGAGGATTTTATGTAGTATTCCATTCTTTTTTGTTATTGTTCTAGACAAACCAGATTTTTTTTTAATGTTGTTGTTATAATGTCCCCAAATATAGGGAACTAATTTCCCCATATGTTCAGAGTTTTTGCAGTCTTGCATTTTGAAATGGAACTATTCCAGTATAACTTTAATGCACCACACTTAATAAGCAGATATCCCAAAGACACTCTTTTACCATTTTGAAGCTGCCTATCTGATATTTTTCACCATTGCAGGTCCTGGAACACAGAAAACAGACTTGTCCCACAAGAAGAAAAGGAAAAATTAATCTAATATTAATCTCCTAATCCTCATCTTTCCAGAACATACTGTAGAATTTATCTGGCCATTGGCAACAATAAAAAGGTAAGCAAATCTGAACCCATAAAGGCACAACTGTTAATCCACCATTTTTCTATTATGTTGTAAAACCTAACACAAGTCACAATGGTGAAAGATTTCATGCAAGCAACAGTCATTCTGGCAATCACTGGTTGCATGTTACTGCAAAGTTACTGGAACAGAGGAAAGAAGGAGACACACTCTAAACAATGCTGACTGAGAAATGTCTCAAAAGCAAAACTAAGAAGGCTACTTATATATAAGAGGAAGGCAAAGAGACAGGTGGAAAGGGAAATAATCCTGTAGCAGCAAAATCACTCTCAATCTGGTGCCCTTGAGCATTTAACTTTTAGTGCAGCTATCCAGATAAGTGCTAACTTGAGAATAAAAACCCTTTGAATGGCAGAGGGAGAAACAAGAGAGTAGACCAAAGTATCCTCATTCTGAAGATCCTCCTTCTTTGTCTAGGAAAAGACAAGGAAGAAAGGGAGTGACATATTTTTAAAGAAGATTGCAGGAAGGAGTTCTGGCAACTCGCAGGAACTAAGAGCTTTGCTCTCCCCTGAAAAAGGTAATTGGCTGGACAACTGACATCAACTTGCCTAGTATACTGTAGCAGTCATAATCACACTGGGAAAACTACCCCAGTCTGAGGAACTGCTGGAACTTCAGCATACTCTTGAGGAAATCATCCAGTAATGCCTCCTTTTTCTGTCATTGCACCAAAGTTATTGGAGGAATTCATAGGAACAATAACAACAACAACAGCAACAATAATAGCAATAATAAATAATAAGAAGGTGAAGATCTTGTGGGTCTTTCAAATACAGACAGATCGTCATTTGGAACACAACATGCCAAATATCACAGTTGTTGAAAACTGAAGCATACAATTTATTGATATCAGTGTACCAGGAGACGTCAGAGTTGAAGAAAAAGAACTGGAAAAAAATTCACAAAATATTGCGACCTGGCCATCAAAACTACGCGATTATAGATGACACATGTGACAGTGATACCCATTATCATCAGGGCACTTGGCACCATGTCCAAGAATTTTACAAAGTACATCAAGAAATTTCAGCTTCCTGCAATAATACCAGCGTAACTGCAAAAGACTGTGCTACTTGGAACAACATACATTTTAAGAAGATACTTGGTCAATACCTAGGATTCTGGCAGCAACCTGCATCAACCATCAGAGCCAGACAATGATATTTGTGATACGTTTTTAAATGTTCAGTTGGTACTGAGTTTCATGTTTAATGAATAAAAGTTTATAATCATCATCATCATCATCATCATCCTTGGTTAGGGCTTGAGCTGCTGAGCTATTTACCAGCCTCAAAAGCTGTGAATCTCACTAAAGATTAAATAATAATAGTAGTAGTAGTAGTAGTAGTAGTAGTAGTAGTAGTAGTAAGTGGCAGGCATCTGTCTGGGACTTCAGAATTCAGACAGACAGGCACCTGCCATATAACACCCTGGCTTAACACTTGTTGATAAGAAAGACAAAGAAGTCTGGATCGTGGATGTGGCAGTGCCTGGAGACAGCAGAATAGAAGAGAAAAAACTGGCGAAGATAACAAAATACAAAGACCTACAAATAGAAATAGAACCATGATGGCAAAGGCAAGCAAGGGTAGTACCAATAGTAAAAGGCACCTTGAGAGCAATTCCAAAACAACTGGAGCACCATTTGAACAACATAGGCATTGATAAATTTGCCATCATTCAATTGCGGAAGGCAGCTTTATTTGGAACAGCTTTCATCCTGCGACGATATCTGTAACAACATCAAACATCTAGATTTGCCTATCCCTGGTCCTTGGTAAAGACTTGATAGGTAGACAAAAATTCCAAACCCAGTCTGAACATCTGGCTAGCTGTGTGATGATCAATAATAATGATAATGATAAAAATGTTTCAGAAGACTCCAAAAAATAGACCACTTGACTATTTGTAGCTTTGCTTTTAGAGGGATGAGCTGTTGCCTTGCAATGACATATCTGTGGTCTCATGTTAAACTCTCTGTCCTAAGCATTTTGGTCACTTGCAAGACTCAGTTTAGTGATTACTCCAGGATGCTTCCCAGGAAGAAGCTTCCTTTCCTGGACCTAAGCATGATTACATGGGACATTTGATTTGGCATTTGCCCTATCCTGAAAAGCCAGCAATTGATTTAAATAATGGCGAGTCTTGTTTTGTTTTACCATTGCACAAAAATAAGTAAATAAGCTGAATTTATAAAGCCAACAACTATGATAGCTAGATTATTTTACATGCAGATAGTTCTCATTTATTGATCGCAAATTGAAATATCACAGGACTGTGACCAACATACAATGTCAGATCTGGTTGTGGTTCTTAAGCAAATCACCATGTTCATTAAACACAATGTCATGTGACCATGACTTACATCTTCCTGCTGGCTTCCCCATTACCTTTATTTATTAGTAATCACCTGAGAAGGTCACAAATGGCAATCGCATGACTGCAGGATGCTGCAACCATTGTAAATCCACACTGGTTGCCAAGCACCCAAATTGCTTGGCAAAGTTTATTTATTTGGAAGTAGGCAGCAGCAGTTCAGTGTGTGTGTGTGTATGTGTATGTGTGTGCCTAAGTGTGTGTACACACATCTTAAGTCTTCTTAACATGAAAAAAAAAGATAGTCATTATAGATAGTAGGAAACAAAACCTTTAACTCTCTAACAACAACCAGTGACATTTATTGTACATCTCCAGGGAATTCTAATGACCATAATGTTAAATCAAATCTACTACTAATACACTTCACAGTGAAGAGTGAGTGAGCATTATCATTTATAACTACAGTGTGAAAGGCCCATAATTCATAAAGGCCATGATCCCAACTGTGTTATTAAAGGGTTTTTTTTTTCCTGAGCAAGTAAAAATGTCATTCTCTTTCAGCAATGGTGTGAATGTGTCTTCTTAAAGCAGCACTCTCAGAAACGAAATAACATTTTACAAAGTTAATAAGCCCATCGTGAATTAGATTCAGGCTGCAGATCCTCATGGGCCAAAGGGGGTTATATGAGAGGAGTTGTTGCACCAAGCAATAAGAATAAGAACCTGCCTGAAAACTAAGTCAATAGCATCTCATCTTTGGGTTGCATCTCTACAGTCCTTCCACATCCTTGACAGATGTTTTCACAATGTGAAATTATTTTAACTGAAGTCACCATGAAGTAGTTGTTAGCAAGCAACCCTTCTGCTACAGAACTGAGTTTTTTAACTTAATCATCTATCTGGGAAGAAGTGAAAAATCTCGAAAGGTTGCTCAACAACTCCCAGACATCCTAACCAGCATAGTAAATGGTGAAAGATGCTAGGATTTGCTATTTTCCAGTACTTGGAGTGCCAGATGTTCCTTGTCCTTTTCTCTTTCATGCACAGATTCAATATGGAGATTAGGGGTGATTGTTTCCCTCGGTTCCATTGACCCATGAACCAACTGGTTTTCAGGCAGAACAGTAATATACCCTCTCATATATTTTTTTGCTTTGTTTTAATAAAAATGATATGTAGAAATAGCAGTGATAGAAATAATCAGTATGCTGTCTTCATTCCCTTTTCTCTCAGCATTGGAGAGCTGGAGAAGAGCTTATGCTGAAGAGAATAAAGCTGAATGTGACATAAAGAGAAGTGCATTTAAAGATAAATTTGTCAGAGCTAGACAAAAGAGTGAGGAGAAAGAGGAAGGTAATTAGAAACTGTGCTTTAAGTTGCAGTCTTATACCTACTTACCAGAATAAATCCTATTTAATAAATTGAGGCTTATAACTGTGTACTTAGAGGATACTGAGCTGGATCCAACTGCTAATGACTGCTTGGACAAATGTTTCCCATCTTGGCCTCCAATCTTTAGTAATAACTTTGATGCCAATTACTCTATTAACTCTTCGACCATTTTGCTTATTTGTTGCCTTCTCCTTTTCTATCCCCTTTCTGAATAATACTGCAAAGCCACAACTATGTACACATACTTTCCTGAAAGTAAACCCCATTGAATTCAGACTACTACTATAAAGGTGTCTGCTTTTAGGAGAACTATGTTATCTACAAGAGCTGTGGTGGCACAGTGGTTAGAATGCAGTATTGCAGGCTAACACTGCCAACTGTCAGGTTTATACTCTACAAGGTGGAAGGTTGGGGCTAGCTGCATAAATGAGCCATTCCTGAAGTCCTTGCAGTCCCCCCCCCCCCTCTGTGAGTTGTGTTCCTTCATGTGGCATGTTAAAAGATATGATAACATTGTGATTTATGGGCTCATAACTTCAGAAGCCAAGAACATTTATCCATTTTTGGTGCTATGAGCTCTTTGAATATAATCTTATTTAGAAAGTTTTACTTTTTAATCAGAAAATATTGAATGCTCCCAGTACAATCAAGTAAACTCATTTCAAATGTTTTACCCTGCATTTCCCTTCAATAAAGAGTTCAAAATATCACCTCCACAACATGCTTTGAAAATGCAGAAATCAATCCAGATAAAATGAGATATTTAACCCATTACCGGAAGGAAATGTATGCAGTGTTTTGAAAAAAATAAAAGCCACACAGTAACTGAACCTACTAATATCGCAAAGTTCTTTTGCAATGGAGATTCTGTCTCGGACATGAGTTCCTCTTCAGTATGAGCTCATCTCTTGTGTCATCTTCTCATAGACCAGATCAAAATGACCATACTACTACTACACAGCTGTATTTGTTTCTCATATGGCAAGATGATCAAGATAAATATTCTTCACCAGGCTGATAAAGTTCATTCTGGGTAGTTTGCTTTATATGGGTTCCAGATGATGCCTCCTGAATTGCAAATGAAATATTTTTGTATTAGTGTTGATATTCTTTGCAATATGCTGTTAATGTCTTTCGGGGTTATTTTTTTTTAAACCTGGCGGTCTTCTTTTTTTGTTATTACCCTTCTTGCTCCTGAATATGCCACTATGCTAATCGACATAAAAGAATATATCTCAGGAGTTTGTGTTTACGACTGAACTGAAAGACACTCCTGAAATCTTAGCCGTCTTTATGAAGAGCCAAGGATACCATATTGTTTTGATTTGTAACCTGTTCCTCTACTTGTTATATATAACTTCAAAAGCTTACCTTATCAGAACGGTAAGAAACAGAGAACAGAAGAATATATATATATATATATATATATATATATATATATATATATATATATATATATTATCAGCCAACTGGAATTATTTTCACAATATCCCAGATGTAATAGATCTGTAATTCAATGTCTGCCATTAGAGTGAGTTTAGACAAGTGAGTTTTGATTCCTCTACCTCATTTTCGCTTAATGTGGAAACTATATAAAGTGACAATTGAAGCAAATGGGAATGAATAGCTCATAAAGTGTGCGGTAAAGGAAACTTGCAGCCTTATATCCTCTTTAGAGGGCAATGAATGTGATAGTGCTTTAAATGAGACCTCTGAGGATTAAGAGGACATCTGCAGTCATCTTTCACTTTCTTTTAGAAATTATGCAAAGTAAGTAAAGTAGATGACACTTTAATGCATGTTATTCTAATTCACGCTGCAGAAGTTTAATCCATTTGGGGATTGTGCGATGAAATTAGTAATGCCTGTGATGGTGTTCCATGATTGTCTTGCTTCTTGCACATGTACAAATAGATCCAAAAATGAAACACTGAATCCTACACATATATGATTTCTCATTTCTTTTTCCTCAGCAATTTTCAAAGTCTATGCTTCTCTGTGACATTACAGTTTTTAAACCAGCCAAATGTAAGCATTTCTTGTTCTCATTAAGGGTAAGGTTAAATTTAGTCAACTGAAATCAATCACGGAAATAAATAAAAATATTTACATTTTACTTGTTCACATTTAGCTCCATTAAATGTAGAATAAAATCTATCAAAAGTATTGCATCCAGAGTTCATTAAAGTAAAATCTGTGTGAAAGGACAATATCTACATTTACAGGTGACTGGAAACCCCTCGTGGACTTTTTGTGTGAAAATGAAAAAAAAATGAAGCTGTGATTAATGGTTTTGATGATTAGACAGGATAGATTATAGAAAGAAGAGTGTTATAATGTGATGAGAGAGAGAGCGAGAGAGAGGGAGAGGGGGGAGGGAGGGGGGAGGACTTACGGACTTAAAATAAAATTGTACCTATAAGTGCTTTCAATAATATTGGAAATATTCTTTATACCTTCATATTTTTCTTTATATCCTTTTACTTTTTTCTAATTGCACTTTTAGCTTTTTGTTATTTTTATTTCTTTCATTTTTTTCTGTACTATTTTAGTTTGTATTAGTACTTATTATTGCTGTTGTAATGTGTAAGATTATAAACACACACACAATACCTGTTTCTGCTTTAAATTTAGTGTAGAATATCTGCTGAGCAGAACTGAGCTAATTTTCAAGTCAAAATCCACCTTGGGACCTTCAAAAGTTAGTGGACAGTCAGTACAATCGTTATGATCAATTGAGATTTCCTGCCTTTTTTCTTCAAGAAATCAAAGCATTTGCACTTCTTTCCCCTTATTGTGTTGTTGGATTGTGAACTGGTAGTTTTATTTCAAATGGCCAATTCCTTTTTGTTATAAGAGCTGGACTATGACGTTTCCAGCCAACCACTATGATCAATTAATACAACATTTTCCAGTATACCCAATTATCTCTGGTTTGGGTTCCATATGGATGGAGTCTAATGTGGTGACTGGAATATTATCTGCCTCTGTTATATGGGATTCTTTTCAGACAGTTATTTTCAATAGACAGGGTGCTCTCTCCAATATTCTTAGCCACTTGCACTGATGAAGCTTCTTGGATAAGAAGTAAAATATCTTCTACTTCCTCAAAAGGGAAAGAAAATATTTCAGTTGCCTTTTGAAAGAAAGAAAGAAAGAAAGAAAGAAAGAAAGAAAGAAAGAAAGAAAGAAAGAA
>WNWU01000030.1:10407311-10458940 GCA_012654045.1 Ptyas mucosa | reverse complement strand
TCTCTCTCTCTCTCTCTCTCTCTCTCTCTCTCTCTCTCTCTCTCTCTGTGTGTGTGTGTGTGTGTGTGTGTGTATACACACTCAGACCAAAGAGAAAGGCGTGTCCTTGGAATAACATTTTATATTTTTTCCATTGAAGTTGACAGCAAATACCTTGGGCTATTGAACTATCCCTCTTTTTTTTTTGTTTGCTTTCCTAGTGATAAGTAGTTCATTGCATGGAGATGAATAGTAGTACAAGAAAAGAGACCTAGATTATATCTTTTTGTGGAGTTTATGTAAATGCCTATTCTGTTTATAGACTTATTTTTCTCACCCCGTACGCACATCTATAAGGGCTTATGTCTCTGTTTATCTTATTAAAATATCATTTGTGCCAAGTTGCGTTATTATGTTTCCTTAGTGTTTGCTGTATCAAAAAGAAAAGAAAAGAAAAGAAAATGCACATAATACTGACCAACTGTGCAGAGAAGCTCCCTGTGTGCTTCCAGCCACAGGATAGCAGAACAAAGGACCAGTGTTGTCATCTGTTCCAAACTGCTGGCTGCATTTGGGAGACTTCATGGGGAGGAACGGAAGGTCAAAAAAAAAAAATGTGGCAAAGACTGAACGCTTCATCCTGGAAACCTGTTATCACTGACACAGGCTACAAAAATATCCCATATGCAGACTGTTGAAGTTGTACAGAATAATAGATGATAAAAGAAAGAATGAGAGACAGAGAAAGACTTGTCTTTTTCCCCTACCTTCATACCTTTCAGTTGTTCTGTGGCTCAGTAGTGGAGAGAGAGAGACAGAGACAGAGAGAGACAGAGAAAGACGGAGAGAGACAGAAAAAAACTTACATATCTTTTGTCTTGCTAGCTATAGGTTAAATTTTCCAAGCTATAGAAAATCTGACAATCTTTGTGGCCCAATATGACATGTGTTGGTAGTCTTTTTTCAAACCACTTCAGTTCTACATATGTTCTTTCATAAATCTGTTTCGTTTCCATATTTTTCACAAAGGAAAGCACCCAGCCATATGCATCAGGGGTGAAATGCTACCGGTTCAGACTGGTTCAGTCAAACCGGTAGCGATGGCGGCGGGTGGTTCGGAGAACTGGTAGTGACGGCAGCGCAAGGCTCCGCCCACCCACCCGGCCATCATTACTTCCTACCTGTTTTTTTACCCTCTGCGCATGTGCAGAAGGGTTTGCGCATGCGCAGAAGGTCCACATGCGCACTTCTGAACCGGTAGGGAGGTTAAGTAGATTTCACTTCTGACATGCATAAATAGTATAACAATCAGATTGAATCTTTCAACCCAGCAATACAATCCTATGCATGCCTTGTCAGATAGTAAATCTGCTGCAGGCCAAAAGAAGTCAGAAATACTGCCATTCTTCCTTGGAAGAAATGTATATGGAAAGCTCAGAAAAGTCATTTTCTCCCATAAACTTCGGGGCAAACCTAAGATCTTGCCTCACTGAGGGACGGTTCTCTGACTCACTTCCACAGAAGATGGAGAAAACTCTATCTGATTTGAAAAAGAAGACATCCTTATCCAATCCAAAGTAGTGTTGTGAATCGGTACCGATCATCTTCATAAGAAGGTATTCTATAAGGCCTTCTCTGATGGTTTCCAGCTGAGTTTGAGCAGGGCGGTGAGAGTGCAGGTTTAAAAGTTTTTGTTTCTTAGTTGCTGGAACTGTGCCTTATTTTCAATCCTCAACTGTATGGGCCTCTCAGATTGGCCACATGTAACACTGTGGGATCCTTGGTGCTCTCTGAGCTCGGTTGGGTTTTTTTTTTTTTTTGCAAATGTTTCATTACCCAAATAAGGTAACATCATCAATGCTAGCAAACAACCAAGTTCAGAGAGCACCAAGGGCCCTTCATTTCAACCCTGAGCTACAAATAGTCTCCTTTATTTGTACTTGTTACTCTATCAAGTTTATTGCATTTCAACTTGGATTTCCTTTGAAGTTTGTTACTGATGACCATTTGTGGCATAAATCCAAGCATGTTCCGGATCATACACATTGTTTAAACTTTAATACATTTTTCCACTTACTTTAATTAAGACATTTCTATTGATATAATTTATGTCCAATAAAGTCAAAATACAACAAAACCTGCATTTTTCCAATAATGCTCCAATGATGTATTTAAATCAAACACTTTATTGAAATGTTTATTGTGAGACCACTTCATTTATGCATATTGGTTATTTTATGATATTGAACTGCCTAATATATATACATAGAGAGAGAAGCAATCCAATTAACCATATAGGAACAATTAATGCTTTATTATGGTGTTGCAATTGATGTCTAAAAAAGGAATTTGTTACACAACTGGAAATCAAGGGTGAGATCCAATCTAAGGCTGCCCCACTATTTACTGCAGTATTACTGACATTTTAGGTATTGCTGCAATCAGTAGCACTTCAGTTAACTAATGATTGGAGAGTCTCATTGATTTCAGTGGAATTTATTTTCAGCCAACTTAATCTGGATCCAACATGTGTATTATAGTTTATTGGATTCCATTATCACTTTTGTAATATAAAAAGAGGTGTTCTTCTCAGAGAAGAAAACTAATATATTCATCTGATAAATATCAGAAGGCAGGATTTAAAAAAAAAAGTAGTGAAGTTTCTTTGACATGAATGGGCTAGTAACATTTATTCTAATTTTAAAAATCATAGAGATGCACATATGTACTTTTCTTATGAGATTAAGCACTGTTTGTCATTATTATTTAGAATATAATAACAGAGTTGGAAGGGACCTTGGAGGTCTTCTAGTCCACCCCCCCTGCTTAGGCAGGAAACCTATACCATTTCAGACAAATGGTTATCCAATCTCTTCTTAAAACCTTCCAGTGTTAGAGCATTTACAACTTCTGGAGGCAAGTTGTTCAACTGATTAATTGTTTTGACTGTCAGGAAATTTCTCCTTAGTTCTAGGTTGCTTCTCTCCTTAATTAGTTTCTTGTCCTGCCTTCAGGTACTTTGGAGAGTAGCTTGACTCCCTCTTCTTTGTAGCAATCCCTAAGATATTGGAACACTATCATGTCACCACTAATCCTTCTTTTCATTAAGCTAGACATACCCAATTCCAGCAACCGTTCTTTATACGGTTTAGTCTCCAGTCCCCTAATCATCTTTGTTGATCTTCTCTACACTTTTTCTAGAGTCTCAACATCTTTTTTACATCATGGTGACCAAAACTGGATGCAGTATTCCAAGTGTGGCCTTACCAAGGCATTTAATATATGAAATGAGGTGTGTCTATTTTGCCTTTGTTTAAGATTTGTGATATTTATTTCCTTAGTATCGAATTCATCTGAAAATAAGACTATATCTACCTAGTTGTCTTCTACTAATTATCATCATAAAACTATTGTTATGTGATGTGTCTATGTGTGTATCTCTGTGTGTATATGCATGTCACATTTTTTTCTTAAAATAATAATCTGTATTCTTTATTTAGGAAATAAGGATAAACATTTTAACTAGTGATTAGAACTCTGTAGGGGTTGTAATGGAATCCATTTTTCATTCCAGATCAGAACATAATACAGTGTTTGTTCTTTTAATAGGGACCTCCCATTAAAAATCTTGAAAGCACCATGTGCAGAGATGCAGATGCTTCATTTTAACATCTAAAGATGCTTCATTTTAACTTCCATGGTGTTTCATGCTGAGATATTTTCCTTGTTTCTTATGTGCAGGTCATTCTACATTTTCCCACAGAATTCCCGCAGAGGACCTTTGACACGTTCATGAAGTTACAAAAACATTTGGATGAGGATAAACATTCCAAAACCTTACCGCGTAAAATAATAAGGAATGCATACTCTCACACAAAGAAAACATACAGCAGAATGATTATCTTTACATCTTTTTCACTGTCCCTCTTGTAAACCATTTTTTGGTGCTACCCTGATGTGTAGAAGTGGCAACTTTGAATGGCATTTTCAAACATAAATGTTGTGATATCAATGTGGCACTCATGTGGTCCAAAGATAATATAGGGGGACGCTGACACATGTTTTTTCAGTCTGATCTGGTGGCTTAGTAGCAGGGCAATGAGAGGCCCAAATTCAATAGCCAGTTGTATCCTTGAATAATGGTAAAGGGTATTTCTGGGAACATAATCAACCTTTCAGGACACACAAGAAAAATAAGCTGCCTGTACTTCCTTGTGTGCTGGTAAAGAATGACATGGAATCTAGATGAATGGAGTTACACCAGTTTTTCTCTATTACACAGATTTTTCTCTATGGGAACTGGCAGCTTGGTAGTGACTAAAGATATGTCAGCTAACATTCTTAGAACTTTATTTTTTTATTTTTTAAAGGAAAGTGCTTCCTTGTTTGTCCTTCTGTGTGTATTCTTTCCTCCCAAGTACAAGCTTCTTAAACTTTTAGCAGCAAACATATATTTCCATCCACAAAACAGAGACATATTTCATAAGGTGATGAATGAATGAATGAGTGAGTGGCTTGAAAGAAATATGTTGAGGTGGTTTGATAATTTATTTATTTATTTATTTATCAACAAGTATAAGGAAGCAAGTAACAGTATAGATATAGACATGGTCGCATGAAAAAAAGTGGCACAAATAAAAGGATATAAATAGGCAAAACATAAACACATCGAATGATTACATTATAAATGGGGACAGTAGGACAGGGACGGTAGGCATGCTGGAGCGCTTATGCACACCCCCTTAGGGATCTCTTAAGAAACATGAAAGGTCCACGTAGACAGTTTAAGGTAAAAGGTATGGGGATTAGAAAGACTAACAACAGGATCAGGTAGAGTGTTCCAGACGTTTACTACTCTATTGCAGAAGTCATATTTCCTACCATCAAGATTAGAGCGATTTACATTGAGTTTGAATCTATTGATAGCCCATCAATCATACTGATATTGAATCATATTGAGCGATTGGATGAGGACTGATTTGCAGAACAAATATACAGGAAGGAGGAGTGAATGTGTCAAAAAGGGACACATAAAGACTATGAATATTGGGGCTGGTTACAGTTTTTATGATTCAGAACATGGATGGAGTAGCAACTAGAATAGTTTGTAATAATAATAAAAAAATATGTAAAGGAGTAGCGAATGTTGTCAATGTAAACTAGATGTAGTTAGATTTCTTTCTTCTCCCCTTATCTCCTGCTTTCAGTTTCTTTGACTTACTATGTTTCACTATAAAATTGCTTGCCCTGAAAGGAATAGAGTTTGTATGTATGAGGCTTGCTTTGAAGCTGCACTGAATATTTCTCTTTGTTTTCATGGACCATTAATCCTCTGCGAAAATGGGGAAAATATTGAACAATTTGGGGGTATGGGGTGAATTTTAATCATTTAAATGGAGCAAATGGCTTATCATTCCAGACATGTTTATTTAGTTATTTCATTTTTTTTAAAAGACTCCACAGTCATAACATTCCTTTGTTCCTCTAAGATGCCACTGAGAAAGAAACTACATTGCCATATAGCAATATCCTCAGAAGTGTTTCTTTAAAATATGTCAGATTCATCACTGACTGTTTCTCTAAATGCTGTATTCAATTGTTGTTTTGCAGTCCTTCATTCATGGAAATGACAATATCTGATCAAAATATATTGCATAAAAAGTAAATTTGAGAGTCACCGTTTGGTAATATGATCTTATCTCTCAACATGATCTTTTAAGAAGAGACTGGACAGCCACTTGTCTGGATTGTTATAGGATCCCTTGCTTGAGCAGGAGCGGGTTGGACTAGAAGACTTCCAAGGTCCCTTCCAACTCTGTTATTCTGGTATTCATAATGCACACTTAAAATGTTGCTATGGCATGGAACATATTTGTTGGCTTCTGCAGTAAACTGAGAAGGCACACTCCTTTCCAATTATCCCACAATTGTTTGGTATTAATTGAAAGATAGCAAACTTCATACCTGATTTATATATTGTAGAAAATTACTTTGGTTCCTTTCTTGAAAAGGAAACAACAACCGCTTTGCTTGATGGCAATGGCATTCCATTAATTCCCAATTTAGATAAATCCCAATCTAAATTTGAAATGGGAATATAAACTATACTGAAACAGTCTTTACACTATAAGCCTTCACAACTAGTCATGTTAGTCCTTTAATAGAGAATGCTCTTTTCTGTTTATCTGTCTGTCTGGCTCTCTCCACCATCTTCCAGCCATCCAGCCATCCAGCCATCCAGCCATTCCAGCCATCCAGAAGCCATCCAGAAGCCATCTTCTGGATGGCTTAAAGAGACATGGATATTTGATTAGATAACAAAATTGTGTGTCACAAATCTGCACACCAACATGAACTCTATTGACATCTAGGAGTCTTCTGATGAAAGTAGTGGTATCAAGACTCAGCTTCAAGAAGAGCCCTTTAAAAGGTCCCAGCATAAGGCTGGAGGCTATGCTTGGAATATTATTTTGAATGCTACCCAAGATTCTGAAAAATATGTAAAACATATTTCTACTTTATGCTTTAATAAGCGGGAGAGTTGAAAGAAGCATTTTTAGTTACATGCTCATTTCCTGCACCTGGCTAATATATAACCTTTAGCAAGGTGAGAAAAAATATAAGTAACACACCCAGTTAAAATTAAACCTTTTTCCCCCCATTCCTCCCTGTCAACCCCCTGCTCCAATTGCTTCCCATCACTTTGGGCATCATGCACTAAATATAGTTGAAACATTGTACAGTTCTTTTTGGTGCACCGAAGTCACTCTGATGAATATATTTGCAGTTCATGAATGAGTGACCATGTGTCACACTGTCAGCTGAGGACCGAGAAAACCATTTTGGCACTTCCAAACAGAGCTTAACCCTAAGGGCAAGATTCAAACCATGGTATCATCTCACTAATATGTATAAATGCGTCACAGTGCAGCTCATTTTAAGACTTAGTGAAAGGGACTTGGGGATTGAAGAATGTGCCGCAAGGAACATCGCTGAAATTGCCTGTGGTTGAGGCATGCCTAAAGCAAATAGACATGATAAAATGACAGCCATATCCCTGATGAAATAATACAAGGGGAAAAAAACAGACTAGATACTTTAAACAAACTGATTAAAAAGTTGCATCTGCTTTGGAGTTTTAGTCATTTGTTACAAAAAAGAAAGAAAGAAAAATAGCCATAAAGCAAAGAATATTAAAATATAACATGTAGGGAGAAAAAAAAAGAATGGGATGGATTTGATGGCAGAGTAATCATAGTTAACCAACAGTACTTTTGTGCAATTGGGCTCAGCTTAAGGGTAGGCCTTGTATATCAACCTCATTCAATCTCTTTTTGAAGATAGACCATTAGACAGAAAAAAATAGGGAATTTGACAGTCATAGTCTTTTTCCAGTGCTGTTTTGCAACTATTTAGATTCATTGGTTTTATATTTCATCTATGAATCTTTTTACAAGAGTCAAACTTCTGGAAGAAAAAATGGACTGAAGATGACTCTGTGAGAAGCACACAGCTAAAAATGTGGCAAAGCTGGTAAGTAGACCAGCTGGCAAACAGACTGGCTCTCCAATAATTCCTGTCTGGATAAGGAGAAAACCTGAGATCACTCATAAATGCTCTGGACAGAACCTCCTCAGGAAGAAGCTGCAAGATAGCTGCCTCTAGTGGGTTTAAGTCTCTGGAATATGAAGGTATGCCGTCTTCAGCAAACTGTGGTTGTTGCTTTTATGAACATCGGGTTTGCATATTTTGTTTTTAATTATTTTAGAAAATTACTAGTTAATGGCTCTTTGACAGCACTTGATAAATTTCCTTCTATCCATAGAAGGATATTTAATTAGGTGTATATGTGTACATATACATATGTATATGCATAGATGTAATAAATAGCAAAAGTCTATTTAAAAGGCTAATTAAAATTTTGATTTTGGAAAGTTACAAATGGATTAAGGGTCCAGATAAATTTGAATAAAATTTTGGAATTATTGGATAGTAGAGGAAACTAAGCATTATTAGTAACAAAAAGACCACACAATCTCAATGTACAACTACAGAATGAACCAGAACATTTTAATATTGGACATATGGAAGGATATTTTGAACAATAGATGCAGAAGTAAATTTTAATAGCATCAACAGAGAATCTGTCTCTATAAAGAGACTGTATAATATTTTAGAGAGATACAAGATCTACCTGATAAGATTGAGACTGAGTTGAAAATGGATTTACATATGACAGGCAACAAGAATGACATATAATGTTAAATGTCAAAATATGTAATGACATACTTTGTATGTACGCATACAAAATAAACTGGTTAATGTCTCTATAATGAAAAGAAATATACCAAAAGAAACAATAAACCAAGAAAGTGACCTGGATAATTTTCCTGTTGGATTTCCAAAAGTGGCTTGTTAGAGAGAGAGACAAAGAAAAAAAATGAAAAATCAAGTTCTATGACATAATTTGAATAGACTAAGAATTAAGATTGTTAGAAGTAAAAGGAAGGAATATAAAGTTGGTATATTTGACCAAGATTAAAGCAGATATGTTGTGGTCCTTGATAATGTTTTTATGATGCAATGATTGAAATGACAATGGTTTATAGAGTTGTTTATAAATAAGAAATGGGATATGGGAAGAAGAGATCAGTTGTTTTATTTTAAGAGGAGGCACTAAGTTACTAAGTAGTATATATTTGTTGTGATAATGGTGGGAAGTCACTTTTTTATATACTTTTCTTTTTCTTTACTATATTCTTACCTATTTTTCTTTTCTATTTCATTTCTTTCTCTTTTATCCTTTTTCCTTTCTTTTCTGGGCTTTTATCTTTTTGTTCTTTTTTTCAGTTTGTATTAGCTTTTATTGTTATAATTATAATATTTAATAAAGTTATTACAAAAACAATGAAACTTACATGAGGCTCAATGATGCTGAATCACAATATTCATAGAAGAGTGGTGAAGGAGGGCTACAGGGGCAAACAGAAATAATAGCTCTGGTAGATTTTTCTACCATGCCTTGTCCTATATTCTTTTTAAAACCATCTGCCCATTATTTCAGCTATTTGTTTCACTGACTGTCTGCTTAGCTATCCTTCATCTATACATCCTTTGTACAGTAGTGGGTTGCAAAACCTGTTGCTACCGGTTTGCTTGTGCGCTCGTGCACGCTCGCACTCACGCTCACGTGCGATGCTTCTGTGCATGCAGAGAAGCGTCCAGCATGGGTGAGCAGAGTCTCTCGCCGCTGTCGCTACCGGTTCGCCGATCCAGGTAGAACTGGTAGCAACCCACCACTGCTTCCGTAACATCCTTCCATCCAAATATCAAAAGAATGCTCACATCCCTTCTCATGAAAAAATTAGGTGCAATAAATCTTATTATATATACAATAAATTCGGTCAACCAAATATGTAAAATCAAAGCTACAGAAGTACAGCTCTTTTGAAAAAAAGACACTTTTGTTATTTGCTCTTGACAATATTTATGCAACTGGGGCTGCGCTCAAGGAATATTTAATGAAAGCATAAAAGAACCACACTTTTCTTCATTCTCAGTTCTGCAGTAAAATCAGATGTAGCCACTCATAAAACAAGGGTTTGAATATATTAAAGGTTTCTTTACAGTAAATTCAATTCACCATTACATCTCAAGTGCTGGAGGTGACAAGATCCACCTTAGCGCTCCACATAAAATGCTAGAATAACATATTCAGCCTCTTGAAATCTCAACGTCAACCGAAGCCACTTGTTTCGCAACAAGTGACTTCAACACGGATATGGTACATTTCAAAGGCCACTCAAGAAATAGAGATCCAGTGAAAATGAAACTACATGTTTATCCAAACTCAAAAGCAAAGGGATAACTTCCTCTCACAGTACTGTTTCAATGATGAATGAATCACTTTTGAACTGAACCAACCCATCAAAGCTTTGCACGGCAATGTATAGACTGAGAGCCCATGCACTCTTGTTCATCTTATGTTTAAGAAACAAGCACATGAGGATGCTGAATGCCAAAAAAGCAACTTATCTGCGCTTCCATTCATCACTCCTGAAGCTCTTTTCACAACTCAGAACACACAAAGCCTCAAATGCAAGGTGTGCAGGCAGAAGACTATTTTTTTTCTTCATTTTGATGTTACCTTTATGTGCCTTGCTTTGAGGTGTTTTACTTTGAGGTGACACAATCTGCCTTGGTGTTCAAGGGAAAAGAAGGATTGTAAGAATGGAATAAAAGCAGTTGGCTTTCTGGAGGCCATAGACCTGAAAATATGTTCTTATGGATATGTTTCTGAGGAAAAACAAAGTTTTTGTGTGAGGGGGAAGAACCACCCCAAATCACCCACTCTGTTGCCCAAGTTTAGAAGTATGATTTTCTCCTAGGGGTAAAAATGTGGAATTTGGAGACCATTTGTAGTTCATTTACTGTACCTTCTATGTGTCACAGAATGTATCTCATTGTAATGGTAATTTCCACATTATATGGAGTTAGCACACCCATCACTATTCCCTCCTCCTCCTCCTCCTCCTCCTCCTCCTCCTCCTCCTCCACCACCATTAAATACCCAAAGAAACTCATTCTGATAGCTTTTCAGAATGGCTTAAAGTACTTCTTGACAATGTTTTAATTAGAACTTCCAGTTGCTCGATTTCATTTGTCTAGAGCAATTTGTTCTTAGTTATATAGTAGTAATTCTATGTCTTATTTGAATATAATGATAATTTATACTTTAAGCTAGTTTTCTGGAGATTTATAAAACATAAGGTAAGAAGGGAGAGGAAAGTTGGATGTGTTTTCCCCTTCTTTTTTCATGTCCAAAATCATAAGAATCTTTTCATCCACCTGCCAGTTGACTTCTAAGAGTACTTCAAATCTCCGAAAGCACTGAAGAATTCTCTCCTTTGAAAACTGATGAGTTTACCTAAGCTAATGGCACTGCATATGAAACAGTGCTGTCTTTACCAAATCTCTGTTAAGATCTGATCTAAAGATATCAATGTTTCAAGCCATTAATACAAAAGTCAGGACTTGTCCCATTTCCAGAAAGGAACAATTAATACCAACTGTCAATTGATTAACTAGTTCTTCCTGGAATTTCATTATCCATTTGCACAACTGCCATTTCTGCAAAATCAATGGTCATCCTTGTAGCCTTCCCCATTGTTTGTCTGGCGGCCTGAATATTTTATGGCTTAGGAGCTCAATGGCATATGGAAACTCAGAAGATAAAGCCATTTTCTCACCTTGTCACAATTCTGAAGGAAAACTTGACTCAGTGAATTACTAGCTATCAAACAAGGCACAAAATGGCAATTTTACTTTTTTTTTTCTTCAAGCTTAAAAGCAATGGATTCTTTTAAGGCTTTTTTAGTCTGAAGATTTACGTTGTTTTTATATAAAGCTTTATTGTGAATGTTGTCACTTGCTCAAATGTTTATACACATAAATTCTCATTAAATAGGAATGGGCAAAAAAGAGATTTGTCAAAACCTCTTTCCTTCCAAAAAAATTGGAAATAAAATATAACTTTATTGTTCCTATAATTTGCCTTCATGGTAGAGGTAAAACTATGAAATTAGGTTGCCAAAATCTGTAGAAGCACAAAATGGCAGCAGAAAGGTAATGAAAACATTTTCTGTTGCCATCTAATGGACATCCAGATTTGTGCGACCCAGATCTCGAACTCTTAACCAGAAGATACTCAAAGCATCATGTTTTTTTAAATGTATTTATTTAAACAAAGAATATGGCAGAATGAGAAACTGACAAATTTGCCTATAAAGCAGATTATTTTTAAATGCTTGAATTCAACCATATTTTTATTGCTAAAGAAAAGTTGCCATGATCAGAACTCACAAGCATAGCTATGGTAGTTAGCTACAGTACTACAGTAGCATCCTCTCCATGTTTGAAATAGGTATCCACTTTTAATTTTAAGGGTTCAGAAAAATGAAATTGCATTGTAAAAACTTAACTCTTGGCTCAATGCACACATTTCTTCATGCATAGGAAACACAGAATTAAAGACTTTCAAAAATTGGAGGCAGGAGAAAGCAAAAACAAATGTGAATTGATCCCACCCCGGTTTTCTCCACAGGTTCAGAAAACAGTGAGGTGATTATTCTCTGAAATAATATTAAGTGGTAAGCTGTTCCATTGTGCTCTGCCCTTCTCAAGGTTTCAGATATGGCAACAAAGAACAGTGCCTCTATATTTGGACAGTACAAACATTCTTATTAAAAGTAGTTTCAGGTGTGATTCTTATAGCTCCTTTTAATTCACAAAGAAGTGCCACTTAAGATTCCAGGTGTGAGTTATTATTCATTTTCAGGCATTTGAGAAACCTGGTTGACCTTCTCAGGTCACACTACTCTTTAAACACCGATGACAAGCAGCTCCCCCTTCCCACCATTAATGCCCATGCTGTGCACTGGGGCTCCTCGCCTATCAGAATGTTCTGCTGAGCATTGAAACTCTGTAGGTTAACGGCTCTCGTGGCCTTGACTTTTCATAGCAGTCATATCAGTTTTCCTTTGAGTGCATTGATTAAATGACTGGGGGGAAAAAAAACTCCACACCATCCTACCTTCTCTAACAGTTCTCACCTTCATTCCCTTTCCTTGCCCCAGTGAACAAACATTGTTTTGAATTTTTAGTCAACCTTTATGGGGTGTTTTGAAATAAGAACTTCTTTGCAGTGTCTTACGCTTTCTTAAGAGAGTTTCCTGTGAACATCTTTTATTTCTTTAATGGGGACACATGCTGCTCCCCTGAACATGGAATAAATTCAACATGGGAGCAGCTATTCATGAAAAGTCAAATCCAGTGTGATTAGAATATAATGCATATTCCATCCAGGTAACTAGAGACATGAAAAGAATGCTACGTTTTGGGGTTTATTTAAAATGTGTTTATAATGTACACATTGAAAAACAGAAAGAAGCTATGGAGGAGTGAAGCCATGTCGGTAGTAGGTAAGGTAAGTAGAACCCATCCCTGATGCAGCCTTTCCACAAATATATTCAAGTAGGGCTTAGAATTAAAATAATGGATGATGGTTTAATCATTGCACATGGGCAATGCCAGTCATAGAACTGGTATGTTGCAAGTGCAACTGATAATAATATATTCCTTCATATTGTTTGAAATGGAATGCTAGATTTTTCCTTCAAGCACAGAACAAAGACAGCAGACAATTCCTCTCCTCAATGACTTAATAAATAAATTAAATTACAGTTCATTTTAATCCTCCTGTAAATTTCCCAAAGTTGTTGTCCTTAGAAATGGAAGAAATACATAAATCTTCCTGTTTGTAGCCTCTCTTGAGAAGTTCATAAAACTGGGAAAGTGTTGGAAGAAAAGAAGACAACCAGCAAAGAGGTGGATGGACTTGTTTATTGAAATGATGGCTGAAGGATAGATGGTCTGTCTTTCAAGAAGGCTTGAAGGACAGTTCATTTTGCTGAACATCTATCTATGTGACCGCTGAGGATTGACACTGATTTCTTGGCATGTAATCAATTAAAAATGTATTTCACCATGTCTTTAAATTTTACTGGCCAGTTACAGCCTCTAAGAGTTAAGAGTATGTGGAAATGATGCAGTGATCTCATTAGATGAAGGAAGGCCCCATTTGGGCTCTTTTCTGTTTGCATGAGAAGGTGTGATGGCATTTTAAAACTTTAAATTGATGTGTTATGCTGGCCACATATTTCAAAGTTGTTTTAGGATGACTTTGTTTAAACATACTAGAGAACACAGCTATTGAGTTTTATTAGTATGTTGATGGTATGTGGTGGTGGTAGAAGAGCAACAAAGATGATTAGAGGGCTGGAGGTTAAAATATATGATGAATGGTTGCAGGAACTAGGTATAACTAGTCTAACATAGAGAAGGACTAGAGATAACATAATAACAGTCTTTCAATATCTAAGGGATTATCACAGAGATAAGGGGGTCAATCTATTCTCCAAAGCATCTGAAGGTAAGATAGGAAGCAATGGATAGAAACTAATCAAGGAGAGAAGCAAGCTAGAACTGCAGAGAAATTTCCTGACAGTGAGAACAATTAATCAGTGAAACATCTTGCCTTCATAAGTTATGGATGCTCTGACACTGGAGGTTTTTAAGAAGAGATTGGGCAACCATTTGTCCAGAATGGTATAGGTTCTTCTGCTTGAGCAGGGGGTTGGACTAGAAGACTCCCAAGGTCCTTTCTAACGCTGTTATTTTGTATTCTGATCTTGTGATTGAAAATTAGAGCTATGGATTTTCTTGGATCATAAGCAGATGCTGCTGTCAAAATCACCTCTCAGTTTGAAAGCTATCTAGATAAGGAAGAGGGGTACCTTTAATGAAAGATTCATATATAGAATGCTTTCTCAAGAAGCATTCACTGGAAGCTCACCTTAATGCCTTTTGATTTTAGGTGAAGAGAGTTTAACCACCCTGTTCTTTTCGGCCCTGTAAACATCATGGTATTAATTTAACAGAACAGAATAATAAACAGGAGGTCTTCTAGTCGAAGCCCCAGGCCCCCAGCAGGAAACCCTACAAGTGGTTGTCCAACCTCTTTTTAAAAATTCCAGTACTGAAGCAACATTCACAACTTCTGGAGACAAGTTGTTCCACTGATCAATTGTTCTAACTGTGAGGACATTTCTCCTTAGTTCTAGGTTGCTTCCCTTCAGTTTCAATATGAACACTTTGATTTCATATTACTAGTGATTTTATGTTATACTTGGATGTCATTATCAATTGCCATGTTGGATGCCATTACCAACTGCCATTTTTTTTTGGGGGGGTTATTCAATTTCTTTCCCTGTCGTGTGTTTATCAGTATATCAGTGGTAGAGAATACAGGTAGCTGAAAAGGCTTAGTTTTTCTTTATTTTGGAAAGAAAATTTAAGACACTGATTTTGTTTACCTGCAAAACATTAAAAACAAACATCAAAGATTTGTGGATTCACGGTTTGTGGATAGTACGACTGATGTATTAAAGTGCATGTGCATGTAATCAGGTTACATTAATTAATTGATTGATTACATGTCATCAGGGGATGTGGTTGCTGCGTTGGCAGTTCAGCAGTTTGAATCCCTAGTGCCACGTAATGGGGTGAGCTCCCGTTACTTGTCCCAGCTTCTGCCAACCTAGCAGTTCAAAAGCACATAAAAATGCAAGTAGAAAAATAGGGACCACCTTTGGTGGAAAGTAACAGGGTCATATGTGCCTTTGGCATTTAGTCATGCCGGCCACATGACCATGGAGATGTCTTCGGACCGCGCTGGCTCTTCGGTTTTGAAACGGAGATGAGCACTGCCCCCTAGAGTCGGGAACAACTAGCACATATGTGCGAGGGGAACCTTTACCTTTACCTTTTTTTAATCAGGTGCCAGTTCTACATTTTAGAGGCTTATGTTTTTATATCCTTTATTCCAGAAAGGGGGGAGGGGATAGATAATATTTGATTTGCCTATATATCTGCTCTTTAAAGCAGTCAAATGACTATAATTACTTCATCAAGTTAATTATAGCCACAAAAAGCACTTGTCAGCTTGCAAGTACCTTCACAGGCGTTGAGGCTAGTGAGCTTTTAAAAGGCTTCAATTTCAGGTACATTTAGAATACTGTACCTACATCCATATTGCAGAATGATTCAAAATGTGGAAGACAGTGAGACAATCTAGGAAGGCAATATGATTTTACAATGCTTAGCTTTCAGTATGGCTCACATATCCAGGAACAGATGGTCTGAGGAAAAACCAAACAGTTTTTTTTTTCTAATGTTGAGTTTAAAGGATATCATGCATGAGTAGTTTAAAGGATGTCATGCATGAGTAAAACATAACATAAAATTGGCTGAAGTGTTTTTAGTCCAGTTCTAGAAAACATTCAACTCTGGCTGTCTTCAAAGAAGATATCATAGTATGTAATTTTCAGAACATTTTAACAGTCTGAAAATGGGTCTAAGACTTTGTTTTGATGTATATCAGGTAGATAGAGCTCTTGCAATGGTGAATCTTTTTTAAAAAAATATTATTATTTTAAGGCGTTCTCACCTAAATCTCAACAGCTACATAATATAAAGAATACACAGTATAACATATATTGGTCCCTGGATGTGCTAAATATCACTACTGCTGTAGCATGATTCCTAGACTAATTTGTGTGTCAAGTATCTTCCCATTTTTGTGCTTCCCAAGCATACTAACTCTGTGGTCAGCTCAAAGCGAATATTTTAATACTGGCATCCATGGGGGAAAGGAAGTGATAAGAGATGAATCACCAAGAAACAAGTATAAAAGGGTAAGTTTATGCCATATAATATTTTTATAACATTATATTATATAACACACACACATTCAAAAGGTTTTTTTGGGAAAACCCAAAAAGCCAGTAGTATAGTACATCAAGCTTTTTGTATATGTGTATGCATATGTGTGTTGTATGTTTTTATGCTGTGTGTGCATTTAGAGCTAAGCGAGCCTTGAATGAGTAAAATAACAGAAGGAGATAAGGTAAAGGTAAAGGTTCCCCTCGCACATATGTGCTAGTTGTTCCCGACTCTAGGGGGCGGTGCTCATCTCCATTTCAAAGCTGAAGAGTCAGCGCTGTCCGAAGGTGTCTCTGTGGTCATGTGGCCAGCATGATTAAATGCCAAAGGTGCACGGAACACTATTACCGTCCCACCAAAGGTGGTCCCTATTTTTCTACTTGCATTTTTTATGTGCTTTCAAACTTCTGGTTGGCAGAAGCTGGGACAAATAACGGGAGCTCACCTGTTACATGGCACTAGGGATTCGAACCGCTGAACTGCCAACCTTTTGTTCAACAAGCTCAGCGTCTTAGCCACTGAGCCACTGTGTCCCTGTTAACAGAAGGAGATAGTATTTGTTTATTTATACCCTGCCTTTCTTTCAGGAACTTTTGTTTTTCTTGACAACTGAATTACCCTCTGAATAAAATATCTTCTACTTGATTAAAATAGTCAAATAAAATCACTTTATTTATTATTTAATTTTTATCCCATCTTTTTTTTTTATAAAAAAAGTTTTTATTGGTTGAAAATATACAATATTATAATTTACAATATGTTGAATTTTCAATATCTTTATAAAAAGATATTTAAATTATTATTTTCTCTTTTTTAAATTCTCACACAACAGACGTTTTTATATTAAATCAAAACAAACAACCGGATTATATAGGAGTTGTATAAACAAAGAGAACCAATAGCCAAAACATTATACAAAGTACAATAAAAAGGAAGAGTAAAAAGAGATATATATAAAAAAAAGCATTAGATAATAAATTCCCCTCCTTTCTTCATTTCCTAGCTCTAGCTCTTAGAACCATGGCCTGGCCTCCCCCCTCCTCCCGGGCCGCCACAGCCCCTCCCGCCCCCGCTCCTTGTTCATCTAATACTTCCCCCTCTTCAGCTCCTGTATCTTCTCCCTCTAGGAAGGACTTATGCTGCTCAAAAAAGGCCTTAGCCTCCGCTACGTTATTAATTTTCTTCCTACTGTCCTTCCAAAAAATCATCAAACCCTCCGGAATCAACCACCTAAAGCCTACTCCCTTAAGGTACAACTTACTTGATAAAAAATAATATTTTCTCCTTAATTCTCGTACCTGTCTGGGAATCTGCTTTAGGATGGTGACCTCCTTGCCCCTGTACACCAGCGCCCCCAGTCTTTGTTTTCTCAATATCTCATCTCTCAGTTCCCTTCTTACAAATTTAATATGGACCTCTCTTGGGACACTATGTAAAATTGCAAATTGTGAGTTTACTCTATACACCAGATCCACATCCCTTCCAGTAGCCTCCAAATCTCTTTCAAGATTTTATCCCATCTTTCATTCAACAGCTCAGAGTGGGTATAAATAAGAGTGGGCAGTATTGCTTCATTCTTTTCTTTTCTTTTTTTCTTTTTGAACAATCCTGAGAAGGTAGATTAGGCTAAGAGTGGGGAATATTACTCCAATGCCCTCAAGTAGCTTCTAACGGGAGACTAGAATATAGGTCTTTGTGTTCCTACAACATCTTAACCATTATACTGTATTATAGTCTCTGGCTTTTCATTGCCTAAAAAATATTTGAAGGCACCCTGAAAACTTCCTGGTTTTTCCAGTTTCTATACATAGGCAATATAAGAGGAGAATTAAATTGTGGAATGGGATGTTTGAAACTGGCATTAGAAGCTGGCAAATGAGCTTAATTATTTCTGCAAATGTGTCCTATCAGAGTACTTGGAAATTTTTTTAAAAAATTCAGAATTCCCTTCAAAGAAACGAAAAGCAACATTATAATATCTTCTGTAAAGACATTGAAGAAGAACAGGAACATGGGAAAACACTAAAAAATCTCTCTTGTTCCTTTGGTTTGCTGATCTATTAGTCCTTGTCTCATTCTCCAAATGTGTTGGCCTATACATTACTTTTAGAACCTTTACAAAAAAAAATTCTTCTGTTGCTTGTCATATTTCTGTAGTTTTTCCATAAATAGTTTTCCAACTTGGTTATAACTGTAGTGTTTATCTGATTTCATCTTTTAAGATTACAGATTCTTTGTAAATAGAGAATAGCATCTAAAATATCTTGGTTCTGTACTTCAGTACAAAATTTCAATACATTCCTTCCATCTTTTATTTTTTTTGAATAAGTTACTTTCTGCCCATCTTTTACCATATGGATTACATTAATATCTTTAATATCAAAGATTAGTAAAATGATGGTAAAGATCATCAAACACATATTAGACCTCTATATGGAAAGAAACCTGCCTGCTGTTGAAACTAAGTCCAAGCTTAGTATACACACACACACACACACACACACACACACACCACTAATACATATTGGATAACTGAGAAAGCTGAAGAACACCAAACAAATACCAATATGTGATTTACTGATTATGGAAACTGTGGAATGTCCTTAGGAAAAAAGAATACTAAAAGATGTGAAACCTATATCCAGAAAGCCCCAGTAAAGTTGTTGTTGTTAGTTGCAAAGTCGTGTCCCATGGACAACATTCTTCCAGGCCTTCCTGTTCTCTACCATCCTCTGGAGTCCATTTAACATCACGCCTACTGCTTCAGTGACTCCATCCAGTCATCTCATTCTCTGTCATCCCCTTCTTCTTTTGCCCTTAATTGTTTCCAGCATTAGGTTCTTCTCCAGTGAGTCCTTCCTTCTCATTAGGTGGCCAAAGAATTTGAGTTTCATCTTCAGGATCTGGCCTTCTAAAGAGTAGTCAGGGTTGATCTCCTCTAGGATTAACTGGTTTGATTGCCTTGCAGTCCAAGGGACTCTCAGGAGTCTTCTCCAGCACCATAGTTCAAAGTCCTCAATTCTTTGGTGCTCAGCCTTTCTTATGGTTCAACTTTCACATTGCAACTGGGAATACCATAGCCTTGACTATACATACTTCTGTTGGCAGGGTGATGTCTCTGCTTTTTAGTATGCTGTCTAGGTTTGCCATAGCTTTCCTTCCCAGGAACAAGCATCTTTAAATTTCTTGGCTGTAGTCCCTATCTGCAGTGATCTTGGAACCCAAGGAAATAAAATCTGTCACTACCTCCATTTCTATTCCATCTATTTGCCAGGAATTGAGAGGGCCATATGCCATTATCTTAGTTTTCTTAATATTGAGTTTCAAGATCTCCTCCTTCACCCACATCAAGAGATTCTTTAGTTCATTTTCTGCCATTAGAGTGGTATCATCTGCATATCTGAGGTTGTTGATACTTCTCCCGGCAATCTTAATTCCAATTTATGAATCACCTAGCCCCGCCTGCATATAAGTTAAATAGGCAGGGTGACAGTATACAGCCTTACTGAACTCAATTCTCAATTTTGAACCAATCAGTGGTTCCATGTCCAGTTCTCACTGTTGCTTCTTGACCCACATATAGGTCTCTCAAGAGACAAATAAGATGGTCTGGTACTCCCATCTCTTTAAGAACTTGGCACAATTTGTTGTGATCCACACAATCAAAGGCTTTAGCATTGTCAATGAAGCAGAAGTAGATTTTTTCTGGAACTCCCTAGCTTTCTCCATGATCCAGTGTATGTTGGCAATTTGATCTCTAGTTCCTCTGCCTCTTTGAAATCCTGCCTATACTTCTGGTAGTTCTTGGTCCACATACTGCTGGAGCCTAGCTTGTAGGATTTTGAGCATAACTTTGCTAGCATGTGAGATGAGTGTAATGGTGCAGTAGTTTGAACATTCTTTGGCATTGCCCTTCTTTGGAATTGGAATGTAAACGACCTTTTCCAATTCTGTGGCCACTGTTGAGTTTTCCAAATTTGCTGGCATATTGAGTGTAACACTTTTATTGCATCGTCTTTTAAGATTTTGAATAACTCAGCTGGAATACTGTCACCTCCACTAGCTTTGTTGTTGCTCAGACTTCCTAAGGCCCATTTGACTTAGCATTCCAGGATGTCTAGCTTGAGGTCAGTTGCCACCCCATCATGGCTAACAGGGACATTAAGCTTCTTCTTGTATAGTTCTTCTGTGTAATTTTGCCACCTCTTCTTAATCTCTTCTGCCTCTGTTAGGTCCCTGCCATTTTGATCCTTTATCATGCTCATCTTCGCATGAAACATTCCTGTTATATCGCCAATATCCTTGAAGAGATCTCTGGTCCTCCCTATTCTATTGTTTTCTTCTATTTTTTTGCACTGTTCATTTAAGAAGGCATTCTTATCCCTTCTAGTTATTCTTTGGAATTCTGCATTCAATTGGGCATATCTTTCTCTTTCTCCCTTGCCTTTCACTTCCCTTTTTTCCTCAGCTATTTGTAAAGCTTCCTCAGACAGCCATTTTACTTTCTTTTTCATTTTTCATTTCTTTCTCTTTGGGATGGTTTTAGTTGCTACCTAAATTGTACAACATTAGTTGTACAATGTTGCAAACCTCTATCCATAGTTCTTCAGGCACTTGGTCTATCAGATCTAATTCCTTAAATCTATTTGTCACCTTACTGTATATTCATCAGGGATATGATTTAGTTCATACCTGAGTGGCCTAGTCCTTTTCCCTACTTCCTTCAATTTAAACCTAAATTTTGCAACAAGAAGCTCATGATCTGAGCCACAGTCAGCTCCTGGTCTTATAGCAACCAGCTTTAAAATTGACAATGAAGATATTGAAGTGGTTAATAGCTTTTGGCTTTTAGGACCAACAATCAATAAAGGAAACAGCAGTCAAGAAATATCTGCAGACTTGCATGTGGTAGGGTAGTAATGAAGACCTTAGAAAAGGTATTCAGATGCTGTGACATGTTTTTATCAAGACAAATTCAGACAACAGTTTTCCTATCATATTCTCTGAAGCAAAATTTAGATATTGAAGAAAGCAGGGTAAAAATAGTATTAACAATTTTGAATGTTGGTGATGAAACAGACTCCTGAAAATACCAGGGATAATTGTAGAGTTGTATGGAAACAGCTTTGAAGAATGTGGCACCCATAACATCAGGTTAGCATGTAAAGAAACATAGATGAGCCCACTTTGATACTCTTTGAAATAAAAAGGAGGAAAAAAGAAAAGTTTTGTTGTAGCCTCTATCAATGAAATAGAATTCTGTACTTCCTGTCTGGGTTTATCTCAAAGACTGATAATAGCCAAAAAGCAAACAAAAAACAAACGGATCTTAAAACAAATGAATGTAACGTTCTCACAGTAGGCTCAAGTGACCAGGCTGAAGTTATCACACTTTGGACATAATATAGTATGTGAAGATCTAACTTTCTTGAGAAGACTCTGATGTGGGAAAAAGAAGAAAATGACCAGCAGCAAGGTGGATGGACTTAATTAAGGCAGCAATAAATGCACCACTGAAAAAACAAAAGAACAAGATCATCCTGAAGAAGATCTATCAGTGCGATAGCATTAACAGCAACTTTATGGCACATAATCAAATAAATTCTGGGAAGGATGGAGAAAAAAATGGAGAAAATACAATTCAGGTGGAATGTCAGCCTCATGAATTACTGATTTGATACATTCACATAGTGATGCCTTCAAAGGGGGGGAAATAGATGGCTCATTTGAATGATCACACTTGGAATACTTTGGTTAGGAGGAGAAAGTGAACTGACCAAGGTCGCCCTGGAGGTCAGTAAGTAATGAGAAAGTAATTATGGGAAAGAGAGTCTATTTCATTTCTCTGAGTTCTCTGGCTCCAAGAGTCTTTCGAAAAAGCTAAAATGCTTTACATTTTTCTTATATCTTGGCCTTTTACCCTTCCGTGGCATTTTCAGTTGGTTGTATTCAAAGCTTAAAATGAGTTTTTGTGGCTTGCCATCCTCCAAGGACTGTAGCACAGCTTTTAAGGCATCTCAGCTATTGCCCATTTGCTATCCTGCACCCTGAACACAAAAGGCTCAGTCAAATGTTGAGTAGCAGGTATACGGTTACACAGGTAGTTAATGAAAGAGAGATTTGATTACAAAGGGATAAGTAACCTCTTTGTAGCCTGCAATTAACATTTAACTTGATATGGCCAATAAACTCACTGAAAGGAGTGTCGACTGCAGAAAAGAGGCTTTTTCACTTGTTATTAGAGCCGTCACACAGAGACACTAGCAGGCATTATTCTATTGTACGGGGTGATTTGGTTTGCACATCACAACACAGCTCAGCTTTTGGTATAGTAAGTGTTACATTAATTGAACTGTTCTTTCCCCATTGCTAAGGTTTTAAATGGCTCTGGTTTCCAAAATCATGGGAATATTGTGCAGGTTCAGCAGTTTTAGAACATAATCCTCACCCCATTAATATTGATTTCATTATTCCCCTCATCTAAACTATGGTCTAAGGTGGGAAAGATGGAGACTATTCCCATGTGTTTTTGAAGCAGTCCAGGAAAATGTATATGATTTTATACATCCTCCTATTTAAAAAAAATGCATCAGAAATATGAAGAGATTAGGATAAGGCCAAGAATCTCAGATTTCTCCTTTTTTACATCTTAATTTCTATATAAAATTATTATTTGTGCAAAACCTAAATTTCTCAACCTATTATAAATGGAACACTATCCTAAAGGAATGAGCAACACTATCATACTTTATAAAACCCCTAGGTTATACAATAGACTATATTATACTGTTACTTATAGATTATTTTTATATGTACTATGTCTTTTAAAATCGTGGAATGTAATCTATGTATTTAACCTGATTTTAGCAGTCCAGTCCCTTGTTGGGACTCAAGTTTGAAGCTTAACTTGTGCCTGTTTTTAAATAAACTGCATCACACTGTTAGGACCAAGTCTGTGGTGGGTTTCAAATTTTTTTACTACCGGTTCTGTGGATGTGGCTTGGTGGGTATGGCATGGCTTGGTGGGTGTGGCTTGGTGGGCATGGCAGGGGAAGGATACTGTAAAATCTCCATTCCCACCTTACTCCACGGGAAGGATACTGTAAAATCTCCATTCCCTTCCCACTCCAGGGGAAAGTTACTGCAAAATCCCCATTTCCTTCCGATCAGCTGGGACTTAGGAGGCAGAGAATAGATGGGGGAGGAGCCAGTCAGAATTTTTACTACTGGTTCTCCAAACTACCCAAAATTTCTGCTACCGGTTCTCCAGAATTGGTCAGAACCTGCTGAAAACCACCTCTGAACCAAGTAAAAGAAAGCTGCAATCCTGTACACACTTAATTGGAAGTAGGTGCACTTGATGGACATGCCTAAAATGAAACTTTTTCAGAAGAATGAATTATCTTTCTCCTTGTTGTAGTTAAGAAGACATTTCACAACACAGCTATGTTAATATTGGTGATCAGGGCTTCTATTTCTTATATATATATATATATATATATATATATATATATATATATCATCCTTTTTTTCATATATAGTTCAAAGTAGTAAACATAACAATACTCCTTCCTCCTGTTATTTTCCCTATACAACAACCATGAATGTGAATTGGGTTAAGAGCAAATGACTGATCCAAACTTAGTCAGGGCTAGAACTCACAGTCTCCTGATTTCTTGGTCAATGCCTTAAACACTTCACCAAATGGGCTGTGTAGTTAGTTACTGGCACTACTTATGATAAAAAGGTGTTAAAGTCTTAATTCTATTTTAATAGCACAATAAAGCCCAATTGACATCAGGTAGTAAGACACAGCTTTGGAATATGGCAAATTCATTATGTTTCTGTTATGTTGTGTATTACACTCTCCCTTGCTTGATTAGTAATATGAGAATTTTATTTGTTTCTCATAGTTTGGTCAGATAACTTGCTGTTGGGAAAGCTACTTCATTCATTCTATTATAATTTTATTATAAAACAATAATGAACTAAGATTTAAAGGTATGTATGTATGTATGTATGTATGTATGTATGTATGTATATATAAGTTGGCCAGGCACATACAGAGGTGGTATTCTGCAGGTTCTGACTAGTTCTGGAGAACCGGTAGCAGAAATTTTGAGTGGTTTGGAGAACTGGTAAATACCACCTCTGACTGGCCCCGTCCCCATCTATTTTCTGCCTTCTGAGTCCCAGTTGATCAGGAGGAAATGAGGATTTTGCAGTAACTTTCCCCTGGAGTGGGAAGGGAATGGAGATTTTACAGTATCCTTCCCCTGCCATGCCTACCAAGCCATGCCATGCCACGCCCACCAAGCCACAGCCACAGAACTGGTAGTAAAAGAATTTGAATCCTACCACTGGGCACATATATACTTCTTGTTTTTTGAAGTAGCTTTGTGCTATTTCATGCTAGCACAGATGCAGTTCTGTACCATTTTTTATTGAAAGAAAATAATCCCTTAGTTCTTAATTTAGATCAAATTTAGCTACATGATAATATCACTGAAGTTAACCATAGCTTTTTAGATTGAAAGCAATGATTGCCCATGATTGAGAATAACCATTGTACAGTTTTTGAGTTGTCTTATTTAATTTTCTGTTTTATTGTCACTCATCATTCATGATGTGTGGCTATAATATCATTATTGTTGTTAAACTGTAAGCTTAGGGATATTTTTAAAATAGAAAATGATACCAGGAATGTAATTAATTGGGTTGTAAATAGGCCTAGACAACTGCATCTGCCTTGCTATCACTGCTGGATATGGGGAAAGATGTAAATCTGTTGAAAGTTTGTTGTTGGCATACTTTCAATGCATTAAAACAAAATGGACAAAAATAGCCCTTCTAAAAATATTTGGAAATGCAAAGATATGTTCAAGGATGACAAAATCTTTGCAAATCTGATAGGTCTGAGCTGAACACTGGCAAATATATCTTAAATAAAATGTGCTAAGATAGTGTTGTGCTATATCTTGATCATATCCTACTAGGCTTCCAAAGTCATGTTCTAACTTAGAATGCCTGGGCAACGTGAAAGATCAACTACTTGATTTTATTAGCTGATCATATGAAGGGCTGTGCTTAGGAGGTCAGGGAGAAACTAAGCATATACCTCTCATTGAAATGGAAAGAGGAGAAGCTATGCCAGGGGTGGGTTGCTGGGGGCTTGCAGGGGTTTGGGGGAACCTCTAGCTAAGATTCTGTGCAGTTCAGAGAACCCCCAAATCCCACTCCTGGCTGGGCCCGCCCGCCCCACCCTTCCCAGGAGTCCCCATGCGGCCTGTTTTGGATGCAGGTAAGTGCAGGACACATGTGGAGGGAGAGTGAAAAACAGACCTACCAGAAGTTCGTGAAGGGCCTCTGGAGCCTGGGGAGGCTGTTTTCACCCTCCTGGAGGCTCAAGAAAAGCCTCCGGAGCCCAGGGAGGGCCAAAACACCCCCAACCATGGTGCAGGAGGTTGAGTAGGCCACACCCACCATGGCCACGCCCACTGAGCAACTGGGCAGAGAACCCTTGCTAAAATTTTTGAAGCCCACCCCTGAGCTATGTATCCTTTCCATGAAGCAATATTTTCTTATGAGACCCAGGAAATATACCTTTTCTGTGAGAGCACCCCTTGTGGAAGTGGATTTGAATGGCCCTGAGCCTGTTGGTCTTTTGGAAGCCCTTAAAAACCTGGCTCTTCCCCCAGGTTTTATTATTTATTTATTTAATTTAATTTAATTTAATTTGTATACCGCCCTTCTCCCAGAAGGGACTCAGGGTGGTGAACAGCCAAAATTTAAAAATACATACAGTACCAAAGGTAAGATAATTAAAAAAAAATAAATCAATCGGCCTCCCAATTTAAAACCTCAAATCTTATAAAATTAAAATCCCATTAAAAACTATTTAGGCTAGGCCGGCTTGATGGAATAGGATACATACATAGGATGTATGGTTTGTTCTGTATTAATTGAGGGGTTCAGTAGGTTTAATATTTTGCCCTATTGTCTTTTACTGTTCTTTTTAAAAAACTGATTATATATGTATGTTTTTGCTTTCATTTCTTGCTAGCCACTCAGAATTATTTGCTTTATCTGGACGGCCAGATGAATTTGCTAAATAAACAAGTAAACATTGTGCACGGCTTGGAAATGCTTAAATACATGTTCTTTTCAGTTGTTCTTCCACGGGGAAGCTAGTGGACCTGCCTTCCATGCCTTGTATTCAATCTCTTTTGCTGGAATTTCAGTGGAAACCATTCAACAATTCTTCATCTCCAACATCTTGGCAAATTTGATCTGAAAGTTCTTATCTCAGTCAAAACTTCCATTCAACATTAAAATTGCAGCTTCATAGATCTGGCATTTATGAACTTAATCAGTGGGGTGGGTGAACTTTATTCAATGTTCTTTAAGCGTTTAGTGTATACCTGAAGGAGAAGAGTGAATAGACATTCTTCCTTTTGTTTTTTGCCCCATCCTTGTGTTCATTTCTATAAGCAAGCCCATTCATAGGTGCACTAAGTAAAAAATAAATTCCTAGTTGAACAAAGCAGAATTTAATGAAGCATAGGTTGTCTACAGAAAGTAATAGTTCAATACCTTCTATTTCTCTGGTATTAAGATAAACAACATTTCCTTTCCTCAGCTCTCCTTTTAGGTAAAGTTGCTATTTGAATGAGCCTATGGATCTTTGTGACTGTTACTAATTTGTAGCACTTATAGACATCGGCAAAATATTGTTTAGAAAGGAAGTATAACAAAGAGCTTAACTGATACACATTCACACAGTTGCTTCCTTCATCTCTCAGTTGACTGGCCATGCCTCCCCAGATTAGTCATCCACTGTGACAAAAATTAATGATGGCTAATTTTCAAATGTGGAAGGAGTTGCTGGCATGCAGATCCAGTTGTGCTACTTCCACCAGTTTTCCTCATCACTTGCCAACCACAACAATATCATAATGGGGCAAAGAGGCAAAACATTGTTTTTTAAAAAAATATGGGACACTACCAAGGATCTGTGTTTGCTCTGTCAATGTTTTGAGCTATATATAGTCTTTTAAAATGAGAGACATCCATCATTTCCTACTGAGTTATAATATTCCCAAATAAGAGACAATCCCTATTAAAATGAGAGATGTCCCTGAAATGAAGGACACCAGGAAACATAATATTCCCAAATAAGTGACAATCCCCATTAAAATGAGAGATGTCCCTGAAATGAAGAACACCACGAAACACTGTGATATGTAACTACACAGCTAGGAATCATTGGATAGAGAGAATTGAGGTCACTGGACAACAGTGATTTTACTCCAAGTCTGTTTCCAAAGATCTGCACTCCTATAGATCATTTGTTAGAGAATATCTCTAATAAAATCACTTCAAGATTAGAGAAAAATGCATTACTTATATGAGACTTTAATAATGTTTCCTAATTCTGAGTTTCACTTTTTAGATTTTCACTTTTTAGGTTTAGGAGATCAGCTATCATACTTAACAAAGTGCATTTTTTAAGTAAGAATGCATCATTTTTACTTATGTAAAGTTATACCATTTTTTTTCAGTTGACTTTTCAAATGGAGGATCAATGGCTTTTTTCTAAATCAATCACAAAAATAAAAGAAAAATGACAATATTTAGGCAATTCTAAAAGGCTATTTTGAAATTTATCTATACAAAGGGTATTGTTATTTCCTGTTGATGGAGAAGGAAGTTATTTCCACAAACTTCACCTTTTCTACAACCTCTGGCTGGCTTGTAAAGCTTTTCTCTAGCAAGTTCTGGGGAACCTTCTACAATGTATGGGAAAGATGGAAGAAATAGAATTAAAGGAATTTCATTCTGTTAGCAGGAACATTTGAGGAAGGAATATGGTAATGTTTCAATAATAACTTCTTTCTGAACAGAAAGGTGCCTAACATCTGTAGGAAAAATAAGTATCTAAATATTTAATGGGTTCTTGAAATTGTAGTTTTAGGGGGGGTTGCAAGCTCTGTGTCTTTCCTCAAACACTCAAGAAGTTTTCATTGGAACTGATGTTACATAAGCCCCATTGGCAACATCTGGTTTGGAAAATGAATGTGGTACAATAAGAGCTGAAAATCAGCAGGAGGTCAGGGCAGAAATTGAGCTCTGGGCAATTGGATTTTATTGCATGTTTTGGTTTTGCTGTGACCTTTCCCTACCCCAAAGAAGATAGTTTTGAAAACTGCCTGTTGATTTGAGTTTGTAAACTAAAACATTGCTCATTCTTCTCAGTGGCTGAAATATAAATGCAGATGGGGAAAACAGCAAGAGTAATAGAAAGTACGATGAATCTGGATGTCAACATTTCAGATTTAAACTGTTGCTAAATAGCTCACAATACTATCATAACAGAATTTCCTGCCATTCTAGAAATGAAAGGGGAAAAAAAGAATTCAAAGGATTGGTAGTATTTTCAAGTGAACTAGAGTTTAGTGGCTTTCCAAGTGGTTCCAAGTTAGTTTTTGGAAGACAGACTTAGAGAAAGGATAGTAAAGCCAACAAACAGATGCCATAAGGTGGTAAACTAGATTAAGGTAAATTGTTAGACTCTGCTGTGCAACAAGGAAGGGATATGAGCACAAACATCCATGTATAATGATTATTTGTCTATTTTCAGATACATACAGGAATATACAGTAGATACATTGGGAAAACTGAGCATTCTAACCCAATTTTTGATCAAAATAATTAATACTGTTCAAACAGAAAAGTGGCAATAGTAATAGCACTTAGATTTATATACCACTCCATAGTGCTTTATAGCACTCCCTGAACAGTTTACAATGTCAGCATATTGCCCCCAACAAACTGGGTCCTCTTTTTATCAACCTCAGAAGGATGGCAGGCTGAGTCAACCTTGAGCCCCATCAGGATTAAATTCCAGGCTGTGGGCAGAGTTAGCCTGCAACACTGCATTCTAACCATTGTGCCACTAGGGCAGTGTTACCTAAAATAATAGTGTAAGCCTTATTGTTCTTTCCCAAATGTAGTTGCTTAGTTGTTCAGCTTTTCTCCAACAGTATGGTTAAGGAAACTTGTTAGACCTCAACATCTGGGGATTACAAACTTGAATCTTTAATTAAACCTCTGAAGTAATTATTTTAGCTAGTTCTCTTTCCCTCTTTCAGGTCATTGTGCTGTTTTTTCCCCATATTATTTTCCTTAAGATAAATCAAGGTTTCAAGTGAAACAGTGTTTCAGGCCCATCCATGTTCAATTTTATTTTTAAAATGAATTGTGATGGTTATCAAATTTCTAATAATAGCTATGCAGGCACCTGTTGTGTGAGAAACATACTTGAATATATCATCAGTTGTTCATTTTGTGACAGCATATTAAGTCAGGAATGCCTCCCTTTCATTCCATTGGAAATTATAACAAAAAGATGGGAAAGACATCACTGTTTTAATATCTATAATATCAGAATATATCTTTTGTGACCCCCTTTCTTTCATGAAATGAGATACCTGTTTCCCTGTAAATAAGACCCAACTGGAAAATAAGCCCTAGCATGATTTGTCAGGATGCTCGTAATATAAGCCCTACCCCAAAAATAAGCTCCAATTAAGTCCATCAAGCCAGATGGATGCATTTAGTACCACATTTTCCTGAAAATAATACCTAACCAGAAAATAAGCCCCAATAATTTTTGGAGCAAAAATTAATATAAGATCCGGTCTTATTTTGGGGAAAACATGGGTAGTACTACAGCTATTTTTCTTCATTGTCCTGTCTGATATGTAGATTCCATATGCAAAGTCAACAGATTTTAAGAGGTAACAGAAAGTGGGTTTTTAAAAGTTATAATTAAATAAATACAGTACCTTCTGCTGAGTCTTATGCAGTTTCAACAATTTGTGATGACTATAAACAAAGGTCCCAATTTGTCACCTTGTATTTCACTACAGGGACTCGGGAAACAGATGATATTAATTGACTCTTACAGCTCATTAGCAGCAAAAGTACCATAGCTTTAAAATTTGTGAGCTAACCGATGCCTCGCTACATAAAACATAGACATTCATATTAGGGCAATATCTCTATTAAGCCAAGCAAAAGTCACAGAATAATGGATAATGTCCAACCCTTCATCAAGCTAAATGATAAACAAAGCCAGGCAAAGGTCACAGAGAAAACAAAAAATGGCTGATACTGAAATTATGAAAGAATATTTAGTTATACTTTGCTGATGAAAAAATCTAAGGAGGCCATTTACTGTATATTTAAATTAAGTCTTGTAGATTCTGTTAGTTTTAGGCTATATGATGGATATATGAGGGATAAAGAAACAAATAATGACTGACATCATATTTCTGAAACAAATAGTAAGTGTAACCTAGATCTAATTCTGTTTTATAGAAGCATATAAAACAGGGTATGAAAAAAGTTGATAGGGAGAATGCTTTCTTTTACACTCTACATGCAAGGTCCAGAAATCTTCCAAAGAAACTGAGTGGAGAGAGATTTTACAACAAACAGAAGCACCTAATTAATAGAATTCTTTAGTACAAATTGTGGTGATTGCCACTTACTTGGATGGCTTTAAAGGCCATCCAAGTAAGTGGACCCAGTTGTGGGGGCAATAAGCTGACTTTGTATAAAATATACAAACGTATAAAGGCTATTGCTTAAGCATTGTAAGCCGCCCTGAGTCTCCGGAGAAGGGCGGCATATAAATAAAAATTTAAAAAAGGGGGGGGGGAGTGGATAAATTCATGCAGGACAAGTCTAATGGGAACTGTTGTCCTTGAAATCCCGAGTTATGTCCAAGTTGCAAGAGAAAACTTTTGGAGAAAAGCAAGATATGGTCTCCTGCTGATTAGCATCTCAGAGCTATTGAGCTGGCCTGGGTGAGAACCAATATGGTAGGAATATTTCTATGAAAATAGATCACACTTAAGATGTCAATCCTGTCTCCATTTTCTTTACTAAATCAAGTCCACACCCACTATTTTACTACAGTATCAGTAGTATTAAGGGTAACTTGTAAATAAGCAGCTTTTAGATGCCTTGTATACTTAAAAGAAGCTGCTTACTTATTTTTTAGTAAGTGATATTTTTATTCTATTTCATTTTCATTTGTTCCCCATATTTAGGCTTCACAGATCTGTATACCATTGTTTATTTTTAATTCTCATCATTTGAGGATTGGAAGTTATGTCATTTTTATTATTACTAAGGCCATGGATCCTTTCTCCAAAAAAAAAAAGAGAGAGAGAGAGAGAGAGTTTAAAAGATTTAAGAGATTCAGCTCTGATCCCCTAAACAATTCTAAACATGTCTACCATAAGAATCACAACTGCTTAACCAAAGCCATAAAGTTAATATTTTCTTTTTATAATCTAACTTGTCAGCTATAAATTGGCCATTCTGTTCTGCCTTTTAACAATCCAGCCTTTCAACCACTTTAGCATTAAGCTATTCATCTTAATCGAACCCAGTCCCATGATGGTTAAAATCTTTGGGAACTCAAACTCAACTTAGAGATCCCTTCTTCTGTTTTTTGTTTTTCCATATAAAATAAGCTACATCTTATGAGATGGTTGTTTATATTATCTGTTCTGCTTTTAATATCCAATTTTTAAAATTGATCCCCTTATCGTTACACAGACAAAGTAAGTAAGGCACAAATCAAAGCAAAGCCTGATAAAGGATGATAAACTAACATTAAAAAGGCATAAAGAGCCTTACCATTTGCTATTATTTAATATTTCTCCTCCTTGATACACAGCTATTTCCTCCACAGGAAATATGAAGAAAGAGACCAATGATAAGAAACAGCCAAGCACAAGAGAAACCTTTCAGGGCAGTTTGTAAATCATTTGCAGCATTTGGGGAGACCTTAAGTGTGCTAGATTGAAAGCTTATAATACATTACAAGCTATTCAGCTGTATTCATTTAATGGCCACACTCGATCTGCTGTGAGAAACATGAAAGTACAAGCGTGCCCCATTTTGTCGCATGAGTTTTGTAGGCTGTTATAAAACCCGGCCTTTTGGCCTAGAGAGTGTGCAATTTATTTCATGTGGATCATTTAAAGAATATCTTCACAAAAACAATGTCCGCTATATTGGGGCAAATATTTCCACAATGAATTTTGAATTATTCAAAATGAGCTTGCTCATCAATGATGATGTAGCACACTCTTATCATTTCCAGTTTCTATGTAATCCAAGATGTACATTTCTGCAAATGCAGAAATGAATTGTGCAGGCTACAAGAAGTGGTTGATCGGATTCACTCCTTCGCTTACAGATGAAGAGAGTGAATAGCTCTTCAGACACCACTTTCTTTACACTGTGTTTCAAGCATCTTAGGGCTTTCCTCTCCGACCCCCTCAACTACACTGTTGGCCTCTTCAAAGGAATGAAATACTTTATCTTCCTGACAGAACTAATTGACTGGAAAATTGCATGCCCCCCTCAACAGATGTTCTTTCCCACATTGTTTGGGAATTTGTTGCCACTACAGACTGCTTATAAGTCCCAAATCACAATGCATGGGAATATCAGAACACATGAAGCTATACAGTATACATATTCTGGAAGGCATGCGGGAACAATTGTTCTCATGTCACCTTGCCCAGAACTACCTCTTATGCTCCATTAAAGCTGCAATATCATTATGTCAGGTAGAAATAGATCATCAAAGAATTATGTGGCACACTTTCTTTTGATCTTAACAGCACCAGGATTCCATTACCAATCTCTGTCCCTATCTCTATCGCCACTATTATTATTATTGTTGTTATTATTATGGTTAAACTTCAATTTGATTCACATTGTGGACTGATAAAAACTTAACAGTTTAAGTCCTAACCAAGGACATAAGAGCTGTTAAGGTAGCATCTATGTATATAAGCAGTTCTGAGTAGGGTGTTTTTTTTGCAAAGTCAGGATATTCACGTCTAATAAGTTCAAAATTCTCATGTATCTAGGCAGTCCTTTGGGTACTGCTCCAAGGGCTCCTATTACTATTGGTACCATTGATTTCTTCCTCCATAATTGCTCAACTTCAATTTGCAAATCATGATATTTTATTATTTTTTTCTACTTGTTTCTCCTCTATTCATGCATCATCTGGTATTATTATTTTTGGCATTGATACATTAGCCAGGAGATCACTAAGTTATTGCAGAGAAGTAATTTGGCTGCCAAGTGGCCAGCTGTATTGTAGGAAATGCTCGTGCACTTCCCATGGCACACCACAAGAGAGTGAGCTGGCTTTGCACTAGAAGGAAAGATAAGCAGCTCTTCCTTTAGTGTCAACCAAGGCCCCCTTCCTCCCCAGAGCCACCTCACCAATATGTGCAACAACCAAGAATGTTCAGAAGGCCGGAATCTGACTACCTGCACAGAGCACCAGCTCGTCCCATTACCAAAGTGGTACCTATTGTATCTACTTGTATGTTAGGTGGACAGAAGATGAGGTAAGTGATGGGAGCTCACCCTGACACACTGTGCCAGGACTTGAATCACAGAGCAGAGATCATCTCCAGCATCATTAAGCCACTGAGCTATCGCACCTCTTCCCATTCCAATATTTTTTATTTCAATGTAACAATTACCATACGTAAAATGCAAATCAGACCTTCCCACCTTTTTACAAGAAGGGAGGGAAGAAGTATGGATGGGAGGGAGGGAGGGAGGGAGGGAGGGAGAGAGGAAGGAAGGAAGGAAGGAAGGAAGGAAGGAAGGAAGGAAGGAAGGAAGGAAATCATCTTCCTAGATTTTTCTGAATTCACTGTGTCATAATAATGGCCTCATAGATAAAGTTATCAGGGAAAAAAAAACCTCCAAGAAGCAAAAAAGAGAAAGAGAATGAAAACAATTTCACTATCCTATTCCCTTAACTCTATTTCTAGCCATATAGCATGCTAATCTGTGCAAATCAGCTGGCATCTTCAAAATTATAATGCACATCAGTGAGTTAAGCATCTGTATAACAATAAAGTTTCTCATCCATCATTCAGGGAACACCATAAGGCTGCTTACTGTCACTTAGTGCCAACTGACATCTATCTAGTTTGTCTGCCTGCCCATTTGACATTAGAAGCTTGTTGTAATCTGTGATCCATTTCTTTATTTCCCTCTTCTGTACTCTGCGTGCATGTACATGTTTGTGTTTAAGGCTCAGGAAAAGCACCGGTAAAGTCGGTAGGTGAAAATAAAATAAAGCAAGCCAGGCAGTACATAATAAAAAATTATTGCCTTGAATGTAATTATCTTTACATGAGATTATTAGGCCATTGTGCTTTGAATGTCAACAACTATTATGCATTAATTACTAATAATTCTTACTAATTGTTTTAATATAACAAAAAATATTCTCATCTTCATTCCTTCTGCAAAGGGATCATGTATGAGAATAGAAATTATATGTGTCTCTATGTGTGTATGTATCTGTGTGTATGTGTGCATATATACATGTGAGAAAAACCAAATGTGACAGTGAATGAAAAAGGGAACGGGAAATCCAAAGCACCTCTGGCTATTATTACTTGCACATCAAAACATTTACACAAACATCACCCTAAATTATTTATTTTCTTCTTCTTGTTGTGCCATATCCGTAATCGGACGTTGGTGGTCATGTTGGCAATCCTATTTTTGTCAACAGCTGCATGAAAAAGTGCTGCTGAGTTTTGTCCAAACCAGTCCCTTAGGTTTTGAAGCCATGATGTTCCTCTTCTGCCTGGACCTTGTTTGCCTTCAATCTTTCCCTGGAGGATTAAGTGAAGGATGCCGAATTTTTCTGGGTGTCGCATCACATGTCCAAAATATTCTAACTTTTGCTTTTTAATGGCTTTGATTATTTCTCTTTGTTTTCCCAGGTGGCTTATCACCTCCTCATTTGTAATTTTGTTAACCCAGTTTATACGTAACAGCCGTCTGTATATCCACATTTCAAATGCTTCTACTTTCTTCAAGTGGTTTTCTGTCAGAGACCAACTCTTTACTCCATAGAGCAGGGTAGAAAAGGTGTAACATCTGACAAGCCTGATTATCAGTTTTAGGCTTATGTCATGACTGCAGAAGACCTTTTTCATTTTGAAGAATGCTGTTCAAGCTTTCTCTATCCTTGTCTTTACTTCACTGAACATGTCTCAGCTTTCATGTAAATTAAAACCAAGGTATGTGATCCTTTCAACTTTTTCTTGTGGTATTCTTCCGAATTTATCAGTGCTAAATTAATGGGCTGTTTGCTGATGACCATGATCTTGGTTTTTGAGGTGTTAAGCTTCAAGCCATATTTTTCAGGTATTTCTGAGACTCTGTTGATGAGGAGCTGAAGGTTTTCATACTTACTGGCAAGCAGAACTGTATGATTAGCATATCTTATTTATTAGCATAAATTATTCATTTAGAAAAGCTAAACTTGATGAGAAATTTGTCAGTGGAGATTCTCAGTCATCCAGTTCATAGGTGTCTCAAAGGTGCTTTTTCCTTCAAATTTAATTTAATTTAATTTAATTAATTTAATTTATATGCCGCCCCTCTCCGAAGACTCAGGGCGGCACACAATACATTTTTAAAAATCATTATAAAAAACATTTAAAAATTAAAAACATTAAAAACTCATTTACACCATTCATGGCCGGATCTCGCCAGATCACAAGAGCAAGATCAACGGCCCCAGGCCTGCCGGAAAAGCCAGGTCTTCACCGCTTTTCGGAAGGCCAATAGGATGGTGATGGTCCGGACCTCAGGAGGTAACTGGTTCCAGAGAGCTGGGGCAGCCACAGAGAAGGGCCTCCCCCGTGGGCCCGCCAGCCAGCATTGTTTAGCTGACGGGACCCAGAGGAGACCAACTCTGTGGGATCTTACCGGTCACTGGGAGCTATGTGGCAGAAGGCGGTCTCGAAGATAACCTGGAAAAAAACAGCTGGACTGTTTTTTCTTGAGGAAGAAGAAGAAAATGTTTCACTTCTCATCCAAGAAGCTTCATCAGTTCTGATGGCAGGGGAATGGAAGGATAGATGAGAGCTTTTCTGCCTATAGTTTGGTGAAAGACTTTGAAGAAATGGATTTCTGCTTATTTCATAGACATTTCCCACTCTGTCTTTCTCAATTCATCTCCACTCTAACAAATTATATCTTGAAGAGTTACCCAACTCCCTGAAGATTTTGTGGGTTTTTGTGGGGTGTTTGTATGAGGGAGAATACAAGAAAACTTCCACTTGCCCATTCCACAGATGGAAGCAGTTCCATCTCTGGGGAGAGATAATTGAATAAGTGGAATTAGACCACTTATTCTACCTTCCTCTTCATCAAGAGACACATTAAAGCAAGGTGAGTTGTGGTATGGTTTTCATTGTGGATTGTCCCACTGAAGCATATCTGTGGGGAAAAGGTGGATTTTGGTTTCCTATTTACAAGGTAAGTCTTGTAAATAACATAATTAGTAGCACACAGAAAAATCTGATATTTGTTCTGCTAAATTACTTCTAAAGCACCTCTCTGATTACCTATTGTACAAAATTGTACAATGTTAAACTTTCCAGCTCAATGCAGAAATTAGATCCAATGGGTTATCCGGGACCTTCTCCCAGATAAGAATGCAGTCTTCCCAATACATGACATCTTATTTATTTTGAAGGCATAATATCAGATTGTTCTTACTTTTAATGCAGCAACCAGAAAATTTCACAAAATGTGAAGTGCATCTCTCTTTAAAAAAATCTGTTTCTTTCCCAAAATGTTAGGAACAATTTGGACAAGAACATTGTGAAGTTTTAAAGGCAGAATTGTTTTGCTGTTTCCCAACCCACCCTGGCCTGGCCTGTAAAAAAAACAGAGATAAGAACAACTTCCAGGAAGTTATTTCATTCAGAGAAGCATATTTCGTTTAGGATAGGTAAGCATGTGTGGAAAGGGTGAGTAACCCTTCTCTTCACACTTCAGTTGTGATCCAAATAACATCTCTTGGATGTTGTTTTTAAAAGAAACCAAATAATGTCTAGTTTGACCTTCAATCCATTTTCTACCCCATTGGACTTATGCCTTTCTCACTTGGAGGTCACGAAGACTGCATTGGCATTTACAAACTTTTTGTTGTTGTTGCTTTAAACAGCATCAGGCATGTTCCAGAGAAAGTCTAGGCATACTTTCGGCCAAATAAAGATTATAAAAAACTTCCCTTTTATTATTTTAATAGTGAATGCCCTGGGGTCCACTAGATAATATGCTAATGATATTAATGCAATTTACCTCTGCCTTTTTTCCCGTCAGAATAAGCCATCAATAAATCACTTCTGAATAACTACTGACATTGAGAGATGGGGCAAAATGTGTGGTATCTGTAGCTGCATATTGGAAATTTATTATGCAAAATATTCCCTCTGTTGCATAGTAAATGAATTAGCATTTTTTAAAAAGTGCATTATACTGAGGCACAGATCCAGGCTTCAGCGGACTTTTATTCTGAGTTCATAAAACTAAAATGTCCCAGCCTAGTGATATCATTTTCAACATATGGCCTAGCTGAGATGATTATATCCTAGTAATTTTTCAATAAGTTTTTTATTGATTAATTAACTGCCCATAAATTGATGGAACAGGACCTAATATGGAGAAGTGAAAAGAATAAAAAAGAAAAGGAAAAATATAAAAAGAAGTGATATCTTCTAGGGCTGAGTTCAGAATTTATCTTTAAGAATAGATAAGTGGATTTTAGACTTCTTTCACCCACATACAGATAATGGAGATAAGTAATTTAATCCCTTTTGTCTCCAAATTACATATTTTGCCAAATGAAAGTTCTGGTTGGCATTATGAGATACTAATCTGGCAGAAGTATTATTCAAAATATTCATAATGAGTTTTGTACAATTTCCTCTTTATACTTTACTTTGGAGTAACCTTCCTAGTGGTTACCTTTTTTACAAATATTTTTATACCAGAAAATATAGTTAATGCTTTTCCCCCTAATGTATTCATATTTGTATATATTTTTACTTTATATATGTCAACCATAGTGCAACATTCTTCATTCATTCATTCATTCATTCATTCATTCATTCATTCACAGGAGGTTCAAAATTGATAGAGATAGTTAAATCTTCTGAATAACCAAATAACACCTTCCTTCTTACATCCCTCCCTTCCACCCACATAACTGTCTGTCTCTGTCTCTATATATCTAATCTCTATCTCTCATCTATAGTATATTACTTATACCATCATATAGCCATATTATATCTATATCTACAGTATATCATCTACATCCATCCATCCATCCATCCATCTATCTATCTATCTATCTATCTATCTATCTATCTATCTATCATCTATGATATAGATATATCATATAGACTATATGTTATCATCTATATCTACATCTATATTGTTAGAAATAGAAAATGGAACCTATATTTCAGACTCAAGTTAAGATGGGGTCTACATGTAAAAGCATTCAAGAGTTTTTTTTTCCTTCCTTTTCTTATTTTCTGTTCTCCCACCCTCACCTCAGCCTCCTTTAACTCTTGTACAGCAGGATAGTTAAAATGTCCACAGCAGTTTAATAGCTCAGCTTGACAATAGATTTCAGCACAACAAATTGCTGTGGCCTCCTGTGGGACATCTGGCGTATCAGCAACCTTTCGGCTAACATGCTGAGAATGAAATCCAGTGCTGACTCACTGGGGCAGCAGCTGCAAGAAGGATGTTTTATTCATGCACTAGAATGAAGTTCCTTGCCAGTTAGGATAGACAATGCCAGATGAGAGGAACCAAGATCTTCTAACCAATTAGAAGACCACTGCTGTGCCTGCTCACATATCAGATGGTGGTCATATTCTGGGCTGAAGAAAGTAGATGACAACACCTCACCTTGTATTAACTGATGGACACATTGCACCAAACCATGCCTAATCACAATTTACTAAGTAGAGGTAGTCTTCAACTTATTAATGTTCATTTAAAGGCAGTTCAAAGTCTAATAAAAAGTGACTTAGGACCCATCTCAAAGTTATGACCACTCCTGCGATCATGTGATCACAATTTAGGTGCTTGGTCCTTATGCTGGTTGTAGCGTCTTGCAGTCATTATGATCATGAATTGCAATCTTCCCAACCAGTTTCCAACTGTTGTTGTTGTTAGTTGAGAAGTCGTGTCCGACCCATCACAACCCTATGGGCAACGTTCTTCCAGGCCTTCCTGTCCTCTACCATCCTCTGGAGTCCATTTAAGCTCATGCCTACTGCTTCAGTGACTCCATCCAGCCACCTCATTCTCTGTCATCCTCTTCTTCTCTTGCCCTCAATCTTTCCCAGCATTAGGTTCTTCTCCAGTGAGTCCTTCCTTCTCATTAGGTGGCCAAAGTATTTGAGTTTCATCTTCAGGATCTGGCCTTCTAAAGAGCAGTCAGGGTTGATCTCCTCTAGGACTAACCGGTTTGATCACCTTGCAGTCCAAGGGACTTGCAGGAGTCTTCACTAGCAACATAGTTCAAAGGCCTCAATTCTTTGGTGCTCAGCCTTTCTTATGGTCCAACTTTCAGCTTCCGATAAGCAAAATCAATTGGGGTAGATGGATTCACTTAATGATCTTCTTATTCAGTTAAAGGCCATCTCATTACAATACTTAACATTATAATATAATGTCATTATTGAGCTTATAGATTTTATTCTGAGAAGGCCTTATTTTTCTATTTTACATATGGAGAAGTACTCCAGCTGGTGTAATATATTATTTCAGTATTTCGCTGAATTATATCAAATTGCGGTAAGAACAGTCTTAATTTGAACTCTTGAAATGCATATATTCAGATCTGGGGGACATTTGAACATCATCATCATCATCATCATCATCATCATCATCATCATGCTAGCACCCAGACACGAACAAAAATAAATGTAACAATGTCATTTGTTTGGGAGAATTTCCATGATGTATAATGGTGATACGGCAGATAAATGTGTCTGAATTAATAACTAATAATTTTGCAACAGAATCTTAAACTCATCGAAAGAGAAATGTTATTGAATTAGGTTTTCCTCATTCAATTCAAATTCTATATTTTCAATAAAATTATTCTAATGATCTAAGTTGTGTCACCAAACGGAACATCATGATAGCGTTGTAGAATCTAATAGAAGAGAATAGGCAAGATGAGAAGGACAATTTAAATTTCATCAACTGGATACCCTCCAGATATATTGGAATTAAGTTGTATTAAAATTCTCAACCAGAGAATCAGTAATATTGCTTGGGAATTGAAATCTAACAGAACCAGAGACCATTAGGTTTATTTATTGATTTATTCAGTTTATACGCTGCCTTTCATTTCAACCAACATCAGAGAAGACTGGTTTAAATAATCTTTCTAGTAGTTCCAAAGCATGTCAATTAAACTCTCAATAGTAAATAGGCAATGCTTATTATAAACACACCCCAAGTTAAAACCTCTGCATTCAGAAAACAGACATCAAATGTTGCATATCCCTGTCTATCAATCCCCCTAGTTTCCATATATGGATTCTAGGACTCTGTGGGGTGCAAGTACATGCAGTATGCAAGCATTTATGCATCGGTGTATATTATACATTTGTAGCTTTCCATCAAATGTGCTTGACAGCCTTTGAAGCCAAGCACATCTCAATAATAAATAACACCATTTGTTCAAAAATCATTTTCAAACTTGACATAGCTCCAATTGTTGTAAAGTACATATTGTTTCTGGAAAAGATTTGCTCTCTGTAGGCAACCTAACCTATCAATTACTTCGTCAGGTTTTGGTAGATGCTAGTTCTGAGCATTACATATGAAAGTGATTCAGGAGGTGCGATTACTCTGTCATTGTCTAGAGCTGCTACTGTATTTACAGATACCTAATAGTTAAGCCAATGCCCTGGAGTATGATGGCACCCCAGGTTGCCCTAAATAATACAAAGCAACCTGAAATATTTCCAGCTGTTGTATTTTTGTTGCTCTCTATGTTTCTCTCTCTCCCCCTTCACCCCATCCTACCTCTTTTGTCATTTTTTTTTTTAGTAGCAACGTATGCAATCTCTCTGGAAAACAAACAAACACTCAGTTCCTTGGAGAGTATATAAGATATTCTTCAGGTTCAGAACATAAAGAATCAGATTGGTTTGTGTTCACCTTGTTGACTACATTTAAATGATTCAAAATTATTTATAAGCCTCAGAGTGAACAGTTGAGGAAAGCAAGCAAATATAATTTTAGCAAGTTGTCTACTGTTTGCACATTATATCGAGAAATAAAGAAATGCATTTTGGGATCTGCTTGCTAATCCCTGTGATTGTTATTTTAACTAAGAATGTGATCAGTAAACTTGAACTTCAGAAGAAATTCATTCCAAACCAATGTTTAACAAAATATGAAAGAAAATCATTACTGTGTTCGCCAGGATTTTTATGAAGGACAAAAAATAATTCCTTTTTTTTTCACCTGAAATCACTGAACTCCACTATTCTTCTGTAGCATATAGGAAGGCTTACTGTAAATTCAACCTGGCAGTTGGTTCACAGAAAGAAGTTTTAATACATTTATTTTGAAATCTATAGGACATGTGTATGTTAGTTGTATAAGGTATTTTTCACCTGTTGAAAAAATACCCCATACAAGTTATTTCCTTCATCTACAATATATTTTATAAACTATCTAGCTACATTGGGGGGGGGGATTATTATTCTTGCAGATTTCATACATTTTTTTCCAAATATGTAAAGATAAATATTGGTTGAGTTCTCCACTATATGGAATTTCACTGTATGGCTTTCTTCTGGATCCAGACAGAATGGTCAAACCCAAACACTGATGGACCAAAGAAATGTATTTCTGTCCTGCTTCTTTTAAGTTCAGACCATCTCCCAACCCTGATATCCCTTTAAAGATTGAGATAGATACCGTAGTTGTGAGAAATGTAGGATTTATTTAAAAAAAACACCAACAATCATATTTTTAAATAATTTATTTCTTGTAGAATTTAATTTAAAAGATAAATTCTCAGGTTTCTTTGAAGAAACATTTCATTCTGGACATTATAATATATTGCAGCTCAACATTTGTGAGTAAATACAATTCTGAATTTATGGGTTTTGGATGACTTTTTTAATATCCTATTCTTTTTCCAACGAGTCTATTTTATTTCAGAAAGAGAAAATAATGATGTGATGTGTGTTAAAGCATGTAATTCCTAGCAATTTTTAAAGTCAGTATCTACCAACCCCTACAGTGTTATATATTAATAAATGTATTTCTTGGGAAGAATTAACTCATTTTTTTCCAATGGGGTATTTAGGGAATGGACTAGTAATAGCAAATTCTTGCTATTAAGGATTAACTGGGGATATTCACTTTGTTACAAGCCTTTAATAGCCATAGCACTTAGATTTATATACTTAGATTTATATACCTCTTCACAGTGCTTTACAGTCCTCTCTAAGTAGTTTACAGAGTCAGTATATTGCCCCCAACAATCTGAGTCCTCATTTTACTGAAGGATATTCAGAAGGATGAAAGGCTGAGTCAACTTTGAGCCGATCAGGATCAAACTGCTGCAGTTGGCAGGGTTAGCCTGCAACACTGCATTCAAACCACTGTGTCACCACGGTTTTAACTTGATGTTGTCTAATCAAATAACATAGTCTTCCTACTGCCTTACCATTAACAGGTATGTGTCACTTGGTTTCAGGAACTATTTAATATACATATACCTTTGATATCTGCATATCACAGCTCTAACTTTTTTCCTACCTTTTAATTGCCCAAATGGTCCTACTCTTTCCTGACAAACTTATTCTTTAGTGGATGTTTGGAAACAATTCATCCAAGTTATCTGGAAGCCTAGCTCAACTTTAAAATAAAATACATGAGAATAGTCTCCTTACGATAATATCTTTCAGTCCTTGAAGCATGGATATTTTATTGTTATTGCTTCCACAATTTCTTGTCAAATCATTTCTTGTACCACATTCCTTCATTAAGTTGACATGGATAATGCTGAATCGCTATTTTTATCTGATATTCTTGATCTTCTTGATAAACTGTTAACTGCCACCAGGTATGTGCTTATATTCAGTAATGTGGTCATATAATCGGAAGCTTTAAAAAAAATTATCTGCCAGCTCTTTCATAGAAAAAGCAGCAGAGGTTTGTGATTTTGCAAATGCATATATAAATCTTTTTTTAAAAAACTTCTAAGACCAAACTTTCTACAGTATCTGTACATATTTACTATTCTGTGAGACCTCTAAAATTTATGACAGTATTCTCCATAATTTCATGACCAGAATTTCATTTATGGGAGTAGAGAGGGAAAGTTATTTTTCTGCTTCATTCCTACTAAAGTTGCTTTAAAAAGTTGCTTTAGGAAATTGGGTGGGTCATTTGGTACTTTGTAGACTGTAATGGTGGCTACTCCTGAAGAAAGGAATCTGTACCTTGAAGCTTTTGCTATATCTCATAACAGAAAATGGATTTCCAAAGACAGTGGAGGCATACTGTTGAATTTTTGCAGTAGTATTATTCCAATTTCTTTTTTTTAAGTCATTCAAAGAATCTTGAAGATTCTTGTACCCAGAGCACTACAATTCAGTCCATCCAATTTAATAATGGTCATCTTCTTCTTCTCTTTTCTTCCATCTTTCCAAGTATCAGAGCAGGGGTGTCAAACTGGAGTCCCATGGGCTGGATGTGTCAAATGCAGGCCACACCCACCCCAGCTCTGTGAAGGGAAAAATCATCACGAAACATCACGTGATGGCAACAAGACACAGTGAATTTGACACCTGTGTATTAGAGGCTTTGCCAGAGACCTAAGTCTTTGCATAATATATCCAAAATATGATAATTTAAACCTGGTCATTTGTGTCTTGAGTGAGTTGATTTATTTATTGATCCATTGTTTTCTTGTCTGTTTGTAGTGTTTTTTTGGAGTCTCCTCCAAAACCAGTGTTCAAAAGCATCAATTTCTTCCTATCCTGCTTCTTCAAAGTTCAACCTTCACTTTCATAAAGTGTCACAGAGAACTTTGGTGTATTATTCTCATCTTTGTAGATGTTATAGCCACATCACAGCATCTTTTCCAATAGCTTTTTGGAATCTTCAAACTGCTCTGGTGCAGGTTGGTGACAACCGATCAGAGACCGGCTGTCACCAATCTGCACCAATCACAAACCAACTTATCTAAAGACCAATCAAAAGTCAGGTCACCTGGCTATAAATATATAAGCCCAGTCAGTCCAAATAACAAACCCCTTGCCTCTGAAGATGCCCGCCATAGTTGCTATCAACATTTCAATAAATCTGTTGTTGGGACCATGGCCACTAAACTCTGAAGCCTACACTGCCCCAAAACAACACTGTTTTGAGTTTCCATGAACAACCATCCAATCAGGAGAAGCTATGAATTATATTTCCCCCAAAACAAATGCATGACTTTGAAAAAGTCGGGAAGTAACAAGGAGTTTAATGATCCTCTCGGAAGATTAACTGCGTAGTCCTTTGTGATCTCTCTTGCTGAAAACTCTTCCTTTTAGAGGATGAAGGAAAGCACTAGAGAATCAGTGATCTTTCAGTTGATACTAATTAGTGTTAATGGTTAGCAGAATTAGTGGTTAACCATGACTTAACAGAAAAGGTAACAGGAGTGGGAATTTTGCCAGAAAGTGATTGTAATCCTAAAATTCTTGATATCAAAGGAAACTAAATCCAAGAATAGTCACCAGCCTTCAAAAATGAATTTTAATAAAGCTACAGTAATTATTAATAGGATCATGCAGCTATTTGAAAGGGTATCATTTCAGTTCAAATGCAAGAGAAACGCTCCCATGAAGATGTTTCAGTGAGCAAAGTGATCCTTTGTTTCTGAGAGTGAAACAAAGGGACCATATTGTTTGGCTGTTTCATTGTCTGTCTACAGTCTAGTTTCTCTGGCAGTGGTCACCAAACTTCGGAGATACTGCTGGAGAGCACTCTGCTTAGCCTCCTCTGGCATCATTCTATGTATCCTGCAGATGTGTGTCTTGCTCAGCTATTCTGGCACTGCTTGACAAGAACTTTAACCAATTCTGCTGGAGGATATATCACTTGCCTTTATCAGTGTGCCCTTTCGAAAGCCAGGAGAAGTTCCTGCTCAGTTATGCCTCACTAGCTTCTCCTTATTTAGGTAAATGACAAGTAGGAGATATGGGTGCATGACTGTAGAGTGGGAAAGACTTTGAGACAACATGAAGTGCTCCATCAAAGCAATTCCTTTTGCTTCTTTGCTTTGTGGAAGAAAATCATGTCACCTCTGCAGCGTGATTCTCTTTACAGTGTCAACTCTGAGTTACTGCCCACAGTAATTAGTAGAAATCCATGGCAGGTGAAGTTAATAGGTGGCAGTTCCCATAAGAACAAAGTTCTTAAAGTAGAACCATAGACAATTCCAACAAGGAAAACAAGCCAGCAGGACAAGTCATTTTGGCTGTACAAAAAATATCTAAGCACAACCCCAAAAACTAACAAACACATATAATGGGTTAAAAAAAGACATTTTGCCAAAGATTTGTAACAACGGTATCAGGAAAACTAAAGCTCTGAATGAGCTATGGTTGGTAAAGGATGCTAAAGGCTTCTTCAGTTCTGTTCAAAAGAAATTGTATGCCAGCTGTTCAGTAGGTTGCCAAAAGGAAATAGATACTAGAGAAAATGCAGGGTTTTTTGACTCCTTTTTGTTTGTCTTTCAGTGTTCCATAAGAAATAGAAGTGCACTCAACTGAGCAGTTCTGAAGAACTGGTCCTGGCCTATAACTGTTCAGCATATTCATGCATGACTTGGATGAAGATGTGAAGGGAATTCTTATAAATCTGTCAGGGGTTTAAAATTGGTTGGGGTAGCTAATTGGAATCTTAATGAAGAACTGCATACCAAGGAGGTAACATGATTCTCTTCATTGAGGTGAAGTGGCCATACCATTTGTTCCAAAGATGCACTTCACATTGCCTCACAGCATCAAAAAGCACTTGCAATAACTAGAGGTAACTGAATGGGAAACCTACTCCATCTACTTGTACTGATGGAACAAGCCTGGGGAGAGGATAAAATGAAGCAGTTATTACTAAGCTGGAAAAGGACAAAGAAAATTTGACTTGATGATATTGCATTCAGTAGAAAATGACATTAGAACTGTAGTTGCTGCCCAATCCAAAAAAGAGTCAACAGTGTGAAACTGCTGCTAAAAAGAAAGGGCAAATGTAAGCTCTATCAACAGATACAGTATGTAAATCCAAATCATAGGAAGTAATAGTCTTATTATTTTCTGCAAAAAAAAAAAAATTCACAGTTTAAGTACACAATCAAGCTCCACATTGTAAGAAAGATTCAGAGAATCCATAACAGGGTTAGAGAAGAACAACATACATTAACACTGGATACTTTTCCTTAACCAGGAGGGATTGAAGGAATTGGTTAAATTTAGTTCGGAGAAGAGAAGACTGAGGAGAAATCTAAATTAATCTGGACATACCAAGGTTAATTTGGATACAGCATTTTCCTCAGAGAAATAGCAAGCCAATTAACCTGGCAACTCCAGAACTGATGAATAAACCCCACTATCATGAGTAAAAAATCTCAGAGGCAAGCTCTGCTCCTCTTGACATTGATATAGAGCAGAGGTGGGGAATGGCTGGATAAGGAATTCTGGGAGTTGAAGTCCACAAGTCATAAAAGGGCCATCGTTCCCCACCCCTGATATAGTGGGGTGAATTCCACTTTAGCCCAGTGGTGAAATCCATTTTTTTAAACTACCGGTTCTGTGGGCATGGCTTGGTGAGTGTGGTGTGACTTGGTGGGCATGGCAGGGGAAGGATACTGCAAAATCTCCATTCCCTCCCCACTCTGGGGTCAGCCAGAGGTGGTATTTGACGGTTCTCCGAACTACTCAAAATTTCTACTACTGGTTCTCTGAACTGCTCAAAATTTCTGCTACCGGTTCTCCAGAACCTGTTAGAACCTGCTGGATTTCACCCCTGTCCCATTCCCTCCCCACTCCAGGGGAAGGATACTGCAAAATTCCCATTCCCTCCCCACTCCTGGGGGAAGGATATTGCGAAATCTCCATTCCCACCCCACTCTGGGGCCTGCCAGAGGTGGCATTTGCCGGTTCTCTGAATTACTCAAATTTTCCGCTACCAGTTCTCCAAACTACTCAAAGTTTCTGCTACTGGTTTTCCAGAACCTGCTGTATTTCACCCCTGCTTTAGACCTTAAAACACCCAATGACAATGTGCAGGGAGCCAGAAGTTAACAAGGGGCAAAAGGTGGCCACTTGAAGAGGGAAAGTGTGTTCAGTGTGTCTTCAGGTGTCTTGCATGCTGTGTGAATTCCTGATCCCTAAATACAATTTCCATCTCCCTTTTGGAACTGGGACCATTGTATGAGGACAGTTTGTTGCAGTTTTGCCTGCTTCACTATTCACAAGCCAGGCAAAATTCAATGACTTGATAGATGGAAGGGTTTTTTGTTTGTTTGTTTTTTGCAAGTCCTGTACAGCCATAAAAGGAATTCCTGATATTATAATGCATCTATTTACTTTCTAACAATCCTAATTATATTATGAAGATATGGGAGCCCTCTTCAAATATATCAGAAGCTGTCACACAAAAGATATCCATGACCTGTTCTGTAGTGCCCCAGTGTATGGGAAAAAAAGAATAATTTTCTTAAATTACAGGAAAACAAATTCCAGTTGAATGTTAAGAAAACATCTTAACGATTGGATCAGTTAAGTGGAATCAATTATCAAGGGATATGGTGAGCTTTATTTCATATCGCTGTTCAAAATGACAGTGGTATGTGATACCATAGATCTCCATCTGTTGGAGATCTATTAATTTAGATTCCTATGCTAAGCAGGGAATTGGACCAAGTAGTTTAAACTATCACTTCTAAATCTATGACTGGAAAGAAAATGCTAGCTGGGCTGGAAGGCTAGAGGTATTTAAATCTCTTTTGCTGTTAACCTATTGGACTGTTCCCATCACAGGTGCTGTTTTTGGGGAGGGGTCCTTCTATAATCTGTATTTTTTTATATCAGCCTCATAATCTGATGGCAAAAGAAGCAATCTGTTGCCACATTCTTCATCCTGGTAATTACCTCAGAAACAAGAGGCAGGAATCTAGTTTCTGCCCCTGGTGGAAATGGCAGAAAAATTAGATAATCCTATATCCCGCAGTCCACATAATTTTTTAAATTCAGTGCTTTCGTTTCATGAGCCTGCCATTATAGTTGGAATACATTATCTAAACTGAGATCTACATTTTCAAAAAAATAAACTGTAGTTTTGCCCAGTGTTGATCCTTTAGCATATAGTAATCCAGCTTCATAAGAAGAAAGTTGTTTTTGCAGGTCTGATTATCCGCTCTATTTTTCTTTTACCTCTTGTATTATGCTAAATGATTCAATCTTCTCATAATACACAATCTCATAATTCCACTTTCAGGTGGCATATATGGGATTACTTCAGTTATTTCTAGGCATAGGGGCCAAAATGATTTCTGAGATGGAGGGAGACAATGGGAACAATGGTTATTGTGTTTGGTTTACTGACTTTAAAACACTTCAGTTGTAATGACAACTCTAGTTTCCCTGATTTTTTTTCTTTCCTTTTTTCTTTCTTTTTTTTTTTTTTACTATTTACACAAAGCAGGATATGGGAAATAATGTGTCAGGTGTATGACATTAGCATGGCTGGATGGGGATCTAATGAACTGCATAACAGCCAGAACTACTCTAGGCTTCTAATGCCCCAGGCAAGATTTTCTTTTTAAAAAGAAGGATAATAATAAGGTAAAAAGATATTCCAGGTATGTGGAAACATGCATCCTCTCCAATCTGAGCCCCATCCCATTCTCAAAAATCATATATCATATATAAGACATTAATTTACACACACGATCTCATACACATTCACATACAAAACCAGGACAAATCAGCAATTTGGTCTAGTACTAGTTTAGAAATATCTTCTCCCATCAGCAGAAACATTTACTGGCTGTTTTCAGTTTATAATTTGCATGCTGTTCTAAACAACATTAGTTTTGGCTCTGAAGAATCTAGGAATGTTGGGTGATTCGTTTTTACTAATTTTGTTTTCATAATAACCCACTTCCTTTATGCATAATTTGCCAGTTCGGATCAAACTTTCTCAAGAGAAGTGCAGCTTTAATATTTCAGGGGTCTTCACTACAGCTTCTTCTATTCTGCACAGCAGTCTACCTTTGAATCAAACTTTTCTTTGGCACCCCATTCCTGGTGCCATGCTACGTTTTGCTTCATTAAAAATATTAAACTTTAACTTCCTTGGTTTTATTTGAACAGTTGTAATCCAGCTTTGTTTAGTATACAAACAGATCACAATGTCTGATTACTGTGTCCTGGCAGGGGCCCAATAGAAACCATAATTTAATGGAAAATGTTTCCTTTAAAGAGACAGCTGAGTGTCCTAAAAGCTGACACAGCGATGTAAAGCAAATGCATGCCATTTTGTCTTTTCCGAGGAAGGCATAGCCTTGATTACATTGAGCAGTTTTTAATGGTATCATTTCTCTGGCACTCATGCCAGAAGCACCAAGGTGCTTCTGGGTTGAAAGGTTTATCACGGTTGCCTGGGGAATGCCCAGTTGGTGTCCCCGGCAGGAGCTAAAGTGAGGGACAGGAACTCACTCTACGCCATGGTTAGGACACTAGGGTGGAGATTAGTAAACCCACCAGCATTTGAACGTGGGCTTGCTAACCTCCAACCCAGGTTCTGGAGAACCAGTAGTAGAAATTTTGAGTAGTTCGGAGAACTGGCAAATACCACCTCTGGCTGGCCCCAGAGTGTGGAAGGAATGGGGATTTTGCAGTATCCTTCCCCTGGAGTGGGGTGGGAATGGAGATTTTGCAGTATCTTTTTCCTGTCACGCCCACCAAGCCACCCCCACCAAACCACACCACATCCACCAAACCACGCCCACAGAACCAGTAGTAAAAAAAATTGGATTTCACCACTGGGGTATTATATTACCAGGGTAACAATGGCAGGGCAAAGTTTGGAGCATTCTATTGGGGTTGTAGCAGCATGAAGAGTTGAAATATTGCTTAGATACATTTCTTATTGGAGATCCTCAAGAAAAGAATGCATGAGAAGCCAAGAATGAGGGAAACTAGTGCTTTCCTTTAAGTTGTTAGCTAGAGGCAAGATTCTAGAGGAAAAATACAGATTACAGATTAACAGAATTGGAAGGGATCTTATAGGTCATCTAGTCCAAACCCCCGCCCAAGCAGGAGACTCTACACCATTTCTGACAAATGGCAGTCCAATCTCTTCTTGAAAGTCTCAAGGGATGAAGGTCCCACAACTTCCAAAGGCCAACTTCCATTGTTGATTGTTCTTACTGTCAGAAAATTTATCTTTATTTCCAGGTTAAATCTCTCCTTGTACCATTTCCATCCATTATGCCTCATCTGGCCTTCAGGTGCTTTAGAAAATAGCTTGGCCCCATCCTCTCTATGGCAGCCCCTCAAATATTGGAAGACTGCTATCATGTCTCTCCTGGTCCTTCTCTTCACTAGACTAGCCATGCCCAGTTCCTGTAACTGTTCTTCATATGTTTTAGTCTCCAGTCCCCTAATCATCCTGGTTGCTCTTTTCTGAACTTTTTCTAGAGTCTCAACATCTTTTTTATAGTGTGGTGACCAAAACTGGATGTAGTACTCTAGGTGTGGTCTTACTAAGGCTTTATAGAGTGGTATTAGTAGTTTGTTGAAAGAAAGCGTGTTGTCCTTGTTTGGTCTGGCTTTCCTCCATTCTGCCCAGTCTGGCCAACAAGATAATAGGTGTTTCATCCAAGGAAATCATTTCTGACGATTAGCATGTGTTGAATGGAATCTTGTGGATTAGAAGATTGCACTACCGAAGATGGTTGTGAGTCTTTTATGAATTTACAGTAGGTCTCAGTAAAGTTTAGTTCATAATTGATTCAATCTTGTAAAACATACACTATAACCCTTCATTTTTGAAGAGTGCATCTAAGGCTATATATCTGATGATCAAAGCTATGACTAACTGGTAGGAGTACAAAATAAGTCGTATTCCATATTAGGAACATTTGTTTAAGAAATTCACCTGGTCTGTTCCTATAGATAGAGTTTGGCTGTACAGCTGAAATGGTTTAGTTTGATTTAATTTGCTTCCCCCAATTTGAATCTTTGAAACTTGCTTTCAACTGATCTTCCTTCCTTCCTTCCTTCCTTCCTTCCTTCCTTCCTTCCTTCCTTCCTTCCTTCCTTCCT
>WNWU01000030.1:10386979-10407301 GCA_012654045.1 Ptyas mucosa | reverse complement strand
CCTTCCTTCCTTCCTTCCTTCCTTCCTTCCTTCCTTCCTTCCTTCCTCTAGACCCTTCAAATGTTCTAACATTGTAACAGCATTTCTGAGTCATGTGTGTTAAGAAATCTCTTCTGTATAACAGCAAACTTTTTAAACATCAGTAGTAAGAAACTATTCCCAACTATTGAGCTTGGTAATCTAATAAATATAAAGTCCCAATATAGAAAGATACTGTAGAGGAAGGATCTTGTATATTGCATCAATATTGGGAAACAACATTATCATTCAAGAATGATTACATTTTGATAGATTATATAATAAATTAACTATATTATTATGGACTACATTATGAAACCCAGTACAGCTTCTGAAATTTTCTTTGGGCTTTTGAGGATGGAAAAATATTAGGGTCTGTATGTGCATCTTGGTGCAATACATTAACTAGTTTTCCTTAAATATTCCACAGCTCTTGCACAGTTAAACAGAACTGGAGACATCAGAGCATCAACTTGAAAGATCTAGGGTGTTGACAAATCACACATAGTTCCTGTGTTCCCCTTCCCTTGTAGTGCTGCCAAAAATAGAACTCTGAATATGAATTTAGATCTCAAATTAGGCCTACCACAGTCAGGCTGCAATATTTCAAATGATCACTAGTTCTGTATCTGTGCTGTGATGACTTGGTTTTTAACCTAAAGGTGTTTTTTCAAGAGGCAACTGGACTTTCTGGTTTTTCTTTGAAGACGTTTTGCTTCTCATCCAAGAAGCTTCTTCAGCTCTGGCTGAATGGTGGGGAATGAAAGGATTTATACGCCTTGCAGACAGCTGGTCATTTGCATTCTTTTAGAATTGAGGCCACCTGGAGGTTTATCTGTGTTGTCAGGGTCACCTGAATGCTGTAAATGGGTGTGGAGCCTTCTTGGAACTGTTGAAAGGACTGTGTTGTAGCCTGGACATAGGTGATGTTGTATCCCTCCCTCTCTGTTGAGAGAGGGCTGTTCAATTTTGACATAGATGGCCTCTTTGACACCTTTTTCAAAGCAGAGGTCCTCTCTGTCCAAAATGTGGACTTTGCTGTCTTCAAAGAGTGGCCTTTGTCTTGCAGACTGCTGAATCTAGTCCTGATGGGTTTGTTCTCCTGTTGTACCATGCAACTAACCAGCTGTCTGCAAGGAGTATAAATCCTTCCATTCCCCAGCATTCAGTCAGAGCTGAAGAAGCTTCTTGGATGAGAAGCAAAATGTCTTCATATAAAAACCAGAAAGTCCTGTGCCTCTTGAAAAAGCACCTTTGGAACAACCATCTCCTGGATGACTAAGAATTTCCACAGAGACCTGGTTTTTAGTAGCACAGATCCAGTAGTTCCAGTTTTGGCAGCATGCTTCCACCATTCTTAAAAAGAGTTCCAACACACCTTTGAATTGGGGTAAAAGCATATAAACTAGGCTCTCTTACCTTACCCAATATGAACAAAATAAGTTGAGTATGATATTCTTTTTCTGTGGCAAACTCTCACATAGGGGTATCTTCATAGCTATGTGAACTAGCTGATTGGGTAAGCTTTTCAGATGTGACTACATTGTACATTTCCCACAGTTAACTGCATTGCTTTCATGCTTGATGTCTATATGACATAGATCATCATTTCATTCAAATCAGTGTGAAGTATAAATTTTGATAAGTGTTGTAACTCTTTGGTTGGAAACGGAGGATATAAAATGAATTTACTTATTATAAAAGAGCGATGTGTTTCGGGAATACAAAGCTGACCACTTGCTTAAACTCAACCAAATAAACCTCCCAAAATCATATCATTGTACATAAACAAATGGAAGAACAAAAATATAGTAAGGGGGGAAAAAAACCCAAGTATTGAAGATTTTCTTTAAATCTTCCATTCTCTTATACAGGAGCAACACATAACCAGAAATGTCATGAGCAAAGGAGAATTAAGCATATTAATCTGCTCTCCATCCCTGCCATTAATATGTTATAGATTCTATCTCTGTTTTCAAATTCATTATTTTTTTAATGAAAAAAGAAAGATATTTTAATGGTAAAAATATCAAAATGATTAATAGTATGCCTGCTAATGACATTTTTAAAGTATTTTGGGCTGGAAATGTGACACTATAATCATTAAAAATCAGATTCAATTTCCAAAGGTACTAATCTTAAAACTTTATACCACTAGCAGAAACATTAAAAATTATATCCAGTGAATCCAGAAGCTTCTAATTGGATAAGGAGGGGTGGAAGGAACAGGAGCTCTGCCACAAAATAAATGTTCTTTCAAAAAATTGGAAAGCATTTTCAGCCGCGGGATAACAGCTGAGGATATTTGTAGACAATATGCATGTTATGCATTCAGTATGGAGAAAATTCCCAAAGCACTGTGATCCTTTTTTTTTTTCCTTCCAAAAGACATGGATTGATCCAAGTGATACATAATGGCACCAAATGAGGGGAGAGGAAAAAAAATCCAGCAATAAAAGCCCTTTCTCATGCATAATGCATCTACTCTCTCTATCAGAGCTTACATCACAATCCGAGGTTTAATTATTCCCGCCTTACACAGCACAGCAGTGTGAATGGAATGAATGTGTTCACTGCGGTTCTTTTGTGCACCTATTTTCTTTTGTAAATAGAGAGGGGGCAGCAGAATTGCTTTGTTTAAGTAAGGAAAAGCTGGTATCCACATCTCAAAGTGTGCCTCTCAGTGTATTATTTAGCATATCCAGACTTTTAGAACAGTAAATTGTTGGACCTTCTCAGCAAAATATTGACCCCGCATTTCACTCTAGCATTTGCAGAACGTAAGAATTATTAGCTTCTTGTTTGCACTCTCATGTGAAATGGATATGTGGGTAGATTGGAGCTCTGGTTCACTTCCAGAAGCATGCCTCTAATGTTGGCATGTTTGCATGGATTGCCAAAGTGAAACAAAACATTACACATATGCTACACATCTAGACTTCCTCAAGCAGGATTCAAAATGCAGGAGAAGCTGTAGGCCTATTCCACTGGCTTCTCTTTCTTGGATCTCCTTGATAACATGTGGATAATGAAAGCAGAGCTCAAGCTGAATCTTCAATCTTACATCAACATTTTATCCATGTTATCCCATGGTGTCTAAGACTCCTGAATCCACATGCTTGCTGTTATTGTGTCTTGCAGAAGACATGCATTGACACAATTAATTGAAAATTTTGGAGAAACTTGCAGGCATATGTAAGATCCCTATGTCTCAGACCTACAAAAGATGAAAAAGAAATGCATGATTGCTTCGTGCAGGAGGTTCTACCACTAAATTCAGGAATAGTGGGGTTTAGATAATTGTGGGCATGAGGTGGTAATAATTTATTTGCAGATATTCCAGCCTGCATAATAAGTTCTATGGACTTGTAGTTCCTTGTTTCCTATCTGATTGTTCTTAAGGCTTTTCCACAGTAAAACCTCAGCTGCATTTCTCCCATATGTAAACCATCTGGACATTTACGGTACCTTAAGAAGTCTCTTTGTGGATTTCAAGCCATCCTTCCTTTTTGGCCATAATGATGACCAGATGTTCTGTCCGGATCATGGTTAACATGGTCAATTGAGAGTTGGTTTCCTCTGCTTCTTTTCCCTGTCCCAATCACACCAGGAAAACAATGGGCAGGTCTTTGAGGATTGATGGGAGAGGAGGAAGAAACAATTTTATAGTTCCTCCTGTAACTTGGGATAGAAGGAGAAAGCTGCCAATTTCACCAAGGAAAAAGAGAGCAATAGTCAATATTTCATTCAGGGGTGAAATCCTCCTGGTTTGGACCGGATCGCGTGATCCGGTAGCAATTGTAGCAGGTGGTTCAGAGAACCAGTAGCAATGGCGGCACGAGGCTCTGCTCACCTGCCCAGGTATTGTTACTTCTTGGTTTTAACCAGGAAGTAATGTGTTTTTTACCCTCTGCACATGTGCAGAGGGTCTGCGAGCGCATGTGTGCATGAAGCGAGTGCATGCATGTGGTATGTGCACTTCCAAACCAGTATGGAAGGTAGATTTCACCTTTGATTTCATTGTCCTACCACTGAACATGTAGAAACCAAAACAAAGGATCAGTCTTTCAGAGTAAGCATGCACATATTCTGCTGCAACAGAGGGCAAGAATTGGTAGAAATGGTGGCTCTTGATGGGGTTATCTCTCAGAGCCCAGACCAGCCATTTGGAGCATTTATCTGAGATGGAATGAAATACAGTCAGTGGATCAGACTCCTCTTGTGTGCCAGTAGAGGGGGGGGATACTAGTTGTGATGTGGAACAAGAAAACTCAGGTGGAATTTGTCCTCCCAGCAGGCTAAGGCTGAGCTAAGGGCAACCATGTCATCCATTCCTGTTTTCTTGAAACAATAGGTGTTCTGTCTTTGCAACTTGAGCATGCAGGAAGTGTTCTTCAGCCTTTAGTTTCTAAAATATATATGGAATTAAATAAAGCTGAGGAGAGTAGTGTGCATGGTCTGATGATTCCTCTCCCCTAATGTTGTACTGCACAGGGCTAGAATATTTACTTACTTACTTGGTGCCTTGTAAACAATAAGCACAGTGTTCTGGGCAGACAACAATGCAAAGCAAACAATTACGTAAAGATGAGACAAGTTTAAAACCACAAACAACAAAACACTGTTTTTCAGCATAAAACTTAATACAGCATAAAAATGCCTCCGAGAATAAAACTAATATACACAAAGCGATGAAAATCTCTACAGACCTTGAAGATCTATAAATCATTGAAGGACATGAAGATTTTCTTTAAAAAAAACCCAAAACCCTAAAATTAAAATCACCTAAAATAGAGACACTCCTCTTTAGGGAGAGCATTTTATAATTGAAATTCCATATCTGAGAATGCCCAGATTTTAGAAACCATCTGCTAATACTTTACTTGGCAGAAGCACCCAGATAAAAGTCTTAAAAGTCTCAAGAATCATGTACTATGTACATAGTATATACTATATATAATATACTATGTACTAGACTATATATAATATAATATGTACTATGTACTAGACTCGAAGGCAAGACACCGAATCATATAGGGCTTCTAATATAAAACTATTTGAATTGGCCCCTCATTATACAATAATCCATTATAATTCTTAATATCCTTATAATTCTTATATAATAACTGTTGCACATTTCTGGACAGAAGACAGTCATTATTTTCAAGTTAGTCCAACATTCATCTCATTACTAGATTACTAGAAAATGGAAAGTAATAGTTCATAGAGAGATGTGCTGCATTTGGCTAAATTTAAAATTCTGAGTCAAGTATGGCATTCTGATGAAGATGCAAGTTAGTTACTCTCTTTTGGTCCAGTCTAGCCCCACAGTATTGTTATTGTGGGAATAAAATTAAAGGAAAGTTTTCAGAGAAAAGCAGATAAGCCTAATAAGCAAACAAGGAAGCAAGGAAGCAAGCCTCTGCAACTGGATGTTTTGATTCTACAAGTGAAGTGGGATCTCTTCAAGCAAATGAGAATCAAATATGTATAGCCATGGGGATTCATGCATAGTTCAGCATTGCAGAAAGACAGACTTTGTGGCTGCATATAAAATGCCTTTTGTTGTTTTTGTTGTTGTTGTTGTTGTTGCTCTGTAATTTGTCAGATGAAAAGCAAGATGGAGAGAATGAAATGCATTGACTATTAGCTCTACGTTCTAATGACAATGACTAGGAGTGACCAATATCTCAGGGATTGCCACAAAGAAGAGGGAGTCAAACTATTCTCCAAAGCACCTGAGGGTAGAACAAGAAGCAATAGATGGAAACTAATCAAGGAGAGAAGCACTTAGAACTGAGGAGAAATTTCCTGACAGTTAGAACAATTAATAACTGGAACAACTTGCCTGCAGAAGTTGTGAATGCTCCAACACTGGAAATTTTTAAGAAGATGTTGGATAACTGTTTGTCTGATATGGTGTAGGGTTTCCTGCCTTGGCAGCGGGTTGGACTCGAAGACCTCCAAGGTGCCTTCCAACTCTGTTATTCTATTCTATATTACTTTTTCAGGGGTTTCCCAAGTACTATCTTATATTGCCATTTTCCACAAATATAATCCATTCATCCACAATAGTATCTCTAATACTCCTCACAAATAGCCTTTTTAAAAAGATATAGTTATGGGTGATGGCAGTAATATCCATTTAAAGATGCAAAGAATAAGAATTCTCTAGTTCATACTTCTGCAAATATGATCTCATAAGGCAATGGCTTCAATTTCAGAAGATGGTTTCAATTTCAGAACCATGCTTGAAGCTGGGGGCAACTTCATATTGGCTGCACACTTTTTCCTTTTGTGGCAGCTTAACAACATTATGCAAGTGTTGGAACTCTTGAACCCCAATGTTAATCAGGGTTCCTTCCAGATACCATTAGTCAAGCACACACAGATAGTGAGTTTATATCTATTCCCCCTTTCATTACCTCTTCATATCATTTTATTTATTTTTCCAGTGGAAGAAAAACATTAAATTCCAGCCGATTACAGTATGACAGAGATGCATTAAATCTAGTGTCAGTGTTCCTAGGTAGACTAGACTGGAAACAACCAGATGAAGTAATTCTACTTAATTTTAAGGCTACATTGAAAGAATCTTGCAAGTCTTGCCTTCATTTTTTACAACCTGATAGGTTAGAGGGGAGGGTCTTTTCTGAGTTTCTTTCTCTTAGCTTTATGCAGGCTGCCCCCCCCCCCCCATTTGATCATTTCCTAGGTTATGTCTTTTTTTCCCCATCACCCAAGATCATTCCTAAATACCATTACAACTAGTCTTACTGGTACAATGCTGCAGTGCTGCTTTGCCAGCCAGCAGAAGAGGGTGGGTGAGGGGAATCTCAGGAGATCAGAAGGAGAATGAGACAGGAATTCCCACCAATGTGACAACAGCAAATCAGTACATCTCAAAAACCGATGGCATTATGGGAATACAGAAGTATAAGTTTCATGCTTAAAACAATTCGTATACAGGGAAACTAACTCTAACCCTAACACACACCACCCCAGGAAGGAATTCTAGCAGCTGTGCCTAGTTTGAGATTCTGCTTCGTATCTCCAGGAACTGCATTTCAATCTTTTTTTTTCCTCCCCAAAGAAAAACTTACCATTTCCAAGGCCTTGCTCAATATCTTTTGTTTATTAGATGCAATTAACCAGGAGTTAAATACTTTATTCAGCTGTATGAACTAGCCTTCTCCCCATCACTAATATAATGCAGAATTTTATTAACAGCTAACAAGATTAACAAAATCCTTTTTGACCCATGAACTTGTGAGACATTGGTAATCCAACAACACCTAAACTTTTCAAATGTTGTGATAGCATCAGGAGTGTCAAACTCTTAGCCCACGGGCCAGATGTGTCACAAGCTGGCCATGCCCACCCCTGGTTTAGCGAAGGGGAAAAAACTCACAATACATCAGGGTGACACCGCGAGTTTGACACCCCTGTGATAGTATGATGCTCTAAAATAGGAGTATCAAACTCACATCCTCATGGTGCAGTCACATGACATATCAGGACTTTCCCCCCCTTTGCTAAACTGGGCATGGGCGTGGCCAGCACGTGACGCATCCTGCCCGCAGGCCGGGAGTTTGACAGCCCTGTTCTAAAATCCTAGATTAGTTAATGTAACTCCTTCCCCATAAATACAACTGATGGCTTGTGCAGGCAAAGTAAGGCAGGTCTAGAACCTACTGTATTCTTTGTTTTCTATTTTGCTTAGCCTGGCAAAGCAGGAATGAGTTTTAACAACAGTCCCACTTGGCAAACCCCCTGCTAAATTGATACTGATTCTCTAGGGTTCGTGACCTACTGTTTGAGACTCCTGCCCTACACAGTAAGGTTTCTGAAGTTAATGATTCTATGAAGCAGTAACCCTCTAGCAACAGGACACCAAATGCTGTATCTCTGAGGCAGGCCACAGAAACCCTGGGGTGGTTGGTGGGAGGTGGGGTTGGTTAAGTGCCTCCTGAAAAAATTTAATTGACAATGAATGGAAAATAAACATATTTCTGTCCATTCCACCACAAGATGATGTGATTACTCCAAGCAAACACATTCTAGAAGCACTCATGGGATGCATGCAACCAACCCTGAATTTCAGATGAAGATTGAGCAATTCAATGTTTAGATTCCATTCTGTGGGATGGAACACACAGTGTTTTGCAGAAGGTCACCAGGAAGGTCAAACTGATCTGCTACATTTCCAACATTCTTTAAATTTAGTAGCATATATTCCAGATTGCAGGCAAGACAAGGACAGCAAATATAAATTGTTGAGGATTCCTCAACATAGCTTGTACTACATCATAGCAAGAAACCTCCTGATAGACATAACAATGTATTGTATATATGTCAGAATGCTTCTTGCTGTGATCTATAATTAGGGAAAATTCAGCTATCCTAAATGTCATTTGGGTCTTTGTGGCTTTAACTGTAGCATAACATGACAATTTTTTGATATTGCACTGACCTAGAAATCAGATGCTCCCTTGTCTTAAACAAGTATTTCCCAGTAAAGCCAACCAGCTAAGGTCATAAAATTGCTGTGCATCTCTGCCACCAGTTTTTGATGCAGTGGGTGATTTCCTCCACTATCTTCTCATCAGCTGAGACAAGCTGGAGTGAAACATCCCAACTTCTTTGAAGCCCAGAGAGAAATACGAGGAACATGAATGGTTCATCAGATTACCTGCCAAGCACCAAACCTATAAATGTTCATCTCGTATTTCTAGCACTTGAAAGAGAGAGAGGGGGTGAAAAACAGTTATAGGCATGTCTTGGGTTAAGTGGAGCAGGAGCTCATCAGCATTCAACACCATTGCCATGGCATGAAGGATAAAAAATAACAGGGAAACACGAGAAGACAAGTAGATAAAAGGAAAGCGCTGAGAAGAAAAACATGTTGTTTCTTAATTGAGGTGGAGGAAGTCATTGCTTGCAGTTTTTGCTCGACGAGAAACCTTCCCGCTCTCTTCTCCCAAGCTAGGTTAAAAATGCAGTGCTGGCCGTTTGCTCCTAAAGTTGCCATAGGATCAATCAGTAATTATTTTTTTCTGTCAATGAGAACAATCAACCAATGGAACACCTTGCCTTCAGAAGTTGTGGGAGCTTCATCACTGGACGAAGAAGAGACTAGACTGCCATCTGTCAGTAATAGTGTAGTGTCTCCTGCATGTGTGTGTGTGTGTGTGTGTGTGTGTGTACTTGATGACCTACAAGGTCTCTTCCAACTCTGTTAATAGCACTTAGCAATAGCACTTAGATTTATATACCGCTTCACAGTGCTTTATTGTTTATTTATTTATTGGTTCGATTTATATGCCGCGCTTCTCCAAAGACTCAGGGCGGCTTACAATGCATTAAGCAATAGCCTTCATACTTTTGTATATACCTGCTTAGTAGGGCTTTTGCCCCCCCAACCCCAAGCAGTGTTCTTTTTTATACAAAGTCAGCTTATTGCCCACACAATCTGGGTCCTCATTTTACCTACCTCAGAAGGATGGAAGGATGAGTCAACCTTAAGCCTGGTGAGATTAGAACTCGCAGTAATTGAGGCAGCTGGCAGCTAAGTGCTACTTTAACAGCACTTTAGTCCGCTGCACCATCAAGGCTCTTTCCAACCCTCTCTAAGAGATTTACAGAGTTAGCATATTGCCCCCAACAATCTGGGTCCTCATTTTACCCGCCTTGGAAGGATGGAAGTCTGAGTCAACCTTGAGCCTAGTGAGATTCAATCTGCCAGATTGCAGACAGCCAGCAGTCAGCAGAAGTAGCCTGCAGTACTGCATTCTAACCACTGTGCCACCATGGCTCATCTGTTAGATATGGAATAAGAAGGGACAGAAGGGGAAAAAAAGTTCCCTCCAATATGTCATAGAAATGAAAATAAGGACAATTTGCAATATTTGTAGTACCCCGCTCCTTGCTCCAAGGTTCACTTCCTATACAAGTTTGCCTCTCTTCTTTTTTTTGACACCCTTTCATGCTGCTATAGAGTTTATCTGTGGAAGGATAGGCTTGCTTTTGCTGCTGCTATGTTGAGCACATTTCTGAAGCATGTTAATAAGCTGCACATATCTACTTTGTCATATAAATGAACAGTGTATGCGATGCTGCTGTGGATCCTCTTGTAGGTGAAGAAAATGTAAACCATATTTAAACCCCCAATGCAGTGGTGAAATCCAAATTTTTTTACTACCGGTTCTGTGGGCATGGCTTGGTGGGGTGGGGTGGCTTGGTTGGTATGGCAGGGGAAGGATACTGCAAAAATCTCCATTCCCTCCCCACTCTAGGGACAGGATACTGCAAAATCCCCATTCCCTCCCCACTCCAGGGAAAGGATATTGCAAAATCCCCATTCCCTCCCCACTCCTGGGGAAAGATACTGCAAAATCCCCATTCTCTCCCCACTCCAGGGGAAGGATATTGCAAAATCTCCATTCCCACCCCACTCTGGGGCCAGACAGAGGTGGTATTCCCAGTTCTCCAAACTACTCAAATTTTCCGCTGCCAGTTCTCCAGAACCTGTCTGAACCTGCTGGATTTCACCCCTGTCCCAATGCTACTATAGTATTGTTATGTGTCACTCAGAGATGCTTTTGGTGAGATGGGCAGCTATACCAGTTATAATAACTTTATTTGTGGTCACAGACCAAAATACAAATATAGTTGCAAAAGAACGTTGGGAAAGTAATATCATAAACAGTTGGCTAAGGGCAGCTATACAAATTTGATTCCTGAAATAAAAAATAAATAAATAAAATTCACAGTGGCTACATCAAGCAGTCTTCCCTAACCAAATGTTCTCAGATGTGTCAGTTTATAAATACCATGATTTCAATCAAAACTTCAGACAGGGCATCAGCAATGAATCTCTCCACAAATTGACTGTACTCAAATGCTAAGAACAGAGGAATCAAGCAAAAGCTCAAATAATTAAAATTACTTTTACTACAGATACTGTATGAGTGGCCTAGTGGCCTAGTGGTGAAGACACTCACCTCTCATTCTGAAGGCTGTAAATTCAATCTTACTTACTTACTTACTCACTGCAAATTCCACATGGCATCAGGAAGGGCATCCGTCCAGTAAACGCTCAGCGCACCAACTCTACCCTGAATTAAGGAATTACAGGGTCGTAAAAACAGAGTTACTATAAATACTAAATAAGAAATGCTAATAATGAAGAAATTTAGAAACTAGCACTCCAGACTGCTATGTAACTGAGCTAGGGCTAAATTTTACATATCTTTCTTCTGCTCTTATATGGTAATGGATGTCTTACCACTTGTTTCTCGACTTTGGATGTGGAAGGCACTTTTGACACATTTGAACGATGGTGTGGTCTCTGGCCGTTTCTATCTTTGGCTGTTATGTTTTTCAATGGCCAAACTGAGTGGACATGGTGAAAATATGTAAGGGTTGAGGGTTGCTGACTAAGCTTTCACAAATAAGGATTGAGAATAAGACTGTATTTCCATGGGCCACTTCTGGTATCTCAGAGCCCTTCAAATATTCATTAATATAATCACAGTTTGTGATATAATAAAACATTAGCAACATAATAATATGACAGAGAAGGAGAAAAAAAATCCCCATCAGTTATAGGGGAAATGTAAACAATGTTTTAACCATAGAGTAAAAGGTTATTTTATATTTATATTTATAAACACTGTGAGAGAAAATTGGAATTTCTCTTTTGTAAATCTTTTTTACTTTGCCTTTTACTTTTTACTTTGATTTCTGCATCTTTGTTTTTGCTCTTTTCTTCTCTCTTTTATTTTTCTGAATTTTTCATTCTAATTTTTTTTTTAATTTGATTTATATGCCGCTCTTCTCCGGAGACTCAGGGCGGCTTACAATGCGCTAAGCAATAGCCTTCATACTTTTGTATATTTATACAAAGTCAGCTTATTGCCCCCACAAACTGGGTCCTCAATTTACCTACCCTAGAAAGGATGGAAGGCTGAGTCAACCTTGAGCCTTGGTAAGATTCGAACCTGCAATAATTGCAGGCAGCTGGTGTTAATAACAGGGTGCTTTAGACCACTGTATTATCCAAGACTCTTTTTAATTGTTAGTTGTTAGTTTTTATTTTATATTAAAAATTTTAATAACAATTTTAAATATTAAAAAAAGAAAAGTAGGCAAAAAATAGAAAAAGTGAACAGGTACATTGGCCTTCTCCATTTCCATAAGCAAAAGAGAATTGGCTTTTGTTCATTGTCTTCAGACCCAGTTTAACTTACTTACCCCATGGGTTTTGAACTGGAACAGATGCACTTGCTCTGTTTGCCTAGTACACTTAACCTGGCTAAGGAGAGGTTCAAGGTGCCTTAGCAAAGGTTCAGAGGATACCTGGGATCATATGGATTTAATCAGTTCTCCCCCATCAGATGAATTGTTCAAAGACACACAAAAAAGAGAAGTTTAAAAGAAGCATACATCTCTTTTCTTTCACCTGGAACAGAGATAAGTATCTCATCTAGAATTAATGGCTGGAAGTTTTGAAAACAGGATACATTTTTTAAAAAATTCAAAATGGACCACATATATCTATATACTTTGTGTGTGTGTGGGAGTACACACACACACACACACACACACACATGCCAACAAAAACTACTTAGCAGAAAGAAACATTTTTTTCCCTATCAGTTTGATTGTTCTGTTTAACTGAAGGATGGTTGGTTGCCTGAACTTTATACTAAGCCAAGATAAGAGTTTACTTCAAAGTAATTGATACAGATGAATTAATTGTGTGAAGCCAGCCATTGTATATCTGACTTGGTAAGTCAGTTGGTAGGTCACACATATGTGCTAGTTGTTTCTGACTCTAGGGGGTGGTGCTCATCTCTGTTTCAAAGCCGAAGAGCCAGCGCTGTCTGAAGACGTCTCCGTGGTCATGTGGCCGGCATAACTAAATGCCGAAGGTGCACGGAACACTGTTACCTTCCCACCAAAGGTGGTGGTTTTTCTACTTGCATTTTTTACGTGCTTCAAACTGTTAGATTGGCAGAAGCTGGGACAAGTAACAGGAGCTAACCCCGTTATGCAGCACTAGGGATTCGAACTGTTGAACTGCCAACCTTTCGATCGACAAGCTCAGTGTCTTAGACACTGAGACACTGTGTCCGTTATATCTGACTTGGAGGTAATCGCTATAGTTCCAATGTGGTACTAACTCCTCCTCCTGGATATGGCTGCTGGCAGATTTCCAATTTAAGGTGATTTAAGGCCTAATTAAATGTTATATTCTCCCCCTTTTGACTGAGGGGGAAGGATATGCTTATAGTGATGATGATGATGATGATGATTCTTCAATCCATCACTACAGAAATGCAAATAAAAGGGTGAAGTTTAATTTAGAATCAGACAGAGAAAGGCAGCAATAAAATCATAAATATATGCACAAACTTACAATAGACTTGATGTGCATTTCTTACCAAAAATGCCAGAGCAAGGACATCGACTTCACTCAAGTGAACTTTTCTGAGCATTTCCAAAGAAGCCATAAGGCTGCTAGATGCTTTTATGATATACCTTTATAGCTTTTTGAATTAGTAACACAATAAAGAAAGAGTAAAGGCATTGTGGAAAGCTGACAGATTCCGCCGACGGGCAAACCATGTATTTTTGTCCACATAAGATTGCTCCTTCCCAACCTGCTTTCTTTCACAGCATCATGTTGCTTGAAAAGATATGGAATTCCATCTCATTTTCTCACCAGATAAGAAAGCAACTAAATGAATAATTTGATTTTGAGATGGAACGCTTACACCATCATGGGAAAGGCTGTTCATTCATCTAGGTGACTATTAACGTGCTATGAATCAAGATCCAAGTAAAAATCTTACTTGTATGCCGAACTTGCTGGTGAGTATGAAGCAGTTTGTTCTTTTCGCTATAGACCATTATGAGGTGGCTCAGTGGCTTAAAAATCCTGGAGATGGTCTCTGCTCTGGCAGTTCAAGTCCTAGCACTGCATGCAGTGGTGGGATTCAGCCAGTTTGCACCACTTCGGGAGAACCAGTTGTTAACTTTCCAAGCAGTGTTCTGCCCCAGCTACGGATCCCAAAGAACACAGCACACACAAACTCTGAACAAAACTTAGTTTACTCAAATAACGCAGTTTTAACAAATGCCGGCTGTTAATAAGCATCCTTAACAGCCTGCCAGAATTCCACAGATAAGATAGACAGAGTCTTACTGGAGTTGGCAGCAAGCCCAGAAGCAAGGTTGCAAAGATATCCCAATGCAATGATTAGCGAACTAAAGTTGTTTCCTGCAGCTTGTTACAAGCTGCATTCTTTCTTAAATAGGTTAAGGGTGTGGCCAATTAGCCCCAAGCCTTATTCTCGAGGAGACCTCCTCCTGAGGAACCACTCCTGCCTTTTGGCAGCTCTGCGTGCCTGTGCATTGAGAAGAGGCTTCTCCTCTTCATCCTCTTCACTTAAAAGACCCTTTGGAGGTTCTGAAGGTCCTGACTGAATCCCTGCCTCTGGCACCACATCTTCTTCAGCCTCGTCGCTGTCCAACTCAAGTGCCGGCTGCACAGGCTGCTGGTGCAGCACCACACCAGCCTCCTCGTCGTTGGGATCAGCAACAATCCGTGCAGGCTGCTGGTGGGCCACAACAAGCAGTTTGGCAAACTGGTTGTTGGAAGAAATCGTTAGGGCAGAGAACCGGTTGTTAAATTACTTGAATCCCATCACTTGCCTCAGCTTCTGCCTACCCAGCAGTTCGACAGAATGCTATATACAAGTAGATACATAGGTAACACTTTGGTGGGAAGTGTGGTGACATTTCATGTAGATGGTCGGACCCATGATGCAACATCTGACTACTAGGTGACATCTATGGTGGGAGAATGCCCCGGATAACACCACAGGTTTGCAAAGTTTGCTCCTTGTGGTGCACCCTGGATAGCACATGAGCACAAACTAAATGGACTAGCATTCTTTGGCAGGCAAATAACTGCTCTGCACTAACTCTGTAATTAGTCTCCTGGCTAATTGTACCATCACCATGCTCTAAGTAAATAAATAGACCATTATGGGCACAACATAAACTTATCCTATAGGACGTTTTATACGAGTGGCTAAAATAATAATGTATTCTGTATGTCCTACATAATCAGCCTTTTTAACAAAACCTTGCCATGTATCGCATAATAGCTGGGGGCAGAGGTGGGTTTCAGCAGGTTCTGACCAGCTCTGGAGAACCGGTAGTGGAAATTTTGAGTAATTCGGATAGCCGATAGTAAAAATTCTGATTGGCCCCACCCCCATCTATTCTCTGCCTCCCAAGTCCCAGCTGATCGGGAGGAAATGGGGATTTTGCAGTAACCTTCCCCTGGATTGGGGACGGAATGGAGATTTTACAGAATCCTTCCCCTGCCATGCCCACCAAGCCATGCCACGCCCACCAAGCCACACCCACAGAACCAGTAGTAAAAATTTTGAAACCCACCACTGGCTGGGGAAGGGGACATGTTGCATGCATTTACACCAGTATGTCTTAATCAGCTCAATAATTTATTTTCTATATCAAAATGAAGCACACAGATCTTTTGCTCCCCAAATAACTTCTGATCTTAATGAAAGCTTTATTTCAGTAGTTTTGGGTTGAAGGTGGTGGAGAGTCTTTGTTAAACATTGCAAGCTATTAAATGTGTAGACTAATTCCAAATGTAATATAATATTGTCATATAAATAATTAATTACAAAAATTCTAATGATATTGAAAAGGAGGGGGGTTCTTTTCTTTTCTTTTCTTTTTTTTTTGTAACCAGTCATGATTTTACAACACAGTCCATGGTTACAAATCTACATGCATTGTAGAATATGTTCCCATGCTTCTATAATTAAGTATTATCTACACAGATGGGATCAATTTTATCCTAATAATCTTTAGTTTTGTAATCTTTTTTCAGGCTTTGTTTGCTTTTTAATTTAAAAGTAGAAGTTATTAAGCAGATTATTCTGGGAAGTGTAAATTAAATCTTTTGACAATTTACGTTTGGTCTAGCACTACGATTCAAATCCCACGATAGGCTTCTTATATTCTCCTAGAAGTGGAATTCCACCTTTTTGTGTTACACATAAACTGAAAGAATGAAGTAGTATATATTTAACTTTCTATTCAAAGAATGAAAACGAAGGTTTAAATAACAGAACAGCTAACTTATGAGCTTTTGTTCATAAGCTACCATTGTTCAGAACCAAAAGCATGGAGTGATAGCTTCATTTTACATACAATATTCAATTTTAGCAAAAAATACCCATGCTACTTTTCTTGATTGAACATATCAACCAAACTGACACAGTTTCATTTTCATGGCTGAATTCAGCCTTGGGGAAAAAATAAGGAACAAAGACCTATAAAAAGTCAATTTCCTTTTACTATAAATAACTATGCTTAGCACTGGCATACCTTCCCAGGTGACTTCCCACCCCTTTCTAGTTTAACACCAGTGATGAAATCTATTGAGGGTTGTACCATGCTTTATTCTGTCATCCACTTGGTCAAGTGAAGCATCACTCAAAGTACCTTCAAGTACATATCGATGCAATGGCTACTGCAGATGGTTACAGTTAAAGTTGGCAGGGCCACACCACTCAGTTCCATTGAACATAGCATAGGGATATGCTTTCAACAAAATGTGTAAAATGAAAATATGATCAATCAAACCCCATGTTAACATCGACATACTGTTTTCCATACTGGCTAGGCCAGTAATGGCTAACCTTTTTCGGACTGAGTGCCCAAAGCACGCACACATGCAAATGTGTGCACATGCACCCAAACTTCCAAGATGCAATGCATGCGTGACCCCCGTGCATACACCCTGCCCCTGTGCGTGCATGTGCGTCCTGCTGCACATGCCCCCCCCCGCGCATGCACGGCAGAGACCCAAAGACCAGTTGGCTGGCGGGAGGCGCATGCACAATGGAGCTGAACTGGGGTGATGGCTCATGTGCCATCAGAGTGGGTTCTGTGTGTCACCTTTGGCACGCGTGCCATAGGTTCGCCATCACGGGGCTAGGCAGAGTTCTAGTCCCTGGAAAGATTATACAGAAACCAAAGGACATATAACCAGTTCAGAGAATGATAGAAAAAGCATAGTCTGTCTGCTGAAGCTAGGTAGCTTGTGGCTTGGCAAAGATTTGATTGAGAACACTGTATCAGGAACCCAACAGTATTCAAACACTGGCAACTCACTGAAAACCATAGGGAGGTGGATTCCAATATTTTTGGTTCACGTCAGAGTTGTCAAACTCAAGGCCCGCGGGCAGGATCTGGCTCACAGGGTGCTTAAATCCGGCCAGCGGGGCCACCCTGGAAACAGCAAAGGACCAGTCTGTGGTGCCCCTGGTAGCAAAAACGGACCTCGGGAGGGCCACATGCAACCCTCCTGAGCTCAGTTTTTGCTGGCAGAGAGTTGCAGGAGGCCGTCACAGCTGAAAACGGAGCTCGGGAGCCCATTTTTGCTGGCAGAGCACTTAGAACACCACAGGCACCCCTGACATGAGTGACATTGAGTTGGCCACACTCACTCTGGCCACGCTCACCTTGGTCCCTCAAGGTCAAACACAATCCTAATCGAGTTTGACACCTCTGATTTATGCTAAGCCTTTTCTCTCTATGGGTTTCTAATTCTGCCCCAGTTGCAAGATTGGAATCAATTGAAAGTAGCAAAGGAAATCAAGAACAAGTAGCCTAAGAATAAGTCTGTCCTGATTCAGGTTCTTATTTGGGCTCTGGTATTAAAAACTTAGAGAAATGGGACTTTCTATGTTTATTAACTATAATATCAAATTAATTTGTTCTCTTGGAATACTATGATCATTACTTACTTGAACCATTATCATAATATTTAGATGCTGCTGCTTACAGTTTTTTAGACCAAATATGTTTAGTTCTCTTTGTACAAGACATGTAGCTATATCTGTTTTTATAACTCCACAAGGCTCATGCCCAGAAACAGAAAATTGGGAGCCAGCATTTCCCTGCTTGAATATTGATTATACAATATCTGCTTCAGTTCCTCTGGGAATCATCCGATGGTTCATTGCCCATTAGCAAACAGTTTACCCAAGCTAAAGATAATGTTTCAGATACTATAAGAGAGACTACAGTATAGCAAGTCGTTTAAAGCAGCTCAATCCCAATGGGAAAAAAGAATTCTTCAGCTATTCAAACTTTTCTAAGAGTAAGCAAACAAAAATATACATGTTATAAGATCTTTACTGCTCTTTGATGCTTTCAGATTTTCTATATCAATTTTAAGGAAAGTGTTCATAGCTAAACACCAATTGTCTTTTAAGGAATTAGCCTGATTATTTTCCCCTGGATTTAGATAGTCCTGATAATCAAATTAAAAGAAACGACACTGAAAAGATATACTATTGAAGCAGCATAAAAGTGGTCTCAAATCAATCAATATTTTATCTGAGGTTTAGCTGAGATTTGAAGGGTTAAGAAACCAAAAAAAGTAGTTATTTTAGAGCTTTTAAAGAAGTGATCATATGTCCCCAGTATTTGCTAATGATTATGAGATTAAAATGAATTCTTTGGATGGACAGTCGTATTCTCTGCTTACACATCAAGACCTACTTGAGAATAATCCATCTTAATGGACAATTGATGTCCTAAATAAAGCCAGCTGAAAATGTTCCTAGATACAGTTATAGCGAAAACATTCAGGAACAATGTAAAACAGCTGTGCAATGTTTTCCATATTTAATTTTAATTAATTGAATTAATTAAATAAACATGAAATGATCACTACCCATGTGTGCAATGATTTCCCATTTTGTTTAGGTAACCATTAAATTTTAGTCATAGCTATTGGAGGATTCGTAGAACTTTGGGAAATCCTAGGTACTTGTGAAGTCACAAGCTGGACCTCCTTCTAAATCTTTCAGTTTTATTCTTCTAAAACAGTGATGGCGAACCTTTTAGACACCGAGTGCCCAAACTGTTTGCAAACTAAAAGGGGTGCATGTGCGTGTGCAAATGTGTATGCACTGACATACACGTGTGCATGCACCAATGTGCGTGCATGCGCAGCAGAGACCCGAAAACCAGTTGGCCGGTGTGAGGTGGGGCATCCCAACACCAGCAGTGTGGCAAGAGGTAAGATCTTTTTCTTTCATGAGCTTCTGTTTCGTCGTTTGTAGGGAAACAGAAGCTCACGAAAGAAACACCACACAGAGATCTGACCTGGGGCCATGGCGTGTTTGCCAGCAGAGAGGGCTCTGCGTGCCACCTCTGGCACACAACCGTTCGCCATCACGGTTCTAGAATATAAGTTAGTACAACAATAGAAATAACAATGCAACGTTGTTTTTATTAGTACTGTTCACATTTTGAAAATCTCTATGTTCTACTTGGAAACCTCTTCTGGACGTCATGCTTGAGATGGAAAAAAATGAAACTTTGATTTTAGGTTTTGCTGATTAGATAGGTTTGGTGTTATAGAAAGGGCTAGTATACATTATTATGTAAAAGTAAAAAGTTGATGAGTCGTGTATTACTTTATTAAGCTGTACCAAAAGTAGTCGGAAGTCAATGTTTTTTTTTCTTTTTCCCCTGTTTCCCTTTTCCTCCCCTATTTTACCTTAATTTTTCTTGTATTTTTTGTATTTTATGCTTTGATAAACTAATAAAGAAATTATGAAAAAAAATGAAAATCTCATTATCTCCAATGTTATGGCCATTTTTAAGTGACTTTAAAATAAGGAAATAGACGACTAAAAAAAACCCTGCATTTAACATATTGTTTTGCTATCTGAAAACTTTTTCCTTTCCCTGATAATTTTCAGAAATGTTAATATCTTATCTGGTAGAAACTATCTTGTCTTTCTTGGGAGGGAAACACAAAAGTTGAGAGAGCTTTCTCTCTTACTGTATTCATACAGTAAGCCCCCCCCCCCCATTTTCCCCCTTTTTCATTCAGGGTTTTTTTTTGGGGGGGGGGCTTTTTTAAAAAAAAAAAAATCAGTCATCTTCTGAATGGAGATTAGATTTTTTTTCCCCAAAGTTTATCTCACTGTGACATGGCCAAGAGTGGCTCTGACAGCTTTCTATTTTATTGTACATACATCTCTTTGATGGCCTGCAGGTTTCTTGACTTACTGTACTTCAATTAAAATACAAAGGAACATGTCATGTAATTTTCCCCATGGGGTTTTTTCACATGAAAAAGTGTGGTAGCTGGAAAGGCAACATAGAGATAACTAATACAAATTAAAAAGGAAGGAAGGAAGGAAGGAAGGAAGGAAGGAAGGAAGGAAG
>WNWU01000030.1:10358434-10386969 GCA_012654045.1 Ptyas mucosa | reverse complement strand
TGAATCCCTGACATTCCAGTTTTTAGTCAAACATTTTAAAAGAAGGGTTTAAAAAAAACAACAACCAGCAGTTAAAACAGGCAACATGAAAATAGACAACAGTCTTCCTTCCTTCCTTCCTTCCTTCCTTCCTTCCTTCCTTCCTTCCTTCCCTCCCTCCCTCTCTCCCTCCCTCCCTCCCTCCCTCCCTCCCTCCTTCCTTCCTTCCTTCCTAATCCGCTCAATCTCAAAAGAGATTGTTTTGAGCCTCTTGCTCACAAGAAATGAGATATGAATAAAGTTTACTCAAAGAAAGTTTTGTTATTTGATCAGTTTAATGCATGCACCACATAAGGGAAATACTTATGTTAAGGCATATGTAATTTTTAAATAGAAGAAGATAAAACAATATCTGAGAGGAATATCCTGACATATGGCTAAACAATTATGGATGCTTAATTCTTAGAGATTAAGACAAACCTCTGAATCATGATGTGATGGTTGGAAAAATCCATATAATTAAAAAATCTGGAGTCTGAGCATTTTCCAAGGTCATTCTCACTTGATAAACTTCTGATCTTTGAAAGTTTTAAAACATTAAAACTTGTCATTTCTTTGGAGCAGGAATAGAGAATCTATGTTAAATTATTCACAGATGTTGGTTCAGAATCATAGGATTTCATTTATAGAAAAAGGGTGATATATCAGAGAACATTTTCCTGAATTTGCATTCCAGTATCCATTCAAACTACTGTACACATATATTATGCTACATTGTGTGCATCTTAAGATACAAGAAAAATAACTGTTGGACTGGTTCAGTTGGAGGCCCATTTAGTTCTCATATTCAGTTCCTTGCAATGGCCAAAATCCAGAGAAATCCCACAGACAGAACATAAATCCACTTGCATTTTCCCCTTCCAAAAATTGCAGCTAAAGTTTATAGATAATACACACTGCACATATTGCTTTTTTTTAAAGGAATATTGATGTGAGAATACAAAGGCATCATGATTTTTCTATGCACGGTGATTTACAGTGCAATTATGAACATGCTTATTTCTAAAAAAAAACTTGAAATAATTGGTGAGTTTTAAAATCTGTATTTGAGAGGATACTACATAGACTTTTCATGGAAATCGAGAAGAATGGGGAGAAATAACCGTTTAATAAATAATAAACGATCATTGAATCCCAATTTTACAAGGCAAATGAACCCTCAAAATCGAAAGCAAAGATCCTCGAAGGGGTGAAGGCCACAGGGTGTGAAATCCTAGGAATCCTATTTGTTTGCAAATTTTGCAGAAGTTAGGCTGATTCTTTCCTGTTTATCTGGGGCTATTTGTGTTGTTAACTGCACTTTCAGGAGACCATTGTTAAAAAGAGGTCATCAGGGGCATGTCCCTGAATAAGGGTGGAATGTTGCAGCTTCTCACCTTGTTATTATGTCACAATTCCCTTATTATGGTTGCCTTCAATTGTGCTATGAACAGGTGAGGAGCCTCTATTCTTTGGTTCAGAAAGAAAGCTTTGAATGGAAGCAGGGAGGGCTAGTTTGAATCTGATAGGATTAGACAAAGAGAGGAGCTGTATCTGAGCCTGGTCACATCTTAAAGACAGGAAGGAAGGGGATATGCCCCCCATGTTTTTTGATAACATCTGTTTTCTCCACTATAATTACAGATATGGGAAATGAAGCAAGGTACATGTACAATTACTAGTGTGTTATTTTTTTGTTTATTAGTCAGTTCTCTTCCTGCATGTGTATGTGTGTGAGAGTAAGTGAGCATACATAATGTGCACTTTTGTTAGATCCTTGAATTGTATAAGGCTCTCCACATTCACCTCTAAAGCTAAAATGGTGTAAATCAGAGGTTGGTTTCAGCAGGTTCTGACCAGTTCTGGAGAACCGGTAGTGGAAATTTTGAGTAGTTGTAGAACTGCTGACCCCGCCCCCATCTATTCTCTGCCTACCAAGTCTCCCAAGCTGATTGGAAGGAAATGGGGGATTTTGCAGTAACCTTCCCCTGGAGTGGGACGGAAATGGAGATTTTACAATATCCTTCCCCTGCCATGCCCACCAAGCTTGCCATGCCATGCCCACCAAGCCACACCCACAGAACCGGTAGTAAAAAAATTTGAAACCCAGCACTGGTGTAAATTATTATTGTGAATTGTTGCACCATCATTTGGTAGTACACATTGTCGCCAAATGATGATGCAACAATTCACAATAATAATTTACACCAGTGGTGGGTTGCTCCCAGTTCTGTCCGCTTCTTGCGAACCAGTAGTAAAAGCAGTGGGAGGCTCCGCCCACCCTCCTGGACATCATAATGGATGATCTGCGCATGCGCAGAAGCTTCTGCACATATGTGCGCGCTCCCGTTGCGAACCGGTAGTAAAGGTAAGTATAACCCACCCCTGATTTACACCATTTTAGCTTTAGAGGTGAATGTGGAGAATCCCTGAGAGCCTGTAAAGAAGCATGCAGTGAAACGTAACGAGTGTGAATTGTTGCATAGTCCATTTATGCACCATCATTTGGTCATGATTGCTGCTTAAGTCCTTTCAACATTATTTCCTTCTCTTTTTCCTCATTTGGGATATGACAGGGCTGTGCAGAATTTGGAAGACACAACTTCAGTTTAGTAAAGAGTTTACTGAAGCATCATGACCAACCTGACTAAGGCAGCTCAAATGAATGCTTTGATTTGAAACACCGCTCATATACCTTAGTAAAAAGCACTGATTCCAATGGAGTCAAAATGATCCTTTGGCCAGAGCAGAGCAATTTTGTATCATCCTAGGATCAACCTACAGAAGAGGAAAATATATTTCAAAGAAGAATCAAGCTACAAAATACTTAACTCTTCAAATCATAATTTGCCCAGTTGCCCTTTATTGCTTTTACAACCGGACTTTCTTTGAAGAAATGAAGATCGGATTGATGATTTTTCATTTCTCCCTAGTTTTATTCTTACATAACTTAATATTAATGAAAAATGTTGAAAGTAGGGGTTACGGCAAAACTACAGTTTAGGATCCCTGATACAGAATGAAAAAAAAAAATCACTTGGTTTCCCTATACCAAATGACAGAGGGAAATCTACACCTTTGACCTTGGTTTCCCTCACCCCTACTGTCCCATCAAAAAAATATATCACTGGTGCCAAATGACCCATGATTCGTGTCACTCTCTTTTTTTAATCTGTACAGAATGCTGCAAAGGTATTTCATCAAACACCAGCAGTGTTTTGAATGTAGGTGGAAGTAATCTCCATCCCCTGCTGTTGGCTTCCGGCTTCCAGGCATGGGCCCAGAGAGGGAAAAAAATTCCATTCTACTCCCAATCAACATCAGTTGAAAGCTATTGATGGCTGTAACATCTTTAAGTAGCCACTGTGGACTAATTTTCTTTTTGATTTACATTGAGGAATGTGGAAGGGAAGGTGAAGAAGAAAAATGAATCCTCTGTGAAGATTCTGAAATGGAACCTGTTAGAAATTATTTTTGATTTCCTCTTTTGAGTTACTCTAAGGCCTAAATGTGTCATACAAAACTTTCTTACCTTGGGGAAAAAAGCCTTCTGTTCTCTGAGGTATTCTCAGGATGCTTTGGAATTTATTTAGGATTTCATGTTTGTAAAATGATGAGATTGCTCTACATCTTCATCTTGCTGCAGTTTCTTCCCTCCCTCTGCTTCCCAATTTGAAAAGACTCTTGGGAAGGGTTTTCCTAGAACAGGGTCAAACTCACATTGTCACAGCGGTGTCATGTGACATATCAGGACTTTTTTTCCCCTTCGCTAAACCGGGTGTGGGCGTGGCCAGCGCATGACGCATCTGGCCTGCAGGCCGGGAGTTTCACAGCCCTGTCCTAGAAAGTCTTGCATAAAATACAGGAAGCCAAAGAGGTTGAAGGCCTTTGGAGATAGGACATTGTCAGTCAATCTATCCCATCTCCAGGACCAATTTTCCTGTTCTTTGTGGAGCCAGAAACAATTTCAATTCTCAAATGAAAGTAAATTGTAAAGGGGGAAAAAGCAGCATAATTATTCATCACAATATGACGAGTAAGGTAATAATCCCTAGTAAATCTGCAAATATATTCTCCAAGTCTCTTTGGCTACAGGTTAATCAGACTTTCAAAGCACCTTGGCAACACTTTGTATCATAATCTAATAATTCTAGTTTTCCTAATTTGCTATCACAATAGCAAGTTAATTAACTGAAAATGTCAATATAAAATTACTTCAAAACCACCATAAAGGTAATGAAATACTAATTTACTATTTTCTATCATCTTCTTCAGCGCTACGTTAATGAAATTGCTAATCCTTCTGAATTGACATTTAATTCTACTGTAGACCAATAGATGGCAGTAATAATTGCCTTTTGCAGTAGGGAAGTAGGGCCATCCATGCAACAATGTGTTGATTTAAAGTATTTCCTTCCAGAGAATTCTGGCATAACATTTTATTATTGTTAAGGCTGAAGACGAAATATTTGTTGGTTTCTGCTATCTAAATAAATGTATGTTCATGTGCATGACAACTTTGATTTAATCTTAAATTCCAAACCCTGTATGCATATTCTTTCACATGCACAGAAATACACAGACACAGATTAAAAATGATCTAGAAACTTTCAAATCCCAAATAACACAGAATATTAACACAAACAGCTACTACAATAAAATGGAGTAACAGGATTCCAATTTTGCAAACATAATCCTTAGGCTGTTAGGCTTTACAAGATACTTTCAGGTTACCCTCAGTTCTTCACAAAGATTTCTAGAAGTAACCAAACAGCAAATAAAGGCTTGGTTACTCAAAGAGATGCAGCAGATATGTATAGAACTAATCAATTAAAAACAGTGTGAATTATCACATAGCTCGTGTTTAATGTTATTTCACTTCTTATTTTCCCAAAAGGCTCCCTATTTATTTCTACTTACTGCTGTTTTTTTTCTAAATAGCTTACTTTTTATTCTAATTTAATAATTCATCACACATATTATTCAATTCAGTTCAGTTTATTATGTTTTAGACCACTGCAGAATAATGAATGAATGAATGAATGAATGAATGAATGAATGAATGAATGAATGAACGAACCCATGCACAAATACACAATGAACGAATGTGTGTTTGTGTGTGTGTGTATTTTATCCTAATAGATGATAATCAAAATTAAGTTTAAGACAATTAAGTTATAATACATTTATAAAGCATCCTAACTAACATCTATAAGTAAGGTTCGCCCACATATTAATGATACGGATTTTAATATAAAAAGGATGCATTTTTTCAAAGCATTTCATGCTTTTATTCAACATACATACTAATTATAACTTAAATTGTTCAATGTGTTCATATTGTTTCTTATATTTCTAAAGTTTGCCAAATCAGTTTTCAGAAAGGTGACTAAATAGCGTATCACTTTTCTCAATTTTTGGTTGAAATCTTAAAGCTATATCAGACAACATCCAGGAATCTGTTTGACTCGATATCATCTTCCATTATTTTCATGCGCACCTTAAGGTTTCAGACAAGGTCTTTCTTGCGGGCTCCAGGAATCAAATTTGGGAACCTGCAGGCAAACCAGAGGTGGTATTCTGCAGGTTCTAACCATTTCTGGAGAACCGGTAGCGGAAATTTTGAATAGTTCGGAGAACCAGTAAATACCACCTCTGACTGGCCCCACCCCCATCTATTCTCTGCCTCCTGAGTCCCAACTGATTGGGAGGAAATAGGGATTTTGCAGTAACCTTCCCCTGGAATGGGGAGGGAATGGAGATTTTACAGTATCCTTCCCTTGCCACGCCCACCAAACCACGCCCACCAAGTCATGCCCACGGAACCAGTAGTAAAAAAAATTGAATCCCACCACTGATGCAAAGTATGTTTTACCATTGTAAGAGAGGTTGTTTCCCTATTTTAACTGAGGTTGTCCACACTAGATTATTGAAAAAAATTATGATAATTTTTACATATTAGTATATTATCTCCTATATTGTATTGTACAAACACACACACACACACCATCTCCTCAGCTTTCCTCATTTATGGAAGTTTTGAATGCCTCAAATTCCTATAGAACTATGTATTTATTCCAGACATCACTAGATGAATACAAATTCCTGTTTCCTCAATGGGAAACTGGCATACATTGATAGACATCTGTGTTGTCCTGTCAAGAGACAAGAAGAATTTCACAAGTCTCTTGCTTCTCCAGGTTGCTTATCAAGTACAGAAATGCCTTTTATCATCTCCCTCAAGATTTATTTGTTATATTACATATCACTCTGTATTTTATTTGTCATCTCTAGAGCTGCATAGTGTATCTCAAATTAAAATTAAACCATGCAGGCTAAGTATTTCAAGAACTTGTTCAATTTCTCACTTAAGCCCATGGTTGCTGAGGAGACTCAAAAGCTTTTAAATTTCATAGTATGTACAATGCACAATGTGACAGGTCTTGTTGTTTAATTGACTATCTATGGTTATTAGTTTTATCAGAAACATAATATTGATTTATCTGATATGCTGTACATTACCATGAGGCCTGCCTGAGGCCATAAGCATCTCTTTGGCCTTTGATGTATATTGAGGATAGCCATTATTATATTTCAGCATTCTACAGAAGCAGGGTTCCTATACACCTTGAACTCTTTGCTGTCTTTTAATTTAACTGATTATTATTTAAGTTTTAAAGCTTCAATATTGTGTTGTTTAAGTGGGATAAGTACTGGAACAAAGTCATGGATTGGAGATAGCACAGCATTCTTTTTGTTTTTGGCAGGCAAATGGGAGTTAAAATTATGCACTCTAATACAATATGAAGATGATAATTCATTATGTTACTAATTTATTAGAGCTGACAGAGTTGTTAAGTGTTCTCTTTGGTTCATAAACTTCAAGGTCTGCCTGCAGTAGCTGTTGTTGTCTGGACATGTTTTCTAAATACATATTTTGGTCAGGTACAAAGGGAAAAGAAAAGGGTGCCTGGGAATGTACATTTTTCTAAAATAATTGACAGCATAAACTTGTTTAGTTATTCCTAAAACCAACATTTAAATAGTGATAATGTAGAATTTCCTTCCTGAATTTGCAAGTTTGTCTATAGGCAGATCTGAGAATTTCTATCTTTGTAAGTTCCAGCATGAAATGATTGATTGAATGCCTCACAAATTAACAAACAGATTGAAATGAGGCTCTCAATCAGGTTCAGTGCTTCTCTGCAGGTGGCGGGAAAGTTCACAGATTAAAAAATAAATAATTCAAAAGTTTGTACTTTTAAGTTACAATATGCTTAAAATTGTTTATTTAAGAAGGAATATTCTCCAAAGTATGTATTCATAGTAAGATTTTTTTAAAAACTGATAATATATAGAGATGATATAGGTACTTAGATATACAGTAGAAGTTTTTGGGAAACTGCGAGGCAGGCAAGGAGGAGGGATCAAGCGCGGAATTAGCCTTGAGTCATTGCAAAGCTGCAATGTAGAGTGCAGGAGTGAGGAGATTCTTATGCTATAGGAAGAGCACAATAAAGTAGTTGTGCTCAAAGTTTACATCTGACTGCTTGTGCCTCACAGATATAGCTTATATAGATGATACAGCTGATATAGACATGGACATACACACACACACACACAAGTAAATAAAAATTGTAATCCTTCAAAAATGATAAATAATACAAATATATTTAAAAACTTTCTAAAACTGGCAAAGTAAAAAGAAAAAGCAAATGCAATAAAAACAGCCCATTTAAAAATATTTTACATAGGGCAGAATAATTATATGAAAGTTTGTATATTTCTAAAAATTCAGAATTATAAATTAGCTCAATTTATGGGCAAATATGTGCACAATTGCATAACAGTGATAACCTTTATCTTCCAGCCTTCCATAATCATGATAGATAATAAGAACCTAGCAGTTTGAAAGCACATAAAAAAATGCAAGTAGAAAAATAGGGACCACCTTTGGTGGGAAGGTAACAACATTCCGTGTGCTTTTGCTGTTTAGTCATGCCGGCCACATAACCATGGAGATGTCTTTGGACAGTGCTAGCTCTTCGGCTTTGAAACGGAAATGAGCACCACCCCCTAAAATCGGGAATGACTAGCACATACGTGCGAGGGGAACCTTTACCTTTACCTTTAGGCTTTTCTACTCACAATCCCATTGCACTCAGTAGAAACTGAAAGCCAGAAAGAATTGTCCATGTTTCTTATGTGCAGAATTTTTTGGGAGTATTCTTCATTATGATGGCATCTTCAAGAGAACATTTAAATTGGCTCATTTATTGAGGTAATTTTTTTACAGTTATATAGAAAGCTGTGTGTTGTTCCTACTTGAGAATATGTATCAGCAGTAAAATATTGCCAAATAACATGTGCGAGTCCTCCTGCATGCTGCCCCACCCTCCCTTTGTCAGTCACATGCGTCGCCCCATTTCCCTCCTTCAGCGGTCCCGGCCCTAGTCCCTCTTCCTCCCCCCCTCTTTCTTTGGGCTGTTTACCTTCCTCCCATGGTGGATGGTCCAGAGTCTGGAAAGACTGCTGGGAAGTGACTTTCAAAGAGGCAGTGGCTGGGCGGCTTCTCACAGTTGCACCAAAAAAGCCACAGGCCACTGAAAATTACCAGAGGTCACTGAAAAAACTGCTGCCATTGCCACCCTGTTCTTCATACTGGCAGTGCATGTGCAGCCCATTGCTTGCTACATTGCGCTCGGACTGACGCATCAGGCAATGGGATAGGATGGCAGCGGCTTTTTCAGTGACCTCCAGTAGTTTTTGGGGGCCTGTGACTGGGAGGCTTTTTCTTTTTCAATGTGACTGCGAGAAGCCTCCCAGCTGCTGCCTCTTTGAGAGCTGCTTCCTGGCAGTCGGGAGGGCGGGCAGGGCAAGCGAGTGGCAACCGGGCTACCGGTTCAGGGACGTGGCCAGCCAGCGGTTGCTAATGGTTCAGTGACCCAGGCCAAATTACCACTACCGGTTCGCCCGAACCGGTGCAAACCGGTAGAAACCCGCCACTGGTACCAAGGAGTAACTCCTAGTGGGATTGTCATTATATGTAGTAGTCATGGGTAGAATGAATAGATTTTGGTTGTACTTTTGGTTGAAAAAAGGAAATTAGAGTATATATTACATTGTAATGTGTATAGAGGAAAGAAGCTTTCAATTAGTCATGTTAACCTTAAATCTAACCATTTTGTATCTAACCAATACAAGAACTACAGTACCTGTAGTTTATAAGTAAACTACATACTTATAAACTGTTGATTGTAAGTAAAAAGAAGTGAATTTTCTTCTCTCTTCTAAAAAACACAACTTTTATTTTTTCTTCTTAAGGACAGAATGTAGACTAGTTCCCAGCAGAGAGAAAACAGACAAGATCAGTTTTTCTAGACCATCATGTCTGATATAATAACGAAAAGCTAATGATAGATTAAGATAGGAAAAATGCCATCTATCTCTGCTTGTTAACTTGGAAGAACATAGTTACAGTAGAAGAGAAAGAGACAGAAGGAGACAGAGTTCTCTAATTGTTATACAGGATCTATCATTGTTTTGACAGATTCAGAAGCAGCGTATATACTAATCAACTCAAGTTTCCTCATGTAAATTCAAGATCTTATGTTGTTTTTCCTGAGCAAAAAGTCCGAAAGAAATGGAAACTGAGAAATAAATCTTAGTTTTTTCCCCATAGTTTAAAGTCAATATATTGAATTTACTCTCTTCCTATTTATTGGTTTCAATTAATGAGCTCTTATCTGAGGGATGTTTGGAAGATCAGTGGACCTACTCCTGGTGCAGTGGGTGAAACACAGATTGATTGTGATTAAGGGGAGTATTGAACATCATATTATTCCCCAAAGTATGATGCAAAGAAGCTTGTCTAGAAAGCATTTTTCCAAAGCATGACATAGTTGTACAACAGGATTAATAGAGAAGTTATGTGAAAAAGCCAGGGATTAAGAAACATGTTGATAAGACAATTAAATCTAACAGAACAAGAAAGCTATCACTATGTTTTAAGAGACCTAAGGGTCATTGCAGTGCAATATTGTGATCTCTGTGATCAGAATGAAACCAGAATGAAATTAATACATGACAACATATGACAGAGGTGCTGACCTCAAAAAATCAGGCCTGAATCCACCATAAATAAATAGTTACCCTCCTATCTCCAATTTCTCCTTTTTGGGAAATATTGTTGAGAAAGGGTGTGTGTGTGCAAATCTAAATACCAAAACACATGAGTCATCTACAAAATAAAATTCAAGGACTGTAAATAGCATTATGTAGGACAAACGGACTGAAGGCTAGTAGAATAACATCTCAGAACCTCAGGTATCAAAGTATATGAAGCTACTTCATTAACCTCCCTCAACTAAGTTGTTCTTTGGCATAACTTCAACTGGAAAACAATGACATTCTTAAACAATCCATACTGAAAAAAATACAAGAATATTCTAAGAGCATGGCATTCTGACTAAATAATGATCAACAATCATACAGAATTAAACTTTGTATATGGTCCTATCAAAAGGCATAAACAATGACTCAACATGAATTTATCAGCTCAACACATAACATCCCCCTCTCACACAGACATCAGCCACCACCTAGGTAGATAAACTAGACCCATCTCCCTGTCAATATTCAATGTCATTGGTTTGAGATGGCCAGCTATACAGATCAAATCAACCAACCAACCAACCAACCAACCAATCAATCAATCCATGAGTCAATCTAATACATAAAAGCCAATTATATTATGACAATCACAGGATGAGAACAATGCTTCCTCACCTAGCTATCCATTCACCTAGTTATTAATACCACAAATTATAGGAAAAGCAGCTAGCATTTCCAAAACAGAAGCAGCATTTCATGCCCTCGTTGGAGCCTGAATCTGCAGGGGAAGATGAGCTGGAACCTGAGCCAACAGAGATTGAGGGGATGGCTTCGTTGGCTTCAGAGGAAAATGGTGAAGGCCAGGGCCTTTCAGGATTAGGACACCTTGTAGGCAGGGAGGAACAGGGGCAGGATGAACATGAGAGACAGAGCTCAGGTGATGAGCAAGGACCACCCCCTCCTGATCTGAGAGCACGGTGAGTGGAGAGAAGGCAAGAACAGCACAGACTGAGCAGGCTATTCAGGACAAGAGCCCCTGCCCATCTTCACAAGGCACACCTGGGGAATGAGACTTAAGGAGACACTGTGCGGAGTTGTTGGGAACTAACGTTGAGTTCCTGAACTGTTGTGTGCCAACATTTTAACTTTCCAAGAGTCCTTGCAATCCTTCTGACTTTCTGAACTAATTACCTAGATCCTTTGTTTCCTGAAGTCCTTGATTTGCCCTGCTGAATTTATGCCTTGGTGTACACAGTGCTGGGCTGGACAATTTGCAGCCAGAGGCCACTTGAGTGTGTGTGTGTGGGGGGGGGTTGTCATCACTTTGCTCTGGGCCTTGCCAGAAATATGGGAATGTTTGGGGAAATTTGGAGCAATAAAGGGGCGATCTGAACTGCCAGCTGCCCGTGTTATCTCTGTGCCATTCCACCACACAGCACAACATAACCCAAGCAAATAATCTATCCCATCAGCCATCAGCCATAGGACCATCCCATCCAAGCACATGCACAGCAGGCAAGACCACCAATGAAACTCCCTTTGTGAGGGGTCCTGAAATGATGACGCCACTCTGAACAGCAATGAAACATCTGTTACCCCTAAACAAAGCTCAGAGAATGCCAATAATGCAGTATCCCAACCCTGATCTATGCATATTTGCTACTACCGTATTTATTTACAAATGAAGGTAAATTGGATGAATAGAACAAATGATGGGTATGGGGTTTTTCCAAAAACAGCTGGGTATAACAGAGAAAGCAAAATGCAGTACATGTGATAATTGTGTTATGTATATAAATAATTGCCAATGACAAACAATGCACTTTTCACTGAAGTGCTGCTCCAAATAACAAAAGAGGAGGATATATCTGTTATTTAAACTGGTCTATGTCCTTGCCCCATTTATTAGTAATAAGCTTTGAAAACCGTAGGAAAAAAGGAGATGTTTGAATCACACATAATACAAACAAATATAATCTATTCTTTCATACTAACAAACAGTACTTCGATTTACAACCATAACTGAGCCCAACATTTTTGTTGCTAAGTGAGACAATTTCCCCCATTTTACAACCTTTCTTGCCACACTTGTGTGACAAACAGTCATAAGTCACTTTTTTCCAGTGCCATTGTAACTTTGAATGGTCACTAAGCGAACTGTTGTAAGATCAGGACTACCTGTAATATGCTCATCCTTTTATTTCTGGCTTTTTCTTAATTTGTGATAGAGTTGTATGATTGGGAAAAAAAGATGAATATAAAAATATATACAGTATGAAACATAGGCATGTATTGGGTAAATGCTTGTCAGATTCTATTTAATTTTTATTGCATTTATTTATTTATTGGTATGCACACTTTAGATAAAACTTTTGTACAAGCTTTAAAAAGACTTTACAAGCTGATGTGGGAATGGAATAAAATGAAATAATGAGGCGGAAAATCTGAGCATTATAGAATATGAAACACCTCAAGGAAACTTACTTCTATCATCCCTGCTCATAATATACCTGTGTTTCCTTCATTAGAAGGTTCTGTTTATAAAGCTGCCAAAAAGGAAGAAATGTGGCTGGGAGGAAGAGAGAGAGAGAGAGAGAGAGAGAGAAAGAGAGAGAGAAAGAGGGGGGGGGGGGGGGGGAGAGAAAGCTATCTCTATTAGCTCTCAGGCACCACCTGCTGGTCATTTATATTTTTAGATTGTCAATTGGGACAAATTCAAGATACTTTTGCTTTAGTAACACATATACGATAAATTTGGAAACAGTTACACTCTTCTTCCTTTGCTTACAGAATAGCTTGCAAGAATACAGTGGTGTGGAGAAGCATAGTAATTGACTTTAGTGCAAAGTAGATTTAAACAGAAATTCATTTTTGTAAACACATGCCTTTCATTTATTTGGCTTTATTATGTATTATTATTATTTTCTGCATTTTGCATAAAGTGGTTTACATGAAATGGGCTACCAATACATCATTGTATGACAGTGTACTGTTTTTCACTGCGCAATAATCTTTACTGTTGTTCCATCAGCCGTTCCATCATTTTCTCACCATCCCCTAGTATCATAGTTAAGACCACAAAGAAAAGATGTCATAAGATCTTCCCATAGTTCTTCCCATAGTTATTTCCCAACTCAGGAGAGCAAGGAAACCTCAGAGGAACTATGTTCAAACAAAATCCCATGAGTCACAACCATCTCCTCATCCCTCCCTCTCCTCTTCCACATATAGCTGCCGGGCCCCCCCACATGGTGCTAATAATACTTGCTGAAAATAATTGAATTGCAGTGATATGGTTTCCTGCAAAATATCGACAGGAAAGGAGAGGAAATAACTACCTGAATACTGTGAAGGGAACATGGAAAGAGAGTTATAAATTGAAGAGTTCCAATTCAAGGTCTTTTCCACTACAGCCATTTTAAGATGGGAATTTAGATCATAAAAAAGAAAGAAATCCTTATTAAGTTTTTGTAATTTTGGTAGGTTTCTTACCTGTTTGTCTAAAATATTTTTAACCTGCACAAAATGGATTTAAGCAAGATCCATTACTTGTAACTTCTCATAACCAGTGCGGAATGTTACCATTGCATTTCAACTGTAATGTGAAGTCAACTCTGTATGATATTTATTCTGAGTAATCTTTCTAGGGTATAAGCAGGGTGAAATTTGAATCCATAAGAAATTTGAGGGTAAACTCTAGCCCCCCCCCCCCCAAAAAAAAACCTTATTTCCCAGTTCCAGTGGGAACACAAGAACTCTGAAAGATAAATAACTGAATATTTTCTTGGGCCTAATCAACAATTCAGTCAGTAAGCTACATTCATATATTTTTTATTTACCAGTCCATGGACTGACCACTGATTCATTTCAGATTTGATTGTCTGAAGTCACCAAAACTGGGAGTCACATAGCGGGAAATGATTAAATGATTCTCAAGTAGTTTGGACTAATTTTTCCAATTAATGAGAGTCAAATTGGATTGCAGGGAGATGTAAATACAATCAATTAATCAACCAGCCAGTCTAATAAAAGAGACAAACAAAACTCACCCCTCTTTGTGTGTATGTGTGAGAGAGAGAGAAAGAGAGAGAGGGGGGAGGGAGAGGGGGAGAGAGGGAAGGAGGGAGGGGGAGAGAGAAAGAGAGAGGGAGAGGGAGGGAGGGAGGGAGAGAGAGAGAGAGAGAGAGAGAGGGGGGGGGGATGTAGACATTACTGGCACATGTGCACCAGTATCAAATACTCCCTTAGGAAGCGAGACATCTTCAAGAAGGACAGATGCACTTCCTGTCATCAGAGGCCTGGAACATTGATCTATAAACAGTGGCTACTGAACATTGCAGTGTTGTAAGCACAGCCCATTGATAAGTTTTACTTTTTCAACTTTTTAACACTTTGTCCTTTTACATTTTGTTGTCCATTGTGTAATTTAAATAAGTATCATTGCAAATTTTGTATGTGGAAAAAAGTAAACACACCCCTACATTTAACGCTATTACTAATGCTTGAAATTAGAACCAGGTGCACTAGACCAGGTGCAAATGATTAGAGAGCATCATTAGAGAGCTCTGAAAGATCCGAAGGAATCTCAGATGTTCAGTTTAATTTGCTCTTTGTTTTTTAAGAGTAGGTTATCACCATACTTAAATTGGAAAAAAAACCCTCTATGTCAGGGGTGTCAAACTTGCGGCATCACATTGTGTTCATGTGATGTATTGTGACTTTTTTTCCCACTTTGCTAAAATGGAGTTGAGTGTGGCCATCCAGCCCGTGGGCTGCAAGTTTGACACCCCTGCTCTATGCTTTTCAGAAAGAAGGTTGCAGATGCCTATGAGTCTGGGAAGTTATATAAAAAGATCACTAATGAATTGGACAATGTCCAATTCCACTGTCTGGAAGATCATTAAAGTGAAGTTTTCAAACTTTGGTCAATTTTCCCAGGTCAGGCCACCCTAACAAGTTAGCCTGTGAGCAAAATGTAGAATGCTAAAAGAAGTCATTAAGATCTCCCAAGTTTCATTATGTACCTTTAAGTAGCTCTCATGTCAGCCTTACCAGGTAGACCCTCAGGAAACATGACTAGATCAATAGAACAATAATTCTACTTTATTGTAAAGCTGCATTAACAGAATCTTGCAAGTCTGAAATTATAATTCTCCCGCTGTCACCTTTACAGTCCAATGGACTCTTCCTGAGTCCATCCTGAGCCTTCTGCTCTTCCCACTATGCAGCTGCTGTTTATGCTGTCTCTTATCTGACCATTCCCTAAGCACAATATCTTTTCTTGGTCTCCCAAGGTCATTCCCACTTATTATTACACCTCACTGCTACTAAGTGCATGAGTCTTCCATTAGAAAGAAGACACACAAATTAAATTTATATGGGAGGTGTGCCAGGAGGAAAGAAAGAATGTGTTCAAAAGAATTTCAGGAAAATTTGCTCATAAAGGCCAAAACCAAGACTTCTGGAACAACATATTCTTGTCAGGCAAGGCAAAAATAGTCATTTGGTCACATTACCAGAACACATTTTTGGTGAAAGCCAAAGATAGCGTTTCACCAGAAGTATCTGACACTTGCTGTAAAGTGTGGTGGAAATGTTATAGATTGGGCTGCTTTGCTGCATCAGGACCTAGGAAGCTCACTATCATTGTAGAATCCATGATGAATTCTTCATTGTACCAGAATGCTTTTTTTTTTAAAAAAATGATTTATATGCCGCCCTTCTCCGGAGACTCAGGGCGGCTTACAATGCGCTAAGCAATAGCCTTCATACTTTTGTATATTTATATAAAGTCAGCTTATTGCCCCCACAAACTGGGTCCTCAATTTACCTACCTTAGAAAGGATGGAAGGCTGAGTCAACCTTGAGCCTTGGTGAGATTCGAACCTGCAATAATTGCAAGCAGCTGATGTTAATAACAGGGCTTTAGACCACTGTACTATCCAAGGCTCTTGTGTTCATGTGATGTATTGTGATGATTGTGCTTGAGCTTAATGTGAGATATCTATAAGAACATTGAGATATAATCTATAAGAACATTGTGAGATATCAAGAACATTGAAGCTCAACTCAAAATGAACCTTGCTATATGACAGTGAATGTAAACATTCCAGTAAATCCACCATGGAATAGCTGAAAAAAACAAGAAAGAGAGAGAGAGAGAGAGAAAGAGAGAGAGAGAGAGAGAGAAGGAGAGAGAGAGAGAGAGAGAAAGGAAGGAAGGAAGGAAGGAAGGAAGGAAGGAAGGAAGGAAGAAAGAAAGAAAGAAAGAAAGAAAGAAAGAAAGAAAGAAAGAAAGAAAGAAAGAAAGAAATAGATGGCCAAGTCCAAGCTCAGATCTAAATCCCATCAAGGTGCTATAGAGTGAGGAAAAATTCCTCCCAATCAGAATCAGAGACTGGTAGACAATTTAAGAAATGTCCATTTGAGAGTGTTCCTGCCAAAGGGCAGGAACCCAGGTATTAAAAGCAAGGGTGTTCTCCCTTTTTCCACAGAAAAAAATGGCATATTTGTTGTTGTTTTTTTTTTTTGTTTGAGTAAACAATTGCAAAGTCACTAATTTGTTTTCTTCAATCCCATTACCACATATGTTAAAAAAGAAAAGAAAAACTTTACAGGGGGTGCACTTTTTCACAAGACAGTACATCTAAAAAAATACTGTTTTCTATGAAGCATAAAACTTCAATAAGTTGTCTTTTTTTTTTTTTGCAATGCTTTGTGGTAGATAGATACGCATAGCATAAGGAGATAAATTATTAAAGAGAGTTGGGAAAGAAGACTTAGGTTGTTCTACTGAGGCCTTGAGGGAGTGCTTTTGGAGGTGTTCTCAGCAAATTCTGAGACTCCTTATCTCCAAGTAAGAAATAGTGCAGAACTTTTCTGTTTGACTCCATGCTTGGTGGCTACAAAGACTGGGAAATCCCAACTTCAGAAATCCTCTCATAGAAGTTTCCTTGAAGTTCAGACATGGTCCAGACAGGATGATATCCACATCGAAAGGATTCTGTTCTGCCCCGGTCCCTCTCATGACTGGTTTGCAGTAAAGAGTCAGGAAGCAGTTTCTCATTACTTGCAAAATGCTCCACCTTCTCGCCACTTCACAGAAAAGGGGTTCAGAGGAAACAGAGTAAGCTTCCTCCCTTGGATATTTCAGGGGGTATATTAGTTCTGGATGAGCAATAATTCCGCTGCTGAAATTCTTTTTTTTTTTTTGACTAGAATTTGTAGGTTTAATAGCATATGGATATTTTCTTTTTAAAAATATTTTTATTTATACATTTTCCTTAATATATATAAGTATTCAATAAATAGTGTATTGTCTGGATCATTTTGCATATACATATTATTACTATTATTATTATTGATAACAATACTATTATTATTGATAACAACAACAACAATAATAGTCATTTGGAACACAACACACCAGATATCACAGCTGTTGAGGGCTGAAGTATACAATTTATTGATATAGCTGTTCCAGGAGACGCCAGAGTTGAAGAAAAAGAACTGGAAAAAATCATGAAGCATCGCGACCTGGTCATTGAAACTACACAGTTATGGATGAAACATGACAGTTTTCATTTCCCCATTTTCATCGGGGCACTTGGTACCATGTCCAAGAATTTTACAAAACACATCAAGAAATTGCAGCTTCCTGCAATAAAACCAGCGGAATTGCAAAAAACTGCGTTACTCAGAACATCATATATTTTAAGAAGATACTTAGTTGATATCTAGGACACTGGCAGCAACCTGTATCAACCATTAGCACCAGTCAATCGTATTTATGATACATTTTTAAATGTTCAGTTGACTGAGTTTCATGTTTAATGAATAAAAGAGATAGCAATAACAATAATAATAATCTTTACTTATATATAGTAATATTCTTCCCACTTCTAATTTCTACTTTTATTATTTAACCATTGGTAAAATAAATCCAAACATTGGCAAAACAAATCCCAAGTTAAATTGTGTCTTCTTTATCCTTTATCTTTAAAGTTAACCTATCCTAAAATTAACCATATAGCGCATATGCACCAACATTATTTATTTATGTATGTATGTATGTAAGTATGTATGTATGTATGTATGTATGTATTTATTTATTTATTTATTTATTTATTTAGATTTTTATACCGCCCTTCTCCTACTGGACTCAGGGCAGTGAACAGCCAAGAATAAAAACATCACATACAAAATTTAAAATTTTTAAAAGAATTAAACAAATTTTGGCCCAATAAGTTTAAAACAACCCGACTAAAATCAATTTACAATTTAAAATATCTAAGGGAAGTGGTGATCTTCCATCTTGATGAAATAAAAAAGTTTTAAGGGCACGGCGAAAAGCACGGAGATCTGGGATCCTACGTATCTCCGGGGGCAGGTCATTCCAAAGGACAGGTGCTGCCACAGAGAAGGCCCTCCCCCTGGGGGTCACCAGCTGACATTGTTGGGCTGACGGCACCCTGAGGAGTCCCTCTCTGTGGGAGCATACTGGCCGGTGGGAGACTATCGGTGGCAGAAGGTGGTCCCGTAAGTACCCAGGCCCTAAGCCATGGAGCGCTTTAAAGGTGGTGACCAACACCTTGAAGCGCACCCAGAAGACCACCGGGAGCCAGTGCAGCTCGTGCAGGAGGGGTGTCACATGGGAGCACCCGATCGCTCCCATAATTCCCTGCGCGGCCGCATTCTGCACCTATCATCTTCAGTAGAATCCAAAGACAAATTCTACAACGATCTGGCTGCTACTATCAAGAAAATCCCTGAGAAAGAACCACTGTTTATCCTTGGTGATTTTAATGTCAGAGTTGGAGCTGATTATAGTTCTTGGCCCACTTGTTTAGGTCAGTTCAATGTTGGGAAGATAAACGAAAATGGCCAATGCCTGCTGGAGTTTTGCTGCTACTATGGTTTTTGCATTAGCAATACATACTTTAAAACAAAGCCTCAACACAGAGTTTCTTGGAGACATCCGGGATCGAAGCATTGGCACCAGTTCGACTTGATTCTTACCAGGTGCTCCAACCTCCCCAATATTACAATCACATGCAGCTATCAGGGTATTGATTGTGATACAGAGCACTCCTTGGTGTGCAGCAGAATAAAACTGCAAACAAAGAGATTGCATCACTCGAAGAAGGAAGGAAGACCATGAATTGACATCAACAAGACCCGCAATCAGGACAAAGTGAAGGAATTTGCACAAGCACTCAAAGAAACTCTCCCAGGCCCGGCTGTAGTAAATGCATCTGAATGATGGGAATATTTCAAGAATGCTGTTTATAACACTGCCTTGTCAATATTTGGTAAAGAGATCAGAAAGACAGCAGATTGGTTTGAAGCCCATTCGGAGGAGTTGACACCAGCCATCGAGGAAAAAAGGAGAGCTCTAATTGCATATAAAGCCTGTTCCAGTGAGCACAACCTACAGATTCTGCGAGCTGCTTGTAGCAAAGTCCAACAGACTGCCAGGAGATGTGCTAACGATTATTGGCTGCAGCTTTGCTGTCAGATCCAGATAGCAGCTGACACAGGCAACATCAAGGGGATGTATGATGGCATCAAGCAGGCCTTAGGTCCAACACAGAAGAAATCTGCCCCTCTGAAGTCTGCTACAGGTGAGGTTATCCAGGACCGAGCACAGCAGATGACACGCTGGGTGCAGCACTAATCTGAATTATATTTCAGAGAAAATGTGGTAACTGAAGAAGTATTAAATAACATTGAGTGCCTGCCTGTCTTGGAGGAGCTTGACAGTGAACCAACTTTAGAAGAACTAAATGCAGCCCTGGATTCCCTTGCCTCTGGCAAGGCACCCAGGAAAGATAACATCCCTGCCAAAGTTCTGAAGTGCTGCAAAGGGAACATCCCCACTGAACTGCATGAAATCTTCTGTCTTTGTTGGAGGGAAAGTGGAGTACCACAGGACATGAAGGATGCAAATATCTTCACACTGTACAAGAACAAAGGTGACAGGGGTGACTGTAACAACTACCGTGGCATCTCTCTTCTTAGTGTTGTAGGGAAGCTGCTTGCCCGTGTCATACTGAAGAAGCTCCAGGTGCTTGCAGAGAGAGTCTATCCAGAATCACAGTGTGGATTTCAAACCAACAGGTCCACTACTGACATGGTATTTTCCCTTAGACAGTTGCAGGAGAAATGCAGGGAACAAAGACAGCCACTTTTCATAGCCTTCATAGATCTTAGGAAGGCTTTTGACTTGGTTAGCAGGGACAGCCTTTATAAAATTCTCCCCAAGATTGAATGTCCACCTCAGCTCGTCAACATCATCAGGTCCTTTCATGAGGAAATGAAGGGCACCATAGTTTTTGATAGCTTAACTTCTTTGATATTCGAAGTGGAGTGAAGCAGGACTGTGTCTTCATGCCAATTTTATTCGGGATCTTTTTTGCTGTCATGCTGAAACATGCTTTTAGAACTGCAACAGAGGGTATTTATCTCCGGACCAGATCCAGAAAACTCTTCAATCTCTCTAGATTGAGAGCAAAGTCCAGGTGAAATGCTTACTAGATTTCCTCTTCGCTGACGATGCTGCCATCACTGCTCACTCTGCTGAAGACCTTCAACAACTTATGGAGAGTTTTAGCAAGGCCTGCCAAGACTTTGGACTAACAATCAGCCTGAAAAAAACACAAGTCATGGGTCAGGATGTAGATTCACCTCCCTGTATTACAATCTCTGCACAAGAACTGGAGGTCATCCATGACTTTGTGTACCTTGGCTCAACTATCTCTGATACTCTCTCTTTAGATACTGAGCTGAATAAACATATTGGTAAAGCGGCCACTACATTTTCCAGACTTACAAAGAGAGTATGGCTTAATAAGAAGCTGATGAAACATACAAAGATCCAGGTCTATAGAGCCTGCGTCCTGAGCACACTCTTGTACTGCAGTGAATCTTGGTCCACATGGACACACGGCAGGAGAGAAAGTTGAACACCTTTCATATGTGCTGTCTCTGACGTATTCTTGGTATCACCTGGCAGGACAAAGTTCCAAATAGTGCAGTCTTGGAGCATGCTGGAATTTCTAGCATGAATACACTATTGAAACAGCGACGTCTACGCTGGCTTGGGCATGTCGTGAGAATGGCTGATGGTCGGATTCTGAAAGATCTCCTGTATGGAGAATTAGTGCAGGGAAAGTGCCTGTGATATAAGGATATCTGCAAGAGGGACCTAAAGGCCCTGGGAATGGACATTGGGAAACCTTGGGCTCCGATCGTTCAGCTTGGAGGCTAAAGACACAGCATGGCCTTCTCCAATTTGAAGAGACACTTGTTCGGCAGGCTGAGGCAAAGAGGCCATCCCAGAACCAGCGAAATCTGGGGGCTGGGCAGGGGACAGAATGTATCTGCCCTCAGTGTGGAAGGGATTGCCACTCTCGAATTGGCCTTTTTAATCACACTATATGCTGTTTTAGGACCTCTTTCCAGAGCACGATACCATAGTCTTTTGAGACTGAAGGATGCCAATGAATAACCTATCCATTTCTGCACACTCTAATATTTTTTAAATTATATTTTCATCTGGGGGAAATTTCGTCTGCTGAAATTCTGACACCCTACTTTCAGCTTAGTCAACCTCATTGAAAGAACCTTGCTTTTGGGTTCAAGCAGCTGTCAAAAAGCAGTCCAGTCCCTTTACAAGGTGTTGTTGTGTGATGGAATTTAAACCAGACATTTTGCTCCCACTTCTTGCAATCGGTGATCCAAACAACCAAGAACCCTGGAAAAGGATGGTGGGAGCACACAAACAATCCTTCATTCTAATTTCCTATTTATTGGATTGGCATTGACAATACCAGGGAACTTAGAATATGTTGACTAGCAGAGTTCTTGAGAGTCGGTGGCATACAAGTTTAATACACTATTATTTTTATTGTTAAGACTTGCTATACCCATTTATTACCACTTATATTTTTTGCTTCTATTATTCTTTAGCAGTAAGAGCAATTTTAGTAGTAATTGTAGTTGTTAGGCTGTGTTTGACACAATAGCAGAAGGGCATTGTTCACTCTAGAGCTGTGCAAATCCCTCAGAACAAGAGCTTCACAAAACATAAAAAAGTGTCTACCTTTAAATCAATAAAACAGCTACAAATCTTTGTTGGGCTTGTGTAGCTGCTTTCAGCTGTCTCCGTGAAGCAAAGTGAAACTCACTGGAAAAGTGCATAGCCATGGCTCTGTCAGGGGAAGGTGAGCAAAGGAGCCAGTTCAAAACCAGTGTTACTCTATTGTGACACCAAGCCTGCCATTCTGTGGGTGTAATCTGAAGTTGCATACATGTGTGAAAAGGGTGGAGTTTGCACTGTGACATTGCCTTTATCATTTTGACAAAAGTAGCAGACCTCTGTGTATGCCCATGTGATGCAATATATATATCTAGTACAGGGGTGGGTTCTAATTTTTTTACTACCGGTTCTGTGGGCGTGGCTTATTTTGTGGGCATGGCTTGATGGTCATGTGACAATTATTTAGGATTTAGTGGGGGTACTGGTCTACTCTCAGCGGCTTTTGATACCATCGACCATGGTATCATGCTGCACCGGTTGGGGGGATTGGGGGTGGGAGGCACTGTGCTGTGGTGGTTCTCCTCCTATCTCTCTGACCGGTCGCAGTCTGTGTTGGCAGGGGGGCAGAGGTCGACCTTGAGGCACCTTGCTTGCGGGGTGCCGCAAGGGTCGGTCCTCTCACCGCTCCTGTTCAACATTTATGTGAAGCCGCTGGGTGAGATCATCCGTGGTTTTGGGGTGCGATGTCATCTGTACGCTGATGATACTCAGCTGTACATTTCCACCCCAGACCACCCCAATGATGCCCTCGAAGTGATGTCCCAGTGTCTGGAGGCCATGCAGGTCTGGATGGGGAGGAACAGGCTTCGACTCAACCCTTCCAAGACCGAGTGGCTGTGGATACCGGCGTCCCGATATAGCCAGCTGGTGCCATCGCTGGCTATTGGGGGCGAGTTATTGGCTTCTACAGAGGGAGCTCGCAACTTGGGCGTCCTCCTGGACACACGGCTGTCTCTAGAAGAGCACATGACGGCAGTGGCCAGGAGGGCTTTTTATCAGGTTCGCCTGATACGCCAGTTGCGCCCCTTTCTGGATCGGGACTCCTTATGCACGGTCACTCATGCCCTCGTTACATCTCGCCTGGACTACTGCAATGCTCTCTACATGGGGCTCCCCTTGAGGAGAACCCGGAGGCTCCAACTGGTTCAGAATGCAGCCACGCGGGTGATTATGGGAGCGACGGGGTGCTCCCATGTAACGCCTCTCCTGCGCGAGCTGCATTGGCTCCCGTTGGTCTTCCGGGTGTGCTTTAAGGTATTGGTTCTCACCTTTAAAGCGCTCCATGGCTTAGGGCCAGGGTACTTACGAGACCACCTGCTGCTACCGATAACCTCCCACCGGCCAATATGCTCTCACAGAGAGGGCCTCCTCAGGGTGCCGTCAGTCAAGCAATGTCGGCTGGTGGCCCCCGGGGGAGAGCCTTCTCTGTGGGGGCACCCGCCCTATGGAATGAGCTACCTCCTGGAATACGACTGATCCCGGACCTTCGTACCTTCCGCAAAGCCTTGAAGACTTACTTATTCCAGCAAGCCGGCCTAGCTTAAATGGTTTTAAATTGGGATTTGAATTTTATAGACTTGGGGTTTTAAATTGGGAGGCCGATCGATTTAATATCTTTTAATTTATCTTAATTTTTGTATTGTATGTATTTTAATTCTGGCTGTCCACCGCCCTGAGTCCCTTCTGGGAGAAGGGCGGGATACAAATTAAATTATTATTATTATTATTATTATTATTATTATTATTATTATTATTATTATTATTATTATTACCAGGCTTTTAACTGCTTCCAGAGCTGTACCAATCTACCCATTTATTTTTTGAAGGCACTGGTCTACCCATTTATTTTTCCAGGCACTAATCTACTCATGTATTTTTGCAGGCACTGATCTACTCATGTATTTTTCCAGACACTGGTCTACCCATTTATTTTTGCAGGCACTGATCTACTTATGTTTTTTTGCAGGCATTGGTGTACTCATTTGTTTTCTTTTAACACTGATCAGCTGTAGGGCGGCCCCGCAGCAAGAGTTTAAACAGTGTTTTTTCCCTCTAGCAATCAGCTGGGACTCAGGAGGCACCAATAGATTGGGGGTGGGGCCAAATAAAAGGTAAGAATAACGCAGGGGGTGGGGGGGGGGGCCTGGGGAGGCCAGAACCGGTTCGGTGACATCATATCGTCATGGCTACCAGCTCAGGAGAACCAGTCCAAACCGGGAGGAACCCACCACTGATCTAGTAGTAGTTTGTCAGCCTTACAAGAAGCCTTTCCTATTACTAGATAGGAAACATGACCAGATGATCTAATTCTACTTTATTGTAAAATTAGCTTAACAGGATTTTGCAAGTCTGAATGTACTTCTCTCTTGTCTGTCCTCTTTATAGCCCAAAAAACTAGGGAGGGTCTCTTCTGAGCCTCTTACTCTTCCCATATTTCTGCTACAGGCTAAGTTTCCTTTTATCTGACTGTTCACTTGATTGGGCCTTGTTGCTTTTTCTCCTGAGGTCATTCCCACATACAATTACATAGCTGTACTCCCACTGCAAAAACCTTCTAATGGTTGTAACAATGTAAGAGACACAGAAGATAGAGAGTTTTAGCCCTAAAGCTTACTAGGTTTCTCCACACTGATTCCTACTTCAGGAGAACTGAACTCCACAAATGTTAATATACCTCACTCTATCCACATATGGCTAAGCAAATCAGGAACTGGGTAAAATCTTTCCTTTCTTGATTAAAGCTTTAGTGTGACACTGTGAGACTTGAATCTCAGCGGAAGGCTGATACTGTGAAAAATTACAGTTCTAAAAGGTGCCTGATGACTCTTAAAATGAATTTGGTTGTTTAATTATTTGATAAAGCAGTGGAGACATGGATTTCAGATTCAAATTTATAGGGCTGTGAAAGGAGTACTTTGTTCTGAACTGTTGCCAGACAGAATCCACCTTTAAAAAAAAAAAAATTAAAACACAGAAAATGTTATATGTTGGTTCTTTCGGCAAATTTTTAACAGCATTGGTGAATGAAGATATCTCTAGGGAACATGAGCACAGTTGAAAAGTAATAAGTGCAGGTGAGGGAACAATATTGAAAATAATATACTGCCATAATGTAAATCAATGATAACTGCATGTCCTTGAATGCCGCATTCGGAGTTGGCCCATTTCACTTTGAAAATGAGATAACAAAAAGTAAAAATAGAATCAATTCAGAGAAAGGGACACCCCGCTCCCAAAAAAGAAGATTGAAAACATGTGGTAGACATATTACAAAGAGAAAAAAAATAAGTAAAGATCAGAGATTTAAAAATAGTTAAATTGAGTAAATATAATGGACGCAGTTTAATGATCTAAGTCATCTTTTTCTATGCTATATGCAATATAGATTGCATTTAACAGCCATTAAGAAGGAAACACGAGAAGTAGATTATCAGGATTTCTATAAAAAGTATTTCATATTACTATGTAATTATACAGCTAATTCCTATCATTTTCATATTGTGCTTACATTTTGGAAAATAACACATTTTAAAACAGAACAGATGTGTTTCAGTTTTACGTGGCTCAGAAAATCCTCAATTGTAAGTGGTAAGAAACCATGTTTATTCCTTATCTTTCTAAATAGTCCATAATTATGCAACTGAAGAAATGGAATGAGTTTCCCAAAAGACAAGTCTAAGGCAAGGTGAAATAGTATATCCAAAGTAGATGAACATCATCATTTACAGAGTGAAAAACTTATAGATTCTGAGTTACTCAACATTAATTTATGCACAAACTAGTGAAAAAATTGTTACAGTCTCCAATTCTTGAAGTTAAAAATTCTCTCTGTAAGTCCTCTCAGTTCTATGGAAAACTATACCACAGAATCAGGGGTGGGTTCTACCTACCTTTACTACCGGTTCGCAGCGGGGCCGCACACATGCTCTTCTGCGCATGCACAGAAGCATTCTGATGATGTTGGGGTCAGTGGGCGGAGCCTCCCACTGGTTTTACTACCGGTTCTATAGAACTGGTGTGAACCGGGGGCAACCTACCACTGCACAGAATGATATACTAAGAGTACAAGAAGTCTTATGAAGATTCCTGTCTTATTGGTGTAAGTTTGGCACAATACTTTCTAGGTTATGGTGACATCTTTTGTAGTGGTGTGACATCTTCTGCAGTGGTGTGGAAACAAAGCCTTGCCATGAGGCCAACAATTTCAAATTAATAATTATATATTAGTGCATTATTATACAGTCTACCATACATAGTATTTCCCAACAGAGAGCATCTATAGAGCAGAGAACAATTAGTATTGTTTGTGTATATTATATCTAGTTTGGACTCTTTTCTACTACCTAGCATCTTCTGTATCAAATTATTATTATTTTTATATTGCGTTTTGGCTAGTATTGCTATAGCAGTATTTACACACATCAGAGATAATACTTAATGTACCTTCATAACCAATTACTATTCTAGAGACTATCAAAGTGATCAATTATTATGTAATTATCAATTACTAAAGATTAGGAAAAGAGCCAGTTTGGGGTAGTGGTTAAGGTGCTGGCCTAGAAATCAGAAGACAGCGAGTTCTAGTCTTTCCTTAGAAAACCAACTGAGTGCCCTTGGGCCAGTCATTCTCTCTCAGCCCAAACCATCTCACAGGGTTGTTGTGGATAAAATAGGAGGAGAAAGGAGTGTTAGGTATGTTCTCTGCCTTGAATAACTTACAAAAATAATAAAAATGGGGATAAAATTATAATAAATAAGTAAAGATTCCTACCATGTCCATGAAGTGACTATGCTGCTTCTTGCTTTTAGGTTTCAATATACCAGTATCTTAATTCATTTATGGCCTTTGGTTTCAGGCCTATGAAGCATGTAGGGTTGGGTCTCTTCCTTATCAATGAGAAATAGATTGCTAGTCAGGCAAATAGATCTGAAATCAGGATGTTACTCATCAGGTTATTTCAAAGGTGAGAAGTTTCATTTTCTCCAAATGCTCTTTGTTCTCTTATCTCAGCTAGTCATGACAGTCAAAACAAACTAGCCTTGCCCAATAACACATAACTCATAAATAAGATTAGATGATTATTTTTTAGCTATGATTTTCCCAAACCTTAGAACATATAGTTTCTCCAAACTGTTAATCTGCATGTGACTGGAGCACCAAACAAGCAAAGGGGATGAAAATTTCCTTGTCTTCCTCAATTTACTTACCAGCATTATTAAAATACTCCAAACCAAGGACCATAGTCAGGAGTGACAACCAAAGAAGCTAGTGGGTTGAAGAAAAGTAACATAATTTGTGGATTAACAGGAGACAATTTGCATAATTGGTCAGAACTGTCATATTAGCGATAAACTTATACCCAGTGGTTGTGGGGATCCAATATAATATGAATGATCTCAGAATTTGAGTGTACACATACACACACACACACACACACACACACACACAAATTCTGAGGCCATTTAAAACATTGCATTACTACATATTTTATTTACATGACCATTTCTTATCCCAAATCCAGCTGACTGCAGAATGAAATTATTTAAACTGGGACTGGAATTGATTCATAACATTTTATGATGCTTTTGTGCTAGCTAGGAAACCTACCAAGCACAGGATTCAATTCGGATCCTGAAAAAGAAATCTAGATAACAGTCCAGTTTACGTTGGACAGAATCAGACAGAAGCCTTCAAATTGACTTGGACTCCAAATCTGTAACTTGATTCAGAAATCCCAATTTCCTATTAAGCATCACTCAAAATCAACAGCTAAACTATGCTTAGCAGGCAATTGCTTCAAAATCCTAAGTGCTTTTACATTCCGACTTCTTTTCAGATGGTGTTGGTTGAAAAAACTGTTTTCTGGAAATAATTCATAGGCAAACTTGCCATTGTGGGAGGATCAAGCATGTCACGTTTCAGATCAGTAGGTTCAGGGAATTTTGTTGCAAAGGGAGTATTTATTTTAGGGCTTGAACAACTTGTAACTTCCTCTTTTGGAACAGTGGGCAATTGCTAGGCAATATTTCCTTCCCTTCTTTCATCTCAGAGCTTTGGGGGAAAATTTATCTATTTTTGTCTATATTTGTATGCCTTTAAGAATATATAAACTGAGCGCTTTACAGGGGGATCAGAATGCTTTGCTTCCTGCTACAATGGAATGACTTTGCCCCTATATCAAGAAGGGGATGCTTGTTTGTTAGCCAGGCGATTCTAATAGTGTGTAATAATAGAACCCTGGGTGGTACACTTAATAAGATAGATAGATAGATAGATAGATAGATAGATAGATAGATAGATAGA
>WNWU01000030.1:10326744-10358424 GCA_012654045.1 Ptyas mucosa | reverse complement strand
AGATAGATAGATAGATAGATAGATAGATAGATAGATAGATAGATAGATACCATTCTTTATTGACCAAGTGTGATTGGACACACAAGGAATTTGTCTTGGTGCATATGCTCTCAGTGTTCATAAAAGAAAAGATGCATTCATCAAGAATCATAAGGTACACCACTTAGTGATAGTCATGGGGAACAAATAAGCAATCAAATCATATTAGGAAATGGTCTATATAAATCGTAAGGATGCCAATAACAAGGTTACAGTCATACAGTCATAAGTGGAAGGAAATAGGTGGTGGGAATGCTGAGAAGATTAATAGTAGTGCAGACTTAGTAATTAGTTTGACAGTGTTGAAGGAATTATTTGTTTAGCAGAGTGATGGCATTTGGGAAAAAACTGTTCTTGTGTCTAGTTGTTCTGGTGTGCAGTGCTCTATAGCATTGTTTTGAGGGTAGGAGTTGAAACAGTTTATGTCCAGGATGAGAAGGGTCTGTAAATATTTTCACAGTCCCCTTTTTGACTCGTGCAGTATACAGGTCCTCAATGGAAGGCAGGTTGGTAGCAATTGTTTTTTTCTGTAGTTCAAGCCAAGGGTAATTGTCTTAAGCAAACACATACATTATTAGGTGAAGAATCTCCCTCCCCTTTCCTTTCCTCTTTCCTCCCAATAACATTTGGGACCCCCTCTGACCCTTATTTCAACAGGTTGTGCTGTTGAGTAAGATTTTCTTTCTACAGCTGATTGACTTTTACACCCACTTCATACTGTCTTTCCAGGTCTGCTTTAGTGATAATGTTAGGGAAGAAGGATCTTGTGTATCAATTTGCTATAATGAGGTTGTCATGGATAAACAGTGGAACACACTAGGATTATAGGGGATTAATAAACTAATCTTGATCTCCAATAAGATTGGCCAGCTGTACCGTAGCAAAGGAGAGAGTACTTACAGCCACAAATAGATATCCTCAAATCAGGATGCCATGATCTAAATGCCGCAGGGGATGGTGATAAAAAGTGTTTTACTGTGGTACTGGAGTTGAACATATGAAGGAAGGTGGCTTGGATTATTAAGGAAGCTCCAAGGGTATAAAGGCAGCCAGTTTTTTTAGAATACGTGATCCAAATACATTATCTGAATAGCCAGGTTCAAATGCAGAATTGTAGTATGCCTCTTTTATTTTGTCAGCCCATCAGTGAAGTTATGGTTTGATTTTCCCAAACTTTCTAATCTTACTCTCTTGCTTAGGTAGGTGACTGATATTTTCATGTCAGAGGGTTGGCAATTCTTTTAGCCTGGCATTTTTCAATCTGCTTGAATGTGTTTCAAAGTTGCAAAGAACACTTTGACAATTTAGCCTTGATTTTTAATTCTGTAAGGTCAACATATTTTAGTTGAATAATACTGCAATAATCAGCATTAGCACATTACAGAAGAGATGCAGATGCATGAACAGTCAGCCTCCAGACCGGGGTGAAATCAGCAGGTTCTGACAGGTTCTGGAGAACCAGTAGCGGAAATTTTGAGCAGTTTGGAGAACTGGTAGCAGAAATTTTGAGTAGTTCAGAGAACCAGCAAATACCACCTCTGGCTGGCCCAAGAGTGGGATTGGAATGGAGATTTAGCAGTATCCTTCCTCCAGGAGTGGGGAGGGAATGGAGATTTTGTAGTATCCTTCCCCTGCCAAGCCCACCAAGCCACACCCACAAGCCACACCACGCCCACCAAGCCATGCCCACAGAACCAGTAGTAAAAAAAATTTGGATTTCACCACTGCTTCAGACCTCCTCCAGTTCATTGGACTTCCCAAGATCCATAAAAGCATACAGGTAGTCCTTAACTTACAACCTTTCATATAGCAACTATGCAAAGTTACAACAGAACTGAAAAAAGTGACCTTTGATCTGTCCTCACAGTTTCAACCATCACTGTTTCCCTGTGATCACGTGATTAAAGTTTGGGTTGCTTGGCAACAATAGGCAACATCCTGTAGCCATGAGATCTCCATTTGTGACCTTCGAAGTTGGCTTCTGACAAGTCAAAGGGGATTAAGCTAGATTTGTTTAATAACCAACTCACTTAACAAAGATGACTCAAAAGATCATAAATCAGGCCCAACTCATCTAACAACCACCTAATTTAGCTATGGAACTGAGCATAAATCAAGGACATTTTGGGAGAGAACTGAAGATCTGGAGGACTGACCTTCCCTGATTTGAGTGGCACGTCTATGTTAGTGTATTTTGGGATCTTTTTTGCCTTCTTTTTCTTTTAATGTGTTCATTAATAAATGTCAGCCACTCAGAGCCTTTAGGGCTTGAATGGTATAGAAGCTACTTTAAGTAAATAAATAAACTACTTTAAAGCATTTGTCTCAGTTTCTGACAATGTACTTTTATCCTAAGAGTTAGATATTGTCAGAGTCAGCAAATTGATAAAACAGAACACTAGTACCCCGCTGGTACTGCTAAACAGATAATAAATACCACCATAAATATAGATATACAGATGGCTAAATATGAATTAGAAGCAAGGTGGAGACCTGCTGTCAATTCAAGAAAGCAGTGATTATCTAATACTAATCATGGCTGTAAATACTGCTTTTAGACGAGCAGTATCGTTCCCAAAATAGCATGCCAACTGCAAACGCAATTTAAATAAACATGATAGGTTTGATAGATGAGAGACACACACTGCCAGACACAGGAACTACAGTTCCTATGTTTGGTGCTCAGAAAGATCTATGGCAATCAAGCAATAAATAAACAATTGCTAAAGCCACCAGCAAGCACCCCAACAGACACACAATTCATAACGAAAGTTCTATGGTGTTGATCTGTATCAATGCCAGTATTATTCTACTCTCAACAAGTCACAAGTCACACTGAAGGAGGGATTGTATTTTGCAGGTGGAATGTCTCCTGTGTCGTTCAGTTTCCTGTATTGATGGTTAAAAGGGCTTTCATAATCATAGTGAGTAAATTACCTTTGCCTTAATTCAGGATATGCTTAGACTAGTGTTAGCAATCATTCTCAAGGAGCATTCATGAAAAACTAATTTTATTTTATGGCATCCTCTTCAAGCAGTTAATGTTGGCACACACATGCTGATGATTATGGCAAGCGTGTCAATGAATTGATGCCTGAAGTTTGTTTGGGGTTTTTTTTGTTTTTTTTAGGAAGAGGAGTTGGTTTATCTTTCTGGCACCAATCCCAAATCTCAAAGCTTCTTGGAGAGGGAAATACCTAAAACCAAACATAATTCTTCTCTCCATGGATGAGTTAAAATAATAATAATAATAAAAGACTTCTGAAACAGAAAATGGAACCCAGCTGTGTGAATGGCACTCTGCAGTTTGCTTTCTTCTTGTATATCATTTTATTAAGTTAACCCGTATCATCTCCCACCAAGGTAAAGGAAGCCTGAAACAAGGAAAGGTAGAAATATTGAATCAGCGTTTGATTTGTTTATATGTCTAAATTCAGATGTCAAATAAAGTATTTGCTAAATGAACCCTATTTATGTATGATATTGTATGATATGTTTATCATATAATCATTTTACTTTTTTTTTTTGCATACATTTCATTCTATATTTTTTTGTATATAGTTTTTTTTTTTCTCAGATAATTTTATTTCTGTCTAATTCCCTTTTCAATTGCAACTGACCAAAACAGAATCGATGGCAGCGGTACCAGTAATCTATCCTGCAGTACCAGAAATATAATTTAGAAAGTTTGCAAGCATCCATCTCAGAATATTTCACAGTTCGTAATATTGGGAGAGGTTGCATACGTTTCATTTCAAGCAAAACTGAACAGCAATTTAATTACACCAATCTTGGGAGATTCACTTTAGAACTTAACTATTCTACGGTATACTGAATCTGATAGTATACTTAATGTGTTTGTTTATTGCTGATTGAAGGTGTATTGGCTTACATGAGAGTGTGCATGATGCTTAAGAGAAAAATCGGCTTTGGATATACTTGTGACACACTAGCCAAAATGCTCCAAAACTGCTGATGCTGTCCTTACCATTATCAAGGCATGATACATATAGTAAAAATAAAGATAAAGGTTTCCCCTGTTCTGTCATGTCTGACTTAAGGGGGCAGTGCTCATCTCCATTTTTTAGCTGAGGAGCCAGCATTGACTGAAGATGTTTCTGAGGTCATGTTGCCAGAACGACTATACACCGAGGCATATGAAACACTGTTACCTTCCTACCAAAGTGGTACCTATTTACCTACTCTCCTTTGCATGCTTTTGAATTGCTAAGTGGGCTGGAGCTAGGGCAAGTAACAGGAGCTCACTCCATCACACAGTGTTCAGGTCTTGAACCCAGACTATCAGCTTTCCAATTGACAAACTCAACATCTTTAACCACTGAGCCATTACGCTTCTGCCTACTTTTAGGAGAACATGATTAAAGCTTAATCTGCAAATTAAAAGATAGGTGAAAGCTCTGATGGGTCATATCTATGATGGGTGGCCACAGTTAGTAGTTATGGATCATGTGATGATGCAGATTGGTCCGAACAGTTAGCTTTATAACTGCACATGAAACTGTAATATCATTTCCTACATCAAGGTTAGATGTACTGTCAACTGTTGTTGGAATCCCTGAAAGCAGCTTCATCTCTTTCTGGTCTAATATGGCTGCTTTCCACCACTGAAACTCTGTGATATCCTCCATATTATATTGATCTGGAGTTAGCATGATCAAATTATGGGAAACCTGGGGGTTGTAGGTTAACATACTAAGGGAATGCCAGGTCAGGATGGTCAGCATTAAAGAAATACATTATAAATCATAAGCATTAATATAGGAATTGTTCAGGCAAATGATACAACCTGCTGCTTTGTGCACTAATCACAATTATTAATTTTGGGGAAATCCATACATGAATGGATTACTTTACGAATACAGATTATAATTTCCTCTGGGTTATTTTATGGTTAAGTGGTCTCTTTTCAGCAGTATACCACTTTCTTGGTTTTTCACAAATGCTAGTTCATACATCAGTCATTACATAGATAATCTTGATTACTAACACCAAGCAGTGCTAATGCAGGACAAAGGACTCTGGATCCTGGAAACATCCTACACAGTACTTTTTATTTATTTATTTAAACTTGATTTATATGCCGCCCTTCTCCAGAGACTCAGGGCGGCTTACAATGCGTTAAACAATAACCTTCATACTTTTGTATATTTATACAAAGTCAGCTTATTGCTCCCACAATCTGGGTCCTCATTTCACCTACCTTAGAAAGGATGGAAGGCTGAGTCGACCTTGAGCCTGGTGGGATTTGAACTTGCAGTAATTGCAGGCAGCAGATGTAAGTGGATGTTAATGACTGCCTTAGTCTATTGAGCCACCAAAGCTCCACCAGAGCTACTTGTATCTGAAAGACAAAACACTAAGCAAGGAGGTCTTGGTTCACTGAGAAAAATACCCATGGGGCAGGTTTTCAGCAGCAAATTAGAACCGAAGTAGGGCAATTTTTAAAATGCAGCTGATCATAAAATGATATTACTAGGCATGACACATGATGTGTAATATAGAAATTATGCATTTATCTTCTATTTAGAGAGCCATTTTAGAGAGCCATTTAATCTGTTTTCTCTGGTGATTTCAACAGTTCATCTGATTAATGCCAGGATCACTACAAAAAATTGAAAGTGAAATAGCTCCGGCTATAAAATGTGGTAGCTTCATTGCTCTGTTAAATAATAAGCTGAAAGCTTGTTATTAGAGATAACCCTTAATTTATCATATATCTATCAATTTTTTCTTTTTCCCATTTTAATACTAAATTTTGTTGTTCAATATCTCTGGTAGGAGGATTCATTTTAAGCTCTCTCCCAGATAGTTTTTTATAGTAATTTTATTAAACACTACAATTAAAAAGTTAAAAAAACAACTAATACAAACTAAGAAAGAAGAAAAAGAAATAAAAAGTATAGGAAAAAAAAATCAAAATAGAAAAATAACAAGAAACAACAAAATATACAGCCAGAAAATATAAAGAAATGACTTCTCTCTTCATTGAAGTATAAACTTCAGGAGCCTGGTTTAGCTCAGTAGACTAAAAACATAGTGATCCACATCAGCTGTCTGCAATTACTGTAAGTTCGAGTCTCACCAGGCTCAAGGTTGACTCAGCCTTCCATCCTTTCTAAGGTAGGTTAAATGAGGACCCAGTTTGTGGGGGCAATAAGCTGACTTTGTATAAATATACAAAAGTATGAAGGTATTGCTTAACACATTGTAAGCTGCCCTGAGTCTCTGGAGAAGGGCGGCATATAAATCAAATTTAAAAAAAAATAGTAATTTATCACCTTAAAATACAACAAATGATCTCTTCTTCACATATCACATTTCTTACCTATAAACAAATTCAGAAAGCCTCATAATGGATAGCAAATGTCCACTAAGGGTTACCAGAGATAACGTAAAACATTTTAACCTTGATCAAATAAACCAACTTTATATTTCTTCCTTTTACCTTTAACAATCTTAATCTTTAATCCCTTCAAATGATGTTCTAGATTCTTTTAATTTTTTCTTTCATAAAAATTCTTCAAAATTTCAACTACTATATTATAAATCCATTATAAGAAATATATCCAGATCACTATTTTGGTTTGTTATGGGTATATTCATTTTAATTATTTAGACATCAACTGGTTTCATTTGTATATGAAGTATAGGAATGTTTTTTTCCCCTATGTCATCCTTGTAGTCTGTCAATTTTAAATCAACTTTCAGAGCAATCTCAGTCATGTTTGGTGAAACTTATTCTTCTTCCATAACATCATTTAAACACAGTTTAATTATATGGCAGACACTCTTAAAATGAATGTTTGGGTCCATTGCTCACAATTATCCCTCAATACCTCAAAAGCTACAATATTTTAGTCCATTCTGTATTAGTAAGTCATATTTAATTGTTCTTCTCATTTAATTGTAATCCTTAATTCCTCCAGGTTCCTTCTGGTATGGTATGCAACCTTCAAACTCCCATTCTATCTTTTTTTTTTAAGTAATTCAGAACAACAGCATATTCCTTCAGGAAGGATTGTTGCAATTAATTACAAAATCTTATTTTAAATCCGTGTGGATGCTTCATCCATTTGTAACTTTCCAAAATCATTCTGATCACTCTTTTGCTATTTATTTCCAAAAAGAATATTTTTTTCTACTCCTTAAAATTGTATGTATGTATGTATGTATGTATGTATGTATGTATGTATGTATTTTGCTAAGGATTGTAAGAGATTCACCCAGTGCTGTAAAATCTGTTGCTTCAAAGGTTTCGAAAAAGCAATTAACAAGCATTTCTTCAAAAGGGACTAGAAAAAGAAGTATGCAAATTCAGTGTTCATAAAGGCACTGAGTATTTGGGCAAAGATGATGTTTTCTTGGCTCCCAGAGCTCTAAATCTGTTGGAGGCCACTGTCTTGCAATCTCCTCATGAGGACAACTGTCAGAAAACAGGAAGTTGTTCCTAAGTCCCCTTCTTGTCTGGGAAAGAATTTCAAGGAGATAATCCACTCATCCACTTGTCTTTCTGCTTCATTCAGCAGCTCACTCTGAGCAGAGCTGTCTTCAGTTTGCCATTTCTACCCCAGAAATCTCAGCCCTGTGCCAGAGAGGTTGTGTTATTTTGTAATATTTTAAAGAATAATATTTACAGCGCTATCCATATTTTTATTAATTTATGTTTGTCTCAGAAACATCATAATTAAAATAAGGCATATTATATGACATAAAATTTAAAATATAAAATGCAAGATCAAAATATGAATGACTTAAATAGATCTTGCCCAGAAACTAGCAACTTTAATTGTGTTCTGTCATGCTGCCATGCAGTTCTAAAGTGTACACTGATAAGGAAGCAAAGAGCACGTATACAGACTGTATGTGTTGTTGTCTGCATGTCACCACAATTAATCTATAACTTAGACATAAAAGGGGGTGCAATGGCTCAGCAGTTAAAGACACTGAGCTTGTCAGCTGAAAAGCTGACAACCTGGGTTTGAGACCTCAGTGCCATGTGACAGGGCAAGCTCCACTTATCCCAGCTCCTGCCCGCTTAGCAGTTCAAAAGCATGCAAAATGTGAATAGATAAATAGGTACCACTTTGTGGGAAGGTACCAATGCTCTATGCACCTCAGCATATAGTCATGCTGGCCACATAACTACAGAAGGAGTCTTCAGACAACCCTGGTTCCTTCACTTAGGAAATGGAGATGAGTACCACCCAGGGGTGGGTTCTACTTACCTTTACTACCGGTTTGCAACAGGATCGTGCAAAGCTTCTGCACATGCACAGATTGCCGATGATGCCATCTGGGGTGGTGGGCAGGGCCTCCCACCAGTTTTACTACCGGTTCTTGCGAAATGGTCCAAATGGGGGGCAACCCACCACTGGTACCACCCCCTATGACCAGACAGAGGAAACATTTACCTTTATAACTCAAACATAGGCATGTGCCATTATCACATCATCTTATGTGTGGATAAAAAGAACCACGGCTGTATAAATTTAGGCTATTTTTGTTGCTATATAATTGAAAAAAATCTGATTTGTTAATTTTAATTGTCAAAAATATAAAATTATTGATATGAACTATGAAATGAATTGACAACATTTCTCCTAGATTTTCTCTGTTCTGAACATCACTGTGTATCTTCTACAGAAGTATACAGGTTTACAACTGGGGGTGGGGAATAAAACAAATAACAGTTGGTATGCACAGTACTAGGCCATGATAATCCAATTATTTCCCATAGTGTGGAAACAACATGTAATTTCCACACCTGTGACTTCTGAGAAGTTGGTATTTGTACCGTCTGGATCTAAATACATAGATAATTTTTCTCCAGTGTTCTGGCTCAAATTTACATTTTGTCTTTTTCTGCCATAAACATCACAATGACATTTCCCCCTCTTCCTTCATGTTGCTAATGCGCCCGCCCTCTTGCACAAGAGGGAACCCCGGGTGATTTTCAACCCTCAGCCTTTATTATAAATATGAACCCAAGTTTGTAAGTTGCATGTCTTGTGGAAGAAAGACAAAATATGAGAATGTTCACTTTTACGGTTCTCCTGTATTCTTATTAGAAAAAGGAGGAGAAGTTGTTAAGCAAGCCATCAAAGTAAATAGGAAACATTTCATTATTCATTATTATTATATCTGATATAACTGCATTATTATTAGAAGAATATTTGTAGCTCAGGGTTGAAATAATGGTTTCTTGGTGCTCTTTGTATTTGGGTTTTTCTTCTATTGTTAGTCTAGCACCAATGATATTACCTAGTTTGGATAATGAAAATGTCTGCAAGAAAACAGCCAAGCTCAGAGAGTACCAATGACTTCTCATACTCTAATCGTTTATGGTATGTGTTTTGATTCTTGTTCTGGATAAAGCTTGATCTTTAAAGAGTCCAAAGAAATGTGAAGTAGTTTCACCTGCTTTAAATGTCTCTGTCACAACATATGTAGATACTAGGACCAGGGGTGAAATCCAGCAGGTTCTGGAGAACCGGTAGCGGAAATTTTGAGTAGTTCAGAGAACCAGCAAATACCACCTCTGGCTGGCCCCAGAGTGGGGTGGAAATGGAGATTTTGCAATATCCTTCCTCCAGGAGTGGAGAGGGAATGGGGATTTTGCAGTATCCTTCCCCTACCATGCCTACCAAGCCACTCCCACCATGCCACATCATGCCCACCAAGCCACGCCCACAGAACCGGTAGTTAAAAAAATTGGATTTCACCACTGACTAGGACTGTAGAAATCAGACTTGATTCAGTTCAAAGAAATTGGTCATCCAATATTTGAAGAAAAAATAATTCAGTTCATGCTTATGATTTGAGATTTGAAGGCAAACCGATTCAACTTGAGCCACAGAATATATATGCTTAATTTGGGGGGGGGGGAGTAATGGAGTGCAGTTTGAGAGAATGTTAACTCTGAAAAGTTTCAGTGGGATAACTCCTCCTTTGATTTCTCTTCTTTCTTTTCTTTAGTAACCTCCCATACCTGTTGTGCAGGTAGCCCAGGTAAGGAGAAATCAGGCAAACAGATCTTAAATTGTCTAGCAAAGCATGCTTAGCTGAACTGACACAACATTTTTCTTAATCAGTGGTGAAATTTGTTACTACTGGTTCTGTGGGCGTGGCTTGGTAGGGGGGTGATGTGATTGGGTGGGCCTGGCCAACTTTTTTTTTTTTACTTTTAAAAGCATTTTTTCTACAACCTCTTCAGCTGAAGAGGTTGTTAAAAATGCTTTTAAAAGGTGCTGACAATCAGGCAACTCAGCTGGGACCGTCAGAGCCTTTTAAACGCATTTTTTTTTACAACCTCTTTAAAATGCGTTTAAAAGGCTCTGACAATCCCAGCTGAGCTGCTCAATCCTCAGAGGCTTTTTTTTTTTTTTTTTTTTTTTAAAAATCCTTTTTTTTTTAAAAGGGGTTTGTAAAAAAAAATCCTTTTAAAAGTAAAAAAAAAAAAACCTCTGAGGATCACGCGGCTCAGCTGGGCATGGGGTGGGCAGGGATTTTTGCTATCAGTTCTCCAAACCATCCGCCACCATCACTACCAGATCGGGCAATCCAGTCCGAACCGGGAGCATTTCACCCCTGTTCTTAATCTAATTTAAAAATACAAACTACTGAAAATTCTGTTATACAAAATAAATTCCTACTTCTCTATTTGCCTTTCCTGGGTACTATAGGTTATGCTTTTATTTATTTTTCTCTTGCAATATTTTTCAAATATCATACAAAACTATGTATAGTATTGGAGATGTGAACACAGCACACATTTGTACGTTATAATATTGGCAATTTTTAACTGCAGTCCCTTTTTTAATGCTCCCTTACACTGAATTTACATTTTTCACATCTGACAGACATGAGTCAACATATGCATTGGTTAACCACTATGACTCCCCAAATATTTTTCCTGGTTAGTTACAGACAGCTCACACCCATCAATGTATATGTTAAGGCAGGGACTTGCACCCCAATATGCATCATTTTATGTGTGCTTAAATTGCATTTGCCATTGGGCTAAAGATCCACCAGTATAAAGACATTCCTATGAACCTCTTCACAATTTGAATATTTATTATATACTCTGTCAGTATGCTGGGTCAAACTTGGGAAGTGACTTGAGGCTCCTGAATCTTCACATGCAAAAATTTTATATATCCTTTTTCCAAACCTATACACAAAGATATATTATTAAAAATATATATTTATAAGAATTGTTTCTACCTTCAGTCATAATCAGTTTGAAAATTAGCATTGAGACATTACTAATATGAGTTCCAAAGCATGGGTAATTTGGAATATAATTTTAATCATAGCATCATGATTTACTTTTTTTTAAAAAAAATCATCTGCAACCTGAGGATAGACTCCTAAAGAGAGTCCCCACTATTAAAATATCAACTTCTTTTAGCATCTTTCTTTATCTATATGTACAGATGCTGCAAGCTGAATTGGAAGGCTTGTTAGCATGCTGAACACATTTTAGCTGAATACTACTGTTTTTTCAGGCATGTATTAATCTTATTCTCAGCACAGCAATTAAACCTGTGCAATCTTTTCTCTCACACCCACCCACAGAAAAATCTCTCTCTCTCTCTCCCTCCCTCCTTCCCTCCCTCCCCCATCTCCTGGCATACATATAAATATATATATGGTTGACCATATAACCATTTTCCTTAGCTTTCCAGGAGCTTGGCACTTCACCATGGCAGAAATCTATAATATTTTATCATTTGGGAAGACACTGACTGAAATAAATGGCATATATAAATGCACACACAAACACACATACAATTGCCCAGTCAGGTCCAGCCTAGGGATTCAAGATAAAGAAAAACCGGGCAAGCATTTAAAAAGTTACAATGTTAGAAAAAGGATGTAAATTTTACCTATTATTTGTACATATTGACATAAACCTTTCAAATATATAATATGGTCAATTATGCAGTCATTCACAGAAATTTCACTTTTAGTTTTATTAGTACATTAAGGTAGTAACTCATTAGCTTTGATGTACAGTTAATCTAATAATGAGAAGGTTAGAAATGTCATCATAGGCTTTAAGGTGTTGATATATTTAAAGCCCTACCTGGCACAGGTTTCTTGCAGGACCACTTTTTCTCTAGAACATCTGTCTTCCACATGCTCCATAAGAAGGAGATGCTCCAGGTTGCCTCTTTTAAACTTTGCAACCTTGTGTATATGTGCCTTTTCAGTGGCTGGTCTCCCATTCCCATCACACTATATGACAGGTGCCAACTCTGTTCATCTTTAGAAAGGTCATTAATACCTTGTTATTTCCATATGTGTTTGGTTCCGGTTGAGTGAATATACATATAAATATACATATACACATACATGCATATATACATGTGTGTGTGGATTTCTTTCTTTCTTTTTTTTTTTTTTTGTTACATGCCATCCAGAACAGTACTGTTTGAGTTGGATGATCCTATGAATCCAATCAAGCAAGCAACCATTAATTTTTTTCTGCTGTTTGTAAGGGATGTGTAGCTAATTTGTTTTCAGATCAACTTTTCTATTTATTTACATGCAACTTACTCTACAACACAAACTTCTTTCTTTCTTCCTTTCACCTCCAATTCCCCTGTTTTATTGCCTCTACTTTCAGTTGTAACCATCTGCTATTTATTTCTCTTGTACATGTCTCGGGGATTTCTTCAGGTTAGACGAATGGGATATAAATACTTTAAATTAATCAATAAGATCCAGAATTTAAATTAAATATGTGGGTATGTTCCTTTAAAAAAAGTTTCTTGGTATGTAAACAGAGGACAGCATCAAGCATTCTGTCAGCATCCAAAAAGTTGCCGGTGCTGACAGATATTTTGTCAAGCTCTGCCTACAATGTGATTGATGCTGTCAATCAGGCCTTTTCCTCCATTGTGGCTTATTAGCAGGAGCATACATGCATTCCAATTGAACTAGGCTTCTGGGGGGGTGGGGTCAAAGAAGAGGAACAGCTACTAGGCTATAATGTGTGCTGGGACACAATCATACTATCCCACAATGCAATGCCCCATAGCAAAGATGCAGAATTGCATTGTGGGAAATTAAAAGGACTAGAGGTGCTTGAAGCTGAGCAGGAAGAACACCACGGCAGAGAAGAGGACTCAGTCAGTAGCAGCAGAAGGAACAACTAATGCCAGCTTAATGAGAGCAGAGTATTATCCAAAACAGTATCCCACTCAATCCTGATGAAAGCTCTAGAGAGAAAGCATTCAGGAAAGATAATTGATATAGCACACATCTCCCATACAGCATATTGCTCATATGCATAATGTGCAGATAATCCAGTTATAAATGGAAAGTTTGATAAGGAGGCAAAGTTATGTCTGATTAACAATCATGTTCCTACATACTTTAGCACACAGCTGGAAGTAGAAAAAGTACTAACGCATTCAAAGGACGTAAAATGTGGAATGCATTTTTTGCAGGCCATTATGCACACAGCACAATGATCCTGTTGTTGCTGTCGTTGAGTGGATACTCCAGAAAATTTCAGTTTAGGTATCATATGCATCAATTATCATCCTCTTTTAACAACCCCATAATCCCTTGCGGGGTGGAGTCTAGGCAACTGAATGGAACTAGCAAAGTGTTTACTAGCCAGATACCCTTCCTGTTGCCAATGCAGAGTTTTGTTCAGCAGATATATCCTCAGTGTGCCCAGAGAGAGAAATATCTGCCTCTACCTAGGATCAAACTCACAGCCTCCTGATTGTGAGGCAGGAGCTCCACCTCTAGGCCACTACACCATTCTGTATCATAAGCATCAATCACACCTCTAAATTCATCCAGGTATATCAAGTAATTCTTATACTATGGTGATATTTTTCTGTGTAAGGTCTGGTTCTGAGCTTCCAGCTCTTGCAGAAATTCATTGAGGTATTTAAAAAAATAAAAGGCAATTTGGGTTAATAAAATAGATAAAAAGGAGAATAGCTCCCTGGATAGATCAGGTTTCCCTTGAGTCAGTTATGCACAACATAATTTGGATCTGCTTTGTGAACACACCTGTGAGTGGTCCTGGGTGCATTCTGAGCTTGCTTTTTTTTCCCTTGCAGATGTGTATTTTCTCCAACACACATGAATTTCCCCCAGCAGAAGCAGGGCTGAAAGAAATGTGTATATATTCTGTTTGAAAGTTGTAGTAACGTAAGAAAAAGAACGGTATGTCAGCTTGCTTGACTGAGCAGGAAATGTTTATTATGATGATAGTTATTTAAGTTATACACTTGAGGTTCAGTTTTAAGGAGCCTTGACTGAGGGTCTTTGAGGCCAGCAAGTAATTGGAAGCACAAAATACAGACACAGTTTCAGCATGGATGCACATCTTTGATAAAGCCGAAGAACCTGGCGCCAATACAAGGGACTCAAGGTTTACCTCCTCCATCCATACAAATTAAAAACAAATCAACCATTGATCTGCGAGAAAGCAGGGTCAGGTCTAAGCAATTCAGCTTCCTAGTGCATCTAACTTCCTTATATTATTTATATATATTGACACACTGTTGACTGGTAAATGGTACTCATTATGAATGCTAGGATTACTTTACAATTTAGCACACTGGCAGCTCTAAATGGCCGTCGACCTTTGCAAAATTGGAGCTTGAGGATTCTAATCTATTACCCAGGCTTCTTCATGTTGTGATCTCAAGAGCAACGAAATCAGATCTATTAGCATGCATCTGGCAGAATCCGGCACGCCCCACTGCTACAATGTAAACGCAAATCAGTGCATTAGTACTAGTTATTCAGTCACCTGAATATGTCCTCAGGCATAATGGTCTGTCATCATTCTCAGCCAGGTGTTTCTGTTCTCTTCAGTGGGTAAGTATGGTTCAGAACAAGGTTTGCACAGAACTGTCAATAAATTTCTTGTAATGTGCATTTTTCTCATCGTGTCTTTTGGTTGTAAATGTCACCAGCTCATTGGTATTAAGGTAGCAAAATGACTTAGTTTGTAGCCTGTTCAGGTCATTTCATATCCTTAATATTAATTGGGAATATGAGGTCAGGAACGTGTCAGACACAAAGCTTGCAAGGCTGAAGAGGCACAATAGGTTTCACTTTCCAGCACTTCTGAAAGATCACTCGTGCAGTGAAATAGAAAGATGTCTATTTGTTCAGCTTGTTTCATCATGAAGTGACTTTGCCACGCAGTCATAGCTCAAAAGAAGATTTAAAAGCATAACAAAAAGAATGGCAATTCTGAACAAATTCCTGCATCCAAATTCCTTTATCTGGGAACTTCAAGGATATGAATGTTTGCCTGTTTGTAGAATAAGCATAATTTTGATATATAATCTTGCCTTGATAAATGCATTGATCCATCCAGCTGAATATTGTCTGCTCTAATTAGCAGAAGCTGATCAAATTTGTAAAGAAGATTTGTCAACACTTGATTAATTGATGTTATATTCTTCATGCAGAAACAAACAACACCCCACCACCAAATCTACTATTGATCTGTGACCTCCTTTATTCCTTCTTTCCACTCTTCTACTATTCACTTTTAGTTTCTTTTTATTCCCCCAGCATATTGGTTTATATCCCTTTCTTCTTATTTCTAAAGCATACATTTATTTAATTTTATTGTTAGAATGTACTCCTTATAATTATTACAAACGTGTAAGGATATACATATCAAAAGAGCCTTGGTGGCACAGCAGACTAAAGTGCTGTTAAGTAGCACCAGCTGCCTGCAATTACTGCAAGTTGAAATCTCACCAGGCTCAAGGTTGGCTCAGCCTTCCATCCTTTCGAGGTAGGTAAAATTGAGGACCTCGATTGTGGGGGCAATAAGCTGACTTTGTATAAAAAAAGAACACTGCTTAGGGGCCCCCCGAAAGCCCTACTATGCAGGTATATACAAAAAGTATGAAGGCTATTGCTTAACACATTGTAAGCCGCCCTGAGGCTCCAGAGAAGGGCGGCATATAAATCAAACCAATAGATAAATAAATAAGTAAGTAAGTAAGTAAGTAAGTAAGTAAGTAAGTAAGTAAGTAAGGGTCATTGCATTTGGTGGGCATTACTTCAGTATAAATTGTTACAGGATTGTAGGGTGAGTGGCAACTGCAAGCAGAGTAAATCAATCCTGACACATCCCTTTACAAATGTGAATTGCAGAGTGTAATAAGGAAGTAATTCATGAAATAAAAAGAGAAGCAATAAAGACACATGTAAAGTTCCCCAAAGAGATGTAGCCAAGGAGTGCATGGGAAGTCCGGAGAGAACATGATCTCAGTAGGAAAGTCATCAGAGGATAAATATTCCAGAAAAGGTCTTTTTTTTAAAAGATGTGCATTTGTGTCTGTGTACATTACGGATGGAGTGGGGAGGACCTAAATGAAAGAATGTGGAGAACTGAGAGTGAAAAGACTGTCTCAGATTTTATGGCTATATCTTGTCAGAGCTATAGCTCTCCCATCACAGCAAATAGTTGCAACAACACAAGTTGCTTTTTGCATTTTATTTCCTGCTCTCCCAATAAAAATGGCATGCAGGAAGGCTAATAATAAAATGAAGGTAAAATAACAGAATCAATCAATTTCATAAAATACAAATGCAAATCTTTTGTGTTCGGTTCCTTTTGTATTGAACGATCAGAAAGAAATAACCGTTCCCATCTCTTTTAGCAGCTTGTCAGCTTGAAACCCCAATGTTAGAATAGAAATATTTTTGACAGCCTGAAGAAAGAAAAGTGAGGTGGAGATTTAATATAATTCAAACACAAATTCTGCATGGAGTGAATTTGGGTGTTTCACTTCCAGGGTTTTCATTTCTGCTCTGTGTAGAGTCCTTGGACTTTTTTTTTTTAAATCCACTACGTAAAATGAGGGGAAGCGTTTCCTATTTTCCTTTTCTATATCTCTATCTGCCCACACATTCAGAATATCATGGAGCTTTCAGAGAGAATATTTTCTTCCTCCTTCAGGGCTTTCAGAAATATACAGATTGCCACACAGTGATGGGCTTGCATGGATCCTCCACAAAGTGCTGTGGAAAACACAGCATCTCTGCAAAGTGTCCTCCTATGGTTTGACAAATAAATGAAAAAAAAAATGGAAGACTAATCTCCAGGCATTTCAGTCAAATTCTAAACCCTTTGCTCAAAATGACCCATCGTATTTCCTAGAGGTTTGAGGATTCAAAATTCCATAGAACTGTACAGAATGTGCTCCTGCATGTGGAGAAAAATATTGAAATGTGATATATTCTTAAGTTTAGAAATAATTCTTTTCAAATATACAACCGAGGAAACATTTATTTATATGCCTGATTGACTTATATCACAGGTTTCCTTTAGTGGCCTAAAGGAGCACATACTGTAGAGCAGTCCCTCCAATGATTTCCCAACAACTCATGAAATAGGTTGAATTGACAAGTAAGGACTGATTCAAAGTCACCAATGAACATCCATGATTGAAGGCAGACTAAATCCTGAGTTTCCCCAATTCTCCCTTCCTTCCTTCCCTCTCTTTCTCTCTCCCCCACCCCCACTCAGCCTGGACTTAAATGGCTACCCTTTAAAGGAAAACATGTTTGAGGGAATACACTTACTATAGGTTCTTCATCTTAGCCATGCCCTTTATCGCCTGCTAAGCACATACAAGCTGCCATGATGTGTAGAAATCCTTTTTATAAGGAGGGAATAAAGCCTTCCAATAGTATATAATGCAAAATGGTATATAATACAATCAAGACATGGGCAAGCCATCACCTTTCCAAAAGAGCTTTCTCCCTTCATCTTAATATTAACATCTAAATGAGAGGGGGAATTGTCATTAGGCATAAAACCAGATTGTGTAAAGTTTTATTTCTTAAAAAAAATATATAACAGCGGAGAAATCAATTACAGCTTTGCCCCCCTCCTTCTGCTCGTTAGATACATCTGAAGCGTCGGTGTTGTGAATTTCGTTTATTTGCTGCTGGCCTAATAATCCCCTGCATGCTGGGAAAAACCTTTGTTTTCTGACAGAAGTAATAAAGCTGTCTCCATGATTCCCCTGTGTGAGACAAGGAGTGCTCCTGCTTTATTTAATCGGCTGGTGTGCTGTCTTTTCAAAGTAAACAGTTCATAGGGACCCAAGGAGGAAAGACACACAGATGACAGGTCTGCCATCACATAAAAATTACTAAAAGGGGGGGGGCAGAGAGAGAGAGAGGGAGAGGGAGGGAGGGGGGGAGAGAGAGGGGGGATAATTGAAATAAAAAAAGTCCTTAGCCTGAGATGAAATAATAAATGTCTTCACCTGACATATATATGTATGTATGTATGTATGTATGTATGTATGTATGTATGTTTGTATGTATGGGCATATACCTCAGGTCAAGCACGCCCTGGCACGGAATGTGAAGCTCCTAGCCCAAGTGCTCGGGGTCCCCTCCTGGATTTCTCTCGGCCCCTGCCCCAATTCACTCTCTTCCCAGTGAATAGAGCGTGTGAGAGAAAATGAAGCGATCTTAACAGCAGTGGGAGGCTGGCTGCTTCCTTTTTAGCATGTCCTGAGCCCAGTCACCCAGAACAACTTGTGATCCCCGGACAAAGCTTCTCCCAGCAGGTGGCCATATCAAGAAATTTTCCTCCAGGAATTAGATATTATCCCAGGAATCAGCGCTGAGTCAAACATAATGCCCCATCCTGCTGGGTCAAGTAGGATTTCATTTCAATTTCTTTACACAACGATGCGTTTCATCTTGTCTGCTCACAATGACAGTGCTCAGGCATGAAATAAATTGAAGTGCTTGAAAGGCTGAATTATCCCTTGAACCTGCAGCATTCCCGACCCCCATACACACATTGTCAAGTGAGTTCCTGATAAGCAGGATCTTCAGCCAGTGTTTGTGCTGCTTGGCTTCCTTTAATCACAGTCCCTTTTGTAAAAGGGATTTTTTTTGGAGGGGGAGGGGGGAGAGATAAATCATTGCTGAGGGAAAAAAAAGGTCATTTTCAAAAGGCTTTAAGAGCTTCGTTTTGTGTGGCTTTTCAAGGTGAAACAGGTAATTCAGTGCACTGGAAGTCTTTTGTATTCAACTTCATTCACCCTTCGTGCCATCGCTACCAACAAAAAAAGTAATGAAATAGGCTCAAATAAAGTCCTTTATTAGGCACATCTCCTAACTAGATTCAAGGAGCATTTTTGTTGTTTCTTATACATGAAGTAGAACATACGCCTTCCTTGAAAAAGTTATCTAAAGCGATTTAGTCAAGGGTTAATCCGTGTATTGCTTTTCCAATTTGTTTAATAACAAGAACAACATTTCCCTCTCCCAGGTATCATTTCTGAAATCTCATCACTGATAGCATTGCTCCATGACTGGATTTTTATCAAATGACTGATGAGGCAGATGGAGACATAGAAAAAGGAAAAGAGAGAAACAACATAGTCTCGTTTGAAATCTGCATTGGTTAATTTAAAACCCTTTCCTATCTATCTATCTATATATATTGTGAGTTCCTGCCTGAACATGTTGGACAAAAATAAACATTTTGCACTAAGAGGAAAATAGAAATAAACAAAAACAACAACAAAAAAGAAGTAGCAGCAATAAGCAGCTGGATGGAAATAATGTATGACACAAATATAGATTGCATGACATGTACTTTACTTCTTTCATAAAAATGAATAGTGTAAGGTAAATCTATTTCTTTTTCTGTTACATTTTATTTTCATTCAAATTACTTACAGCAAAAAAAAAAGCCTCTTAATTTATCATCTTTTCCTTCAGTTAAATGTTTTAAAATGATTTTCAAGGATAAAAGATTTATTTTACAGTAACACTTCATTATGGATTAATATAAATCAGTTTGATATTTATATGAAGTAACTAGACATGTTTTTTTTTTAAAAATGGATTTAAAAATAACCTTTTTCATAATTACATCATAGTTTTATTCAAAATATTCATCAGGGTTTTTTTTTTAAGCCGTTGACTATATGGCCAGATCTATATAAAAAAAGAGGAAAAACAGAGAAAGAACAGGAGGAAGGAACCTATTCCTGCATTGTATTTATCTTCACAGATGGAAAAGAAAAGAAAGGCTATCAAAGATCTTAACATTGCAGTTTGTTTCTATGATGAAGGAAAACATTACCTTTGTTTTTGTGGTTTGACATAGAAATAACAATCAAATGTAATGTGCTTCCGACCTTTAGTGGTTTATCATTTATAGCACAAGAACGGTGTGTAAAGTCATCCTCCTTCCAGCAACTTCTCAGCCTCCTTTTAATACCTCTGGCAGTAAATGGAGACTTTCTGGTAAATAAGCGAAACCTTTTGCTATTGCATTTTTTCCAAAATCAAAAAAGGCGACATGCTTTTAAATTTCCTACAGAAAGGGCAGCTATAGCATCCAGGTTGTACTATGACTGAAATTGTAAATCTTGAACCAGAGGAAACCAAAGACTCTGACGGTGCCATTACAAGGAATGAGCAAATGCAGAATTCAAAGCGTTCCTTGCAAACAATCCTTTCATGCAGGGCAAAAAGATGTTTCAAAGCTTGGTTTCAGCTGCTCCGAAGGAGTTTGAAAGAATAATCCGCATTATGATTGAAGATAAAAATGTCTTAACTTTGAGGTCTGGCATTGGGCTTTGTGACTTATTATAGATGTGCTCTACTAACGTACTGGAATATTGTAATTCCCCCCCCCCTTTTTCTTTTCTTCTGAATGTTAACAGAACTTCTTTCTCTTATTGGAGCCAAGTGCCTGTACTGTGAACTAGGACTGTTGATAACAAAGACAGTTATGTTTTAGCCAAGAGGAAATGAAGGAATAGTTATTATTGTCATAGGAGCAGTGGAAGCATTTATTTGAGAGATAAAAAGAAAGGGCGCTTGTACTTCGCACCTGAAATGGCATTTCACGGCTTTGCAAGATTTGGCAGAGTAAAACAACTGTCTTTGAGCAAAAGGATCGTAAAACCTGATGAAAAGAGAAGTGAATCAGTATTCTCCACAATGGGGGGAAAAACGTAGAGTAAATCAAAAGCAGTTAAATGACTTGATCCAGAACTTATCCCAGATATTCTGCCACACTTGATGCAGAATGGTGACTCATTTTCAGTTCCAGGTTTTCAGGGGTGACAACACAGTCAAAATAGGAGTAGTGGCTGCTTTGGAACCTGCAGACAGAAGAACCTGGTTGGACTTTCAAAAAGCAAAGAGCACATCTGATTGGGGTCATAAAGGAACTTATGGTGGGCCAGTGAAGATGTGGAATGCCCAAACAGTCTGAACATCCATAGAAGGGCAGCCCCTAGATGGTAGCACAGGGACAGTAAACTCCAACTCCTTTGTGACATTTACTGGTTGTCCAGAGTTTTCCAGCTGAAATCTGATAGTCCTAATACCAATCCAAATTGCTGCTGTGGTTCTACACTACAAACTACCTTTCATGCTTCCCACAAATGGGTTGTGAGTGGCATCCAATGCAGCCATCATTTTGTTAATGGATGATCAATGTTAGGGAAGACTATCTCCATCTCACAGATTTGTCTTGGGCCAGATAGTTTTATTTAAGTGCTTAACAAATAATGTATAACTCAAAATAACTTCCAGAAAAACAGGGCCTTTCAACTCATAGTTACAGAATGTTAAAATCGGTTCCAATTCTCTGTTTAATAATATTTTAAGACAAGGGGGAAAAAAAATCTGTTATGGTTTATTGGGGAAGTCTTCCTTTCATTACATTCTGCAATTTGATTTGATTTGATTGATATTTTCATGGTTTGCATTTTTAAAGGATGTTGACATTTGAACTAAATAAATTACTAGCGCTCCATCCGAAGGCAGGTTCTTATGTGAAGATTATTGGCCTTTCATGTGTTTTCTGACTCACAACCATTTCCAGATTGTGGGATATTCTTTCTGCTCATTACTTCTGAGCACATGCCTGCATGTTTATAGACTGTATATTTATATTCCAAATATATGAATGATAACTGTACAAGCATATAATTTCATTCTATATAAATTTGATCCAATTCCACAATATCAGAGCTTCATGAGGTCTGTGACAGTGTAGTTAAAAAAGAAACCCCACAGAACTGTTTACCTGATTTTGTTTATATATATATATATATATATAAACAAAATACAAATGTAGTTTAAAATAAATAAATAAATAAATAAAATAAAAATAAATACAGTTTGAGTCTGCTACAGGAATGTAATGACAACTGACACAAAGGATCCTTAGAAAGCAGTGTGAAGCTAAAAATGTTATGATTTAATGAGGTCATATTCTGATCGGCAATAAAATCTAAAAAACCTTCCTTTTGTATTCTGTTTTGGAAAATGAAAAAAAAAGATAGAAATCAGTTATAAAACTTTTTAATAAATAGATATTTTTATTCCATTTTAATAGATCATACTTTCTACCAAAAAAAAGTACATTATAGAAAATATTTCAAAATTTTTATGGTTGTTCTAGTTTTCTTCTATAGTGTTTTAGCAATTCATCTTTTTTTTAAAAAAAAACTAATTTTCTTCTAATATATTTCAAAGACTTTTATTAGAACTTGGCTAAATTGCAGTTGAAGTCAAAGTGACTGTTTAGTAAATCTATAAAAACATCTGATTTTGGAATTAATTCTTTCCTTTCCTTTTGAATCATTGCATATTCTCTTTGAAAAAAATTGAAGTGTTATAGTCAAAAATGAATATAATTTCTTCCATCAAAGAAAGTGAATGATAATAGCCAACTTTCAAATTTGCTTGCACTAATTTTAAATGGAAATTGAATCTTATGTCTAATCCATTAATTTACAAAGTGCCATGGAACACTTGGTGAAATCTGACTCATATTACTCACAGAAATGCTTCTTCCTAGGAGCCTTGATGTTCATCCTAAAATTGTGCTCTGAGTAGATAAGCGTGAAAGTAGGAATTGCAGGAGAAAGACACAAAGAAGTAGTCTAGTTGTACAGAATGTGCTGGAACTCCAAAAATTGGGAATCATAATGTTTGATAGCAAATGTCATATTTGCTCAATATCTTTTAAAGTAGAGCAAATATTTATTCTCACTTGAAATATGTCATTTTGTAATATTTTGAGAGAGAGATTCAATTACAGTTACATGATGGCAAAAATTATGGACACTTGTTTGTAATGCAGGTGTTCCTAAAACTTAACAATAATATACAGTGTTTTTCCGAAAATAAGACCGTGTCTTATATTTTTTTGAACCCCGAAATAAGTACTTGGCCTTATTTTCAGGGAGGTCTTATTATTTTGGGGTGCATGGAGCAAGATGGGGCTTCTCTTGCCATCTTACCTGATTTCCAGCTCTGTGTTTAAATATTTTTGGGGAGGGCTTATTTTCAGGGGGAAGCTTATTTTTAGCCCATGTGCTCAAAAACCCGATTGGGCTTATTATCAGGGGATGTCTTGTTTTCAGGGAAACAGAGTAGGTGCACCTGTGTTTCTACACATATATCTGTTGGAAAATCCATTAAAATGATGAGACAACAAAAAAATTATTGTTGAGTAAAGATGGAATAATGAACTTTTATTGCATGCCTTTGATGGCCAACAGATTGTAAGTAGAGTTCTCCTTTTGGACTTCCAGTTGGAAAAGAACTGTAGTTTGGAACATGATTTCCATTGTTTTGGTTTGGGAGTTGTTTAAGGGTAGGGATGTAATCACATATATTATATCACAAAGGCGTATTGTTTCTAGATATATCCTGAGGTCTTTATATCACCAGATATTTTCATGCAGCTCTCCAGAAGGATTACAAAACTCCAAATGATCCCTTGATGTATTTCTTTGCTGCCATCTAGTGGTTGTCAGAGAGTCTGTTTGATGTAGTGATTAAGGCACCAGACTAGAAGTTGGAAGACTGAGAGTTCTAGTCCTGCCAAAGTCATCTGAGTGTCCTTGGGCCAATGACTCTGTCTTAGTCCTAAGAAGGATTTGGCAATTGCAAACCACTTCCAAAATCTTGCCAGGAAACTGCAGGGGCTAATTCAGGCAGTCAACAGATGTCAACACTGACTTGAAGATGAAAAAAAAAGCGGTTCTATGGATTTCTTTAGCCCAAATTTTGTCAGCCTAACATTGATGTGTTTTTAAAATCCTGCATTTGACCTTTTTCTTTAAGTTCATGTTCATTCCATATATTTCATATTTTAAACTTGCATACAGTTTAGAAATAAATTGCTAGATTTCTAGAAGGCATTCATTTTGCTGGGTTTTTATATTTCCATCCAATGTTTTAAGTTACTCACACTAAAATATTTACCAAATATATCTGAAGATTAGAGGCATAATGAATTCTTTCTGATGTCTCAACGCTTTGTTTCCCCTTTCTTTCTGAACATTAATTTATCTTTATGTTGTACATGGTTTTAGGAATTCTATAAGAAAAGACAGTCATTTGATTTACCAATGCTCTTATTTTATAATCTAGTTAAGGCAACAATAATGAAACAAGCTAAGTTCAGGGTCAGTTTGAGCATAGCAGAAATACAGCGAAAAAGCCACATTTTTAGATATCACAATTAATTACAACAGAATGTTTCCATACATACAGAATTTATAATCTGACTTCCTGGATAGAACAACATTTAGTAAAAAAAAAAAAAAAAAAAGTAAAACTTCAGATTTGGTTTCCCAATTACAATCCTATTCCTTTGGAATTAGGGGGGGGGGGATCAAACAGCCATAGGAACCATTTCATAGATGAGCACAATACTGCATTCTTCCCAGTCCAATAATGTTATTTTTAGGCATAGCACATGAATACATCAAATAAAAGAAATGCTGTATATTTCCACACTTTGGGAAGTTATTAAGCTGAACAAAATTCATACTCATCACTAAGCTAAGACCAAAACTACCTTAAAATGTGAAGATACAATGTCTAAAATTGTGACTTGACAAAAAAAATAATAAAACAGCTGTACTAATGTTTTGTGTGCCTGTATGTGCTTTAACAGACTATAATATACTTAATTATGTATTTCAGAAATAAAGTCTGTGTTTTTAATAGATTGCATTTATTTTATGCTCCATTTTGTTTTTAAATCTATTCTTGCATTTGGGGATGTGCTTGGAATCATATGAATTGATATCATATATGTATGCTGAAAATCCAAGCTTCTTCTGAAAATAAAAAGAGTCGCAATAAAAAGAATCAAATAACTGGCTTGCCATGCAGGTCTGTGATACTTTCTCTATTTCTCCCTTGCTACACTGTAGGTGATTGGCTGGAAATTGGGAACTCTTCATTTAAAATATATAGCATATTCAATATGGTTTTATATAATATTTAATTGAAACCTATTTAGCACAGTCACAAAATGTACAAGTTAGTGCCAGATTTCCATGTTATGTTAATAACAGAAAAGTCAGCCTGGAGAACAGACTGATAGTTTGCTACCTTATATGAGTCCCTTCTGGGGGTCTGAAGTCATCAGCTATAAGGGAGACAACTGTTCCATCTTTAGCTATCCAGCTGATGAGCCAGACTGCCAACTCCAGGACAGAATTTGTTCATTAGCAAACTCAGACCAGTGATCTGGATGTGCTCACAGCATTCATTGCCAACCAAATGTCACCATAAAATGTCCACTAAATTCCCTCAACAACATCAGGAGCTGCAAAACCAGCTGAAGTTCAGACAGAGCACAAAATTAATGGGCAAAATAATTCCACAAATAACACTCTTGTTACTGTAATAGGGGCATTGAATTAATCATCTATTTTTCCATGGCAAAACAGGGACTGAACTCTGGAGTCCTGGATGGTATGAATGCAGCAAACGCAAATGACCTCTAACGATTTATTTAAGCACCAGCTTGTATTTATTGTTTCTCAATTTGTGCAAATGGAGAAGATATAATTCATTTAATTAGTATAGAGTCAACTTTCTTCGTTTTCCTTAGAGAGCCTTGTACTTTAGGAATTGCAGTAACATTTCCCTAACATTTATCTAGTCAATAGCCATGAAGTGCAATTGGTAGCATCTCCCTACAGTTGCACTGTTTGCAAATAATTAATTGGGTTTTTTTTTTTTAAAAAAAGATCTAGTTATACATTGCCAAGAATAAACACAAAATATTATTTGCAAATATGTCTAGAAAAGCAGCTTATGAAACAGTCTAAAACTGCAGTAAGTTATATATTCATTACAAAAATATAGAAGAAAACTATTAATCAGAAGTCAGTTAGAACTAGGTCAAAGTCAACTTTCTCTGAGTTAAAAAGGGTTTTCTGAGAATTATTTATTGAGTGATTAATTGCTTATATTATTATTCCTTCTTTTCCTAGATTTCAAAGTAACATGCCAGGCACTTTCTTATAATTATACTCTTGCAGGTAGATTAGGCTGAGAGAAGATGATGGGATCAAAATTAACCAATTAACTTTGTGACTAAATTAGATTGAATTAGGCTATCACAGTCCTATGTTCTACATTATCCTGGTTCTCAATAAGAGACAATTTGGCTAAAGGTTAGATAGGAAACTCTGTGATGAGAATCAGCAAAGCTAAAGTCAGGTTATCTGAATGCCAGATGACCTTAAGATATGTTGATGGAAGGAACAGCAAGATCCAATATTTCCTTGAACTCCAAATCCAATTAGATCTTTTGTAGTTCAAAACAATATTATGCATTTGTATATAAAGATGAATAACTGGGTAGAATTTTTGGGGGGCTGTCGCAGCAAACAAGTTGAAAATTAAATAAAAACTTTATTGATAAAGGGAAATATTTGTAGCTCAAGGTTGAAATAAAAAGTCCTAGGTGCTCTCTGAACTTGGTGGTGGTTAATTTTGATCCAATCATCTTCTCTCAGCCTAATCTACCTGCAAAGTAACATACCAGGCACTTATAGGAAAGTGCCTGGTATGTTACTTTGAAATCTAGGAAAACAAGGAATAATAATATAAGCAATTAATCACTCAATAAATAATTCTCAAAACATCTTTTTGTAGACAATTCATTACCCAAATTAAATAACATCAGCTAGAAAACAACCAAGCTCTGAGAGTATCAAAGACCCCTCATTTTTATTAAAATGCATTTTAAAAATTGGAGCTACAAGATTATTGTCACAGGTTTCTGTGACCAGTTGAGTTTCTGTATTCTGGAATAATTGCAATAAACAAGTCCTTTTCAAAGAGGACTTGAGACCAAATTAACACAAACCTACATTGTTTTCTTATTAAGCTGTCTAGTGTTAAGATTCTTGGTCAGAGGATCCTTGATCACAATTCCTACTATTCTTGGTAACATATCTGGTTGAGATTATTCTTAATTTTTTGGTGTGCTTGACATCTAAAGGGTTCTTTAGACAATCTTGATAAGGAGAAAGGGTAGTTTTCTTTCTATTTTTCTCCTACTAGCAGGTATTTGACCCAACAGATAAAAACATAAGGGATAAGTGGTTTGGGTGAATTATTATGGAGGAAGCTAGACTACTGTATGTTTTTAGTGTTGTTGCCGTTGTTGAAATAATATTTTAAATAGACTTGCATTAGTGTTTTATGTTTTTTCTTAATGTTAGTCATCTAAGCAAGGCAATCTAATGAGCAAACAATGTTATACATACAAAAATTATAATAATTCAACCCCAGTTTTACCAAGTTACACATTTCCATTGCAAAGGTCATCCTTGTCTGTAGATGGAACAGGACTCACTGCGATGTCTCCTTTGCATGACGCTTCCTCAGAGGCTGGCTCGAGAGGAATGAGATCATTCCTGGCACATCAGGAATTACTGATCTTGAACTGCCAGCAGAACAGGCTTCGGCTGGGGAAATCTTGCAGGCCAATGAAGAAGAGGAGTAGGAGCTGCTGGCTGTAGTGGGGATCACAGCACACAGGGCAGAGAAGTGGAGGTCTGCCAGATTGCTGGGGAAAAGGCTCCGCCCCTCTTGATGGGCTGCACCAGAAGCTATTTAGCACGGCAGGCAGAGGGAGGCATTGCTGGAAACAACATGTGAGGGTGATGGTTGTGTGCTTCTTTGTGTTTCCTGAGACTCTGAATTACTATAACCCAGAGGTCTTCAAACTTGGCAGCTTTAAGACTTGTGGACTTCAACTCGCAGAATTCTGGGAGTTGAAGTCCACAAGTCTTAAAGCTGCCAAGTTTGAAGACCTCTGCTATAACCCATGAGCTAACATGGATGTACTTTCAGTTTTGCCTGGGAGCTTTATGTTTGTTTATTGGATTTACTGTTTGAGCAGCTTGCTGTTTGTGTTATGGACTAGTTGGCCATTGCCTGGGAAATTATTCTGGGCTTGCTCATGGCTGGCTTCAGTTGGGACAGTTATAAAGCCAGATGAAGAGAACTGCTGGGGGAAGACAAATAAAACCCTCCATAAATCACATTGACAGTGAGTGTGAATGAGTGGGGTAGCACACTCCATTAAAAATTTTCCACTGTTGCTTTCAATGAGAGATTAGCTATCCAGGGTAGGGCAGGGCTCTATCTATCAGATGGTCATTGCCGTGCAAAGCATTATTTTCTATCATTTTGCCTGAAACTAAGTAAAAACAGGTCCATTGTCTGGTTGTACCCAGAATGGGACAACTTGCCACAGCCAACTCGCCATAGCCAACTTGTTGTGGTCAACTCACTATGGGACAACTTTCCATGGCCTACTTACCATGGGACAACTCACTGGGGGATAATTCAATAATTCAATTTAATTCTTAAAATAATTTTAAAAATATTTTAATTTTTGTCATTTACATTTCATTTTGTGCCTCCTTTGGCATTTATTCTAATTAAATTAATTTATTCTAATAATTTAATTATTCAAATACTTAATTAATTATTGTTTTAATTATTCCACTATTTCTTCAATATTAGTGTAACTTTCATCCTGCAGTGAGTTGTCCCATAACGAGTTGGCCATGGTGAGTTGGTTGCAGCAAGTTGAGTTTATCTGAGAGACTTCTGCTTAGTTCTCTTCCTAAGATCTCCTTACAATTATGTAGTGGGACAAATATGCTAACTAGGAACACTATCGTAGCATGAAGCAAGAGTGGGATTCAATTTACTTCATCCCTGCCATTTCTACTCCCCAATATCCATGAAATTAAATTCTGAAAATGAGGGAAATGCTCCATATTTAGAATTTCTCACCCAATGGCTGAGAACCTTCATTATGCAGCAAGCATGGAAAGAGAAAATGTTAACTTTCTGAGGAAAGTATGCCCAAATTAATTTCCTGAATTCTTGTATTATGATACAAAGGAAATGATCTTCTCTCCACTATAATAATTGCATTATTTTTAATTTTTATTTCTTATTTTATTTATTTCCTCTCCCCCCCCCTTATGACACCCACTTTGGCTAACAATAAGGAAAAAAAAACCTTTAGCGTCTCATTAAGCAGTTTAAACACTATTAAACTAATGTGAATTGTTCTGAGTGCAAAAAGAAAGCTTTTGTTCTAAAAGCATAGAGGAAGCTTTTGGTATTAGAAGAATGTGGTTAGGATCATTTACAGGCTGGGTATCATGTAGTGCAGAAAATTATTCTAAAGAGTCATTAGGATTATTTCCTCCAAGTAGAAAAACATCCCTATCGGTACTAATCATACCTTGGAATCATTATTATATTTCAGGATGCCTATATAAAGAATTCAGAGGCAGATGGCTTTACTGTGGTAAGATTCCAACTTTTAATATTTTTTTGGCCACCTACAGAAATGGCATAAATATTGCTTTGCAATTCTACAACAGGCAGTTTTATCTGAGAACGTATGCTTGTTTTGTTTTTTAAGCCCAACATTGTTTTTCAGCTTTCTCAAAAGCCTTATGTTGATTTTTACCTAACATGAAATGACCCCTTCTCTCCCCACCCCCACTCTCCTCCCATCCCCGCCAAATGCCAGTCCCAACATCCATGCCTTAAGATTTGCTCAGGAGGAACTCCTTGGAGTATTTCTAAGGAAGACAAAGGTCTCTGCTGTGGCGTTAGTGTATATAACTCACTCTTCAAAGAAATGTAAATTGTGCTGCCTTCTCTCTCTTCTTGACACAAGCTAAAAGCTTTCTGTTTGCCTAGGCTTTTTAGACTGTCAGTTTCTTCGCTTATAATTTGCCTTTTGCATGTTTTATGACTAAACGCTATTATTGTATTTTAAGGTTATATGTTGATTTTTGTTTCGTACGCAGCCACTTATTTTTAGATGAAAAGCAATTTTAAAATCTTACTGCCATGACCGTTGCAAGCAATCCAGCTCTTCGAGTCTTTAAAAATAATTCCTACTAGTAAAAAAAACCCTAACTCTCTTAACTGAAAATCCAGTTCCAGGCAGAGTATCTATAACTAAATTTTGAAAGTTTTTAAAATGCAATAGTTCTAGCAGTACATGATTTAAAACTGTAGTCTTCCAAGAGTGTTAAGCAGCTCATTAAATACATAATGTGTCACAATCCCATGTCACAGTTCCTTAATTTTATCAGATATGGGTTCTTTTCCCTTGAAAATCTTGTTAATTACAAAAAAAAAAAACCCATTAGCTTGTATTCTTGATAATTCTTAATAGAGACAGTTGCCAGTTCCTGGACTATTTTAAATCCCCAAACTGGGCAATGGTAGTAGAGTTATAAATTCTTTCCTCCTCTTCCTTCTTCTTCTTCTTCTTCTTCTTCTTCTTCTTCTTCTTCTTCTTCTCCTCCTCCTCCTCCTCCTCCTCCTCCTCCTCCTCCTCCTCCTCCTCCCCCCCTCCTCTGGCAGCCTTCATTCTATTGATGTAACTAAAATTGACCAAGCAGATAATTTTCATTTCATTCATAAAACATCATTTTTCCCCATGATCATTTTATGAGACAGCACAGACAGAAATAGAGCTATCGGAATATATTTGCCTTTAAGTATTAGATGAAGTTGATACTAATCTTATGGGCTATACTGATCAGTGAAACTAATTCTACAGTTCAAAATAGAATAAAGTAAGATTTAAAAGGGTAATCTGAGACTACTATGATATTCCTTTTATTTTTTTTTATTTAATTTCTGTTAGATATTTTCTGATCAATGCTGAACTCGTTATGCCAGTAATACATTGTTTCTAAAGTTAATATAGTCAGGTCAAAGAGATTTCCAAACCTGGAATTCATATAACAACATTCCCTTCACTCTACTAAGGTGCTGCTTTAAATTCTGCATGCAATATCATAATGAGTTCCATTAAAATGGATTTCAGTTTGTATCTAAAATTACATCTTTGGAAAGACATACTTATTTTCAAAGAAAATAATTATTTTTTACATAGAAAGGCAACAACAATCCTTGAATGCTAATATATGAATAATTTCTTTTTGAGAAAGTGATATAATCTAGATTATAACATAGAGAAAAGCATTTGATTATAAAATCATATCGAGTATTTGACTTGGTTACAATGTTTCAAAACTGTTAATAAGTTATCTCACTGACTTTCTATGGAACAAGCATATATACAGATATTTGTGTCAGTAACTATGAAATAACAAAGTTATATATATATTCCTCCATTTTATGCACTGTCAGGGTTTTTTGAATAGAATAGAATAGAATAGAATAGAATAGAATAGAATAGAATAGAATAGAATAGAATAGAATAGAATAGAATAG